>JAODXP020000021.1:22441105-22483605 GCA_027497455.2 Sardinella longiceps | reverse complement strand
GTCTATGTGACCAAATATCAAAAGTGTGGGGGTGTATTAGTGGCTTTGGCTAGTGGAAAGCTTCTCCACTCATTCACTGCGTTCCAGATTAGTATTTCTGTAGGCAGAAGAGTGCCTGGAGGCTCTGTTTCAGACCTAGGAGTCTAAATGCCCCCATTTGCAGAAATACACCCATTTGCAACCTCCCTTACAGTTAAACTATTGAGTTTTACCTTTTTTCACTTCATCCAGACTCTCTGACCATAGCCACATTAAGTTCCCACTGACCTTTGTACACTTTGTGCATTTTGTAACTACAAAAGTGTTACATTTTATTAGGAAAGGTATCAGACTAAGACCTGTTCCGATCAAACCATCAGTGATTACACGCCAACACAGGTGTAGGCATGGCCGGGCGAGCAGGTGTGTCTTACTGTAAAGCCTATCCTTAGCATATTGAATTTGTAACGGAGTGTAGAGATGATCTCGAGACGATAGAGAACTGCTAATTTCAATCTGAATCAATGATGTATAGTGGTCTGAAGCAAAAATACTGTCCGACAACAAATGGATAAAGTGGAGAAAGGCAAAACTCAGTTGTTTCACATTTTTCTCCAAATGGTGGCGTAATAAGGAGCATACCAACTTTTAGTGAAGCAAGCTAATTTACACTGCATAGCCTTCTCTTTTCATGTTTGTTCTATCAAATGCCATAGCTGTTAGCTTATCTTAGCATATTTTATGGTTTATACCAGCCAGTTTAAAGGTGAGGTACATAATGAACCTTCAGCTGAATTTGGCTACTGTGTCAGATTGGGTCATTTGTCACAGAGATAAGAGACTTACTTTGCCAATATTTAGAATAATTGGCAATAATAATACATTTATTGGCAATACATTACCCCTATTACTATATGGCTGATTAGCAAAAACAAGGAAATAACCTTAACACATTGTATTCTAAACTAAAGCGTCTGTTATTTTGTGGCCGCTGCCGAGAAACTAATTTCAAAAGATTCTGTGTAACAGAGCTAATCAAAAGTCTCTGCTCTCACTTTCATTGAACTTCCATTGTGCAAGAGGGGTTGATCAAAAGCACAAATTATATTGACATTTGCCGTTATCAAATATTTGACCTGCATATGTTGGTGAGAGCGGTTTGGAAGTCTACGTTCTGCAGCACTCTTAATCTGTCTCTTCTGCGGCTCTCTGAATAGCAGCATACTGACTGATTTATAAATGAGAGAGACTTCCAAGTCATGTCTTTAATTAACTATAATCCAGTATTTGGGTCTAACTCTAGTATTCCAAACACAGATTTCTTTGTCTTTCTTGGAAGAAATACAGTATTTGTCTCCTAGTCATTTTGAGAGCAACAGCAAGACTGTTGCAAAAGTCTGCTTGCTCAAGAAAAGAAATTCTTAAGCTTGTTAAGTCTTGATTGGCCCACTAATCACTCATTTTAGGTTCCAGTTTATCGAGCTATTAGTTTATCCACCGTTTAGTGAGGTGTGCACACGATAGTTGCATAAATCTTGCATAAGTAGCAAAAGAATTAAGAACATCTTAAGTATGGTTGCATAACTCCACAAGAATTTTGTTTACGTTGGATATTTAAGCTGAAAGGTTGAATAATTGAGGTCCAAGAATAGAGCCTGTGTCGAGATAAGCTCTGAATCCATCGCCCAAATAAAGCCATTGTAACAATTTTCAGGTCAATTACAGGAAGAACCTACTTACAGATAATTATGCACAATGAATTTTCCAAGTCATGCCATCTGGATTTGAAAAAATAGGATTCAAGTGGCTACCTTCACAACTTTCCCCACCAGCAGCAGTATTCAGTATTCATGTCAGGCTTGTACAAAATTCAGAATGTTATTGTATGAACCTGTACTTAATACATTATTATAGTGAATAGACCTATTTGACGGCAAATCTACATTAAAAACATACTCTATCAAACAGATAATTAAAATTGCAATGCAATAACATAAAATTGTGGAAAATAATTGGACAGCACATTTTCCAGAATACTTAGCTTCATGGGGTCCTCAAAATGGTTGTCCAAGAATTTAGTTTGGAGTATTCTAGTGAAATAAGATCATTGAGGGTTCCTAATAAGGTAGTGCAAGCTTAATTTTAGTGTCTTTACTGCCATTTGGAAGAAAATGTATGTTAAAATACCACATTCTCATTGATATGTGATAACAGTGAATTCCCCTGAATTACAAACAATTACATTCATTCAGATTCATTCATTGAATTGAACTAAATTCTAAAAATCTGAATTTTGCATAGCCCTGGTTCTCTCTCTCTCTCTCTCTCTCTCTCTCTCTCTCTCTCTCTCTCACACACACACACACACACACACACACACACACACACACACACCACAACACAGGCCTACCTACTCACTCCTCCAAAAGCTCCTTCAAACACTGTTATTAGAGAGGCCAAGGACTATGGTTAGTTTGAACTGACACAGACATGCATACATACACCAACTCTCTCTCCCTTCAGACACTCTTCTGTGGCATCCTTCCATATTATTCAACACTGACCTGTCCTCTGTTGAATGGATGACATGTCCAAACGTGCTGCAACCTTAAGTAGACACGTAAGAAAAGTGTTATTTTTTAATCTGTATTGTATGTTTCTTTTTTTCGTCATAATGGCAGGTTAGAATTTGTGTGTGTGTATGTGTGTGTGTGTGTGTGTATGAGAGAGAGAGAGAGAGAGAGAGAGAGAGAGAGAGAGAGAGAGAGAGAGAGAGTGTGTGTGTGTGTGTGTGTGAGAGAGAGAGAGAGAGAGAGAGAGAGAGAGAGAGAGAGAGAGAATGTATGTGTGTGTGTCTGTACGGTTTTAGCATAGCATAGTCAACTATCTCAATGACACCTTGTGCCAGTGCAAAATGGGGAAATGTCAATCTGTGTTGCTTTTGTCTCTGTGAGGCTATGCTAACACATGCATGTTCACTTCACAAACACAAGCACACACATATACAGACACATACATACTCACAAGTGGCTGTTTTGTGTTGATGTTATTTTGCAATCTAAGGAGATATGGTTGGTTGAAGATGACTTAAGTCTACCATGAGTACAAGAAAGCTTGTGTTAGTATCAGTATCCCAGAGTTTCAATGTAGGAAATCTGAAACAAGCCAAAGCTTTCCCTGAAATGACACGTACCCTGGACAGCAGCAACATGCACACACAACGCATACATGACTCTATGAACATAGATATATATATATAAAAATATTAAAAAGTATATATATATATATATATATATATATATATTTACGTGTATTTGAAAATTCATTCAATAAGCTCATGTAAAACAAGAATCTATCTGTCTCCAAAAGTCACAGTTATACTGTAAGAGTAATAAAGACACATGGATTGAATAGTCTCACGAAGCCAGGCTAGTATTCTAACACATGACTGGAGGCAACCCGGTGAACTGTGAGCTAGGTATGGCTGGCAGAGACCACAACATTAAAGGTGCTAAACCAATCAAAAGCCTTGTTATGGTAAGAGTTTGATGAAAAAGTGGCTCAACAACAAGTGGCTCCAGTTTGTGACCTCATGCCTGGCTCTGTGAGACTAGAAGAATAGCTACAGTAACACAAGAAAATGTTTAGTAACAGGAAAATCATTGAGACAAAAAGTATCTTATTGCCAACTGTGAATATGTAGAAAGCGATTTTTAAGGAGCTAGGGGCTTTGGAGATGAAGCCAAGACTGTGTGTGTGTGTGTGTGTGTGTGTGTGTGTGTGTGTGTGTGTGTGTGTGTGTGTGTGTGTGTGTGTGTGTGTGTGTGTGTGTGTGCCCATGTATGGTGAGAGGATGCTGAGATTGATGTATGGATAGAGACTGTTTTATCTGTGTATTTGTTTGTGTTTTTGTTTATTTGTTTTGTAAAGCTGTACATGTATGTTGTCATCATCTCGTCCGTCTCCATGCTCTGATGCGCTTTAAACAACAAACTGTTACCTTCATGTTTTTTCTATACAGTATTTGCAAAGATAAAATCATATAAAGTATTTACCAATCTTTGGTCTCCCTCTCAGTTTTATTCTACACATAGCCACCCGCCACCCACCACACACACACACACACACACACACACACACACACACACACACCACCCCATGTAGCTTTTTATCATCAAACTGACAAGTACAGTGTGAGTACCACATCATATGTATCTGTCAACAATATTGTTGCAACTGTGGGCAGTAACTCGTGTAGGTAGATTTGTGAAACAGAGTTTTGCCAATATTGAGAACCTGTTGTGCAGTTCACCATAATAACAGACTGCAGATTTTAAAAGAGACAAGATTTGAAGACTTCAGATCCTGCAGTGTAGCAGATGAAAGAAATTCAATAAGGCAAACAGCTAATCCCAATCACCTCCCTTTAAATAAAGAGTCATCATAGAGCATTCAGATGAGGATTGTGAGCCAGTATTGAGATTGAGCAACACAGAGATGGTTCAATTGGCTTGGCTTTTCAAAAATCATAGCAAAATGGCTGCTGATCAGGTGAGAGGATACTTACTGTAACTTTAGGCATACTGACCCCCTCTGGATATATTAGGAATTGCATTATATTTATATAATGCCTATAAACTTAGTTCAGGGCTGGAAGTTTAAGCCAAATACCAGCAATGTAGTTTTGTGCCTATGCTTTGTGTCATTAGCAATGACCAGGCCCTTCTCTTCACTTTGTAAACATGCTCTGTGTGTGCCTGTGAGGGTGCATGTGCAAACAAGTGTATGTTTTTGTTTTGTAAAGCAACTTCAACTGAGGCAGTTGTGCTTGTACGCATGACTGTTCAAGAAAATGTGGGCTCTCTCTCTCTTTCTGTCTCTCTCTCTCTCTCTCTCTTTGTGTGTGTGTGTGTGTGTGTTTTTCTCCAGTGTTTGACCCAGTTCTGGTTCTGGCGTCAATGCCAGGACTCATGGGGCCCAGATTGAGGCCACTCCAACCAACCTACGCACTCCTCCCCCCTCCCATTCTTTCTTCCCTCTCTTTTCCCCCTCTCCCAGCATGCTCTTGTCCTTCTCCACACACTTCACTCTCTCTTTCTTTCTTCCTTCCCTTTCTTTCTCACCCTCTCTCTATCTCTGTCTCTCTCTCTCTGAGTTCTGTTTCTCCCCATCCTTCACTATCTACTACTACTACTCCTCTCTTCTGTCTCCTCTCACTACTCTACTCTCTGTTTATCTTCTGTTGTGCTTTCTTTCCATTCTCTCTCTCTCTCTCTCTCTCTCTTTGTTTCTTTTGTCACTTTGTCATTCTCTTTCCCTCTCTTCTCTCACTGTTGCCTCTTCCTCTCCTTGCTCTTTCTATGCTGCCTCTCTCTCTCTCTCTCTCTCTCTCTCTCTCTCTCTCTCTCTCTCTCTCTCTCTCTCTCTCTCTCTCTGTCTCTCTCTCCTTTCCAGCACAATGACGCTCTGTGTCTTCTCCAGCTGGCTATAGCAAGCTCCCAGTGCTGTGGTAACAGTGCAAGGGGGGCAGTGGGGGGTTGGGGGGTCCGGCTGAGCCTTGTGGCCAGCAGAGAGCTGTCCAGCCTGGGCTTGCTGCTCACTCCACTCCCCCTCTCCTCCGCCCTGCTCCCTTCTCTCCACTCAACCATTACAGCAAGCCTGGGCCTCCTACTGAGAGAGGGAAAGGGGCGCATAAAGGAGTGTGTGTGTGTGTGTGTGTGTGTGTGTGTGTGTGTGTGTGTGTGTGTGTGTGTGTGTGTCTGCGAATGTGTGTTCATGGCAGAGAGAGAGTAAAGACGAGGGATAAAAGAGAAAGAAAGAAGGAAAGCATGAAGAGAGGGAGAGAGAGGAAGCGGAATGAGAGATGGGCCAGATTGGCTGCACAAGAGGAGCCTCTAGAGGAACATTTGGGACAGGAGAGAAGGATAGTGGATTGAGGGATGAGGAAAGTACAAACAGAATGAAATGAAAAAAAGAAAGAAAGAAAGGTCAAACAGTATGGCTTAGAGAGAGAAAGTGGGAAAGAAAGATGAGAGGATGGGAGGGTTTAGTCAGCAGGAGGGAAGTGTGTGTGTGTGTGTGTGTAGGTTGTGCTGAGAAACACATGTGTGAAATATAGCACTGACTCCAGTCTGTCTCTGTCTAGAGAGATTACATCAGGCCACAAATCAGACCCCGTCTGTATACGTGTGTGTACTGTGTGTATGTGTGCATAAGTGTCTGTATGTGTGTGTACTATGTGTGTATGTGTGCATAAGTGTCTGTATGTGTGTGTACTATGTGTGTATGTGTGCATAAGTGTCCATGGCCTTCTTTCCTCCTCTTAGAAGGGTATATAGGCCTATATTACAATTAGTGTTGGCACTTTTGTCTGTTCCCAGTATCTGGATGTTTTCCCCTATATGCATTCTAAACTCACTATTAGGTCCTAGTCCTAGTATAGGATAAAATGCAGAAAAGACAGGAACTTTCCCACAAATTTTCAGACAGACTGAAGTGTTATCATTCTGGATGATGCATTATGTTGTGTGTTCTGTAGGCTACGCTAAAGCAATTCTAGGGTAGAGTTGTAGGAAGTGGTAGGATATAGACCTTTTTACCATTTTAAATGTGGGACCCACATGTCTGCACATAGCCTATCTATATGCTTGTTCCAAAAATGTGAAATAACCCAAGAGAGATTGTTGCAATAATTTAGGCCTATCTACTGACCCCATTACTACTTATGCCATTAAAATATCAACAAAGTAACAAATAGGCTTTTTTTTTGCTTTTTTTATGCTGTTGCCCTTTTAAGAAAATGAAATAGCCTACTCTCCTGTGTCTCGTCTGTTCTTGTTGGAGAGAGAAAAGATAGATGCTACTTATTAGATCCTACCTATTTACTGAAATTAGCTTTGACACCTAAACTGTAGTATGCGTGAAGCGCATGGCTGCGCTTCCCGAAGGGGAAGGCAGTGTGATGGAGTACCGTCACTATGGTTGAGTATGCGCTCTGACTGCCATACAAACGAGCCTGGCTCTTTGGCGTTGCAGTCAAGTTGCACGTTTAGTAACCCAGAGACCCGGGTTTCGAGACCGGATGGGGTCACTGTTCTCTCCCTTCGCTACAACTATTCTTACCAAATTACTTACCCAGTACTTCACAGGCTGTAAATGAAAGCGTTACCCTATTTACTAACCCTTTAAAGGGGATGGTTATTATTAAGTGGTACCCAAAATGGAATAACCGTTGTCACTAAAGTCACCTGACGCTTAGTTTGAGGTGCTGTGGGCTGCTTATAAATGTCTTTAACCATTAAAATGGAACAAGTTGCGGTCATTGAATGAGTGTCTGTATATAAATATGTATGATATTGATACCTTTCCTAGCCTGGCAAATGCCAAACTTAAAATCACGAGTGATATTTAGTCTGGAGACCTACCTATTGCATCTCTCGTCGCGGAAGCATCGTTTACGATTGTCCAGAGCCGTTTATTGGGCGCTACGAATGTCTATCATAGCATCTGTACATAGCTCAAAGCCAATACCAGAGCCACCATGTGACGTAAAATGCAATCGAGGGCCGTACTAGTCCCTTTTTATTCTGTGATTGGATACCAAAAGCAGGCGAGAAAATCGGCCATGGTCACCATGCTGCTTTGCAGAGTGAAATGAAATAAGCACGCAAAGGAGCATGGGAAGTCCCAGGCTATACTTTTCCAACAATGCGCCTCATTCAAGCATTGTTGAATTTGTTCTCTAACCACAAAGTTTTCAAAGATTTTGCCATTTACCAACAAAATCAACGGCAAAACATTGAGAAAAACTGATTATGATTGTTTCTCATCTCTGCTTATCCTTGGTGGTTTGACATACTGTAAGTGGCATGGCCATCTAGTCTAGCTGGAGGAGGCATCTTAAGGCCTCCGCAGGGAGTGAGTGAGTGAGCATGACACAGTCCACTAAATGTGTTGTTTACTTGAACACCCGCCCGCCCGCCTGCTGCTCAGCAGGGAACCTAGGGTGTGGTTGGCTTGCACTTGAGATGTTAGTTAGACAGCTAAGCACAAAGTACTATTGGAAACAATGGCTGTTTTTAGAATTAGTGTGTGTGCGTGTGTGTTAGTGTCTGTGTGTGTGTGTGTGTGTGTGTGTGTGTTTAAGTTTCAAAATCTCAAAATGTATGATTTAATACACTTGTGTGTTCTATTAAAGCTCCAGCAGAGCATTCTGTGGGAACGCTGAGTGGAAGTGGCCATAAATATGGAAATGTGCCGTGCTGTCATGTAGGCCAGCCAACAGCAGTGAGAGTTGGTGCTCCTCTCACCACTGACTTGTACCACGCCTGGCCTGGCCTGGCCTGGCCTGCACCACTTTCCCATGTTTTCCTTCAACACTCCGTGTTACTGAGCTGGCATGTTCCTCATTCACAATGCTTGCCTTTTTTTATTAGGCCATAACCTTTGCCTTGCTCCAAAACCACATCTATACCCTTCCCTTGTTCCTTTTCCACATCCCCAATCCCTCTCTTTCTCTCCCCTCTCTTTCATCCCCCTCTCTTGCTGTCTTGTTCTCTCCTTTTTACTCTTTTTCCAAAAACAATCATTAACATTTTATTGCTTTAACTGTACCCTATCGTTGAGTGTTTTTCTATTCTTTTTCCTGTCTAGCTCTCTCTCTCTCTCTCTCTCTCTCTCTCTCTCTCTCTCTCTCTCTCAGTGCACATTCTGGTTAGTATGAATCATGGCACTTCCCAAAGCTTAGGCCCTCTAATCACATGCCCATCCATTCCCATCTAGCTATTCAAATTGTGTGTGTGTGTGTGTGTGTGTGTGTGTGTGTGTGTGTGTGTGTGTGTGTGTGTGTGTGTGTGTGTGTGTGTGTGTGTGTGTGAGGCCATGAGATGTGATGGGATAAGAGAGGCCATGCATACATGCACAGATCCAGACATCTGTGGAAATTAAATGGATTGAATCATGGCAAAAAAAGGAAAGAAAATGTGCAAGAGTTGTAATAGCAATCTCTAAAGTTAAGGAATTGTGGTATTTTAACAAGATGATTTTAACAAGGCCAGTTTAAATTACACAAACACACAAAAGAAAGACACAAAGGAACAAAATGACTTGTTTGTTTTGTGCCCTGTGGTTTTAGTTTTGCAAAACAACAGAAAAGAAATGGCACCATCCAAAAGATGTTTCAGTGCAAACCTTAAGGCCAATTCTACTGTACCTCTATTCTCTTTTCCATATCAGTGAGAACAGACAGAAAAGATGTTCTGTCTGGAATGTTAGTCCTCCATTTGTACGTTGCTTTGAATAAAAGTGTCAAATGCGTAAATGAAATGTCAATAAAACAAATAAAATCTACTCAAAACTCCATATATCAGTCAGGAATGCAAACCATCTTCTATACGAGTTGAAAATCAAAAGAAATGATTATGAATGAAAGGAGGATGCTATAAGTGGTAACTCCCAGACAAGCACCAGAAACAAATGAGCGAATGAGTGAAGGAACGGCAGCTGTAGGGTACTGTACAGCATAACTAAATGACTTGAGTGACGAGTGTACCCACAGTTAAAGTGCAACACGGATATCGAAAGTGGGCTTTAATGCTGCATTGACACAACTCAAACATTTGTTCAAGGACATATTTACATCTACAGCAGAATTTGTGAGTTTGGCAGTTCCTCTATTTTCAACCTAGTATTATTATGTTGTGCTATTGGAGTAGTCTGTATTGAATATTCTTAACTTTCTCTCTTTCACTATGTGTGTGTGTGTGTGTGTGTGTGTGTGTGTGTGTGTCTATATGACAATGTCAAGAGCTGGCATTACCAGGTATTCATTCCTGGTCCTGATGTGTTTTGCAGGGACGTGTGGATTGTCAGGTCACCTGGGCTTTTCCCAGGACACTCTTAGACATAACATGTTTCCATGCCTCCCAGCCAGTTTCCGGAATGCTGAATTTACCCTTGCATGTGATTGGCCAACGGCAAATTCCACTGACTCAGACACCTCCCTGAAGAAAGCTCCTGGAGAAACGCTATCATGTGTTTGTGCTTTTGATGACCACACCATCTGTTCCCACCAAACTGGGGGGACAGAATCACAATAACAAAATGTGTGTGTATGTGTGTGTGTGTGTGTGTGTGTGTGTGTGTGTGTGTGTGTGTGTGTGCAGCATTATCTATTAAATATAATATAATATTTTGATGTAAATGCCTATATGTATCTGTACTAGTGTGTGTGTGTGTGTGTGTGTGTGTGTGTGTGTGTGTGTGTGTGTGTGTGTGTGTGTGTCTGGTCTGACAGAGTTGGCCTACATAGAGAGCATGCAGGAAAAAGGATTCCACATGCAGTGGCAGCTAGCACATGGAGCCTGTGTGATGCTTAAGCACTAGCAGGGGGTAGAGATACACTATCGTCCCTAACAGCAGATAGTGTATCTCTAACACGTCCTTAAGCAGCCCAGAACAGAGATCTCAAGCTTATTTGGGTACACAAGAGCAACGGTATAAACTATAACGGTATAAAATATAAAGTCAGTGAGTTTGAGAACAAAAAATGGCTTATGTCTGATGTTTGCTTCAATTCCTGTGGTGTGTCTGATGACAGTTGGGTCCTTGGTGAGATGAGGTGCCAGGCAAGGCCTGTGGCACAGCCAGTCATGTTGTGCCCAGATGCTGGAATGGAATGTGGGGCTAAATGCTGCATTGTCACTTCCTGTTGTTATGGCTGGGGAAGAAGAGAGATTCTTGTAAAAGTGCTGCTTTAAAAAAGGGCATGTGAGGATTACTACACACATAAGTCACACACACACACACACACACACACACACACACACACACACACACACACACACACACATTGGGAAGCATGTAAAGAAACAACAGTACAACAAAACCTCTGAACCACACTAGAAAATGCTTGTCATGCTAAACCTCAGAAACTGCATGTTCTGCCAAATTAGCAGAAATAGTTTTTTTTTTTTTTTTTTCAAAAATGTAGGGAACTGCTGTTAAATCCTGGAAAAAATATCAAATTGAAGACTTCAAGATGGTTTCATGTTTTTTTAAAAACATTTTGTTTCAATGTGATAACATCGTTGTTTGAAAGTCAAAACTTCATACAGCACATGCCATATACTGTACATACAGTAAAAGTAACTGGGACAAATTGCCACAGGCCAAAGCATCGTCCGTGAGTAAAGCCACAACGAATAAGTGTGTGCAGTGTTCTTTTCATTTAAACCAAATACATGCAGCCGGCTAACAAAGCCACCAACCATGCAAAGTTGGGCTCATGGGATCAAATTGAGGAAGTGTTTATAAGTCCTTTGTTTGCATAAAGGTGCCTACAGACCAAAGATCCGAGACGAGACGGGCTGCGACGTTCTAAAAACCTGGTCGGGACGTTCTAAAACTCCGAAACTGCGATTTGACAAGGTATGCATAAAAATGAGAAAACTGACATTAATGCATTTAAGTCCATATCTGTCATTTGTTACCTCCGTCAAGGAGGTGTTTTCGCCTTTGTCTTACTTTCTGTCTGTGTACAATGTAACACGAAAAGTACTGCACAAATTTGGATGAAATATTCGGACAACGTGTGTATTAGGACAAATAAGAACTGATTCAATTTTGGTGGTGATATGTGAACCAGAAGATGATGGCGGAAGTTTGCCCTCTCTGAATGCTTTTCTAGTTGTAATTGTACAAAGTAATAGCATTATCTATTAATTATATGAATATAATACTCTGTAAATGATGGCCAATATGTTTTGCAAGATGTACTGGGGTTATGTGGATGACATACTGTAGGCTATACTGTAACCTATACTGTAACCTCAAAGTTATGATAGGTGAGGGCCAATGTAGTGATCCAAAGTTGAATTGAGGGTCGAGAAAAAGAAATGTAATCATTTATAGATGCTGCAAAACACCACTATAGAGATTAATTCTTTCAAAACAATTGGCCCCCACAATTGGCATTATGTACATTTTTTTGTGTTTTTTTTTTTTTTTTTTTTTACAGTCATGGCACTTCTCATTGGCACGCTGCTGCTCTCAGGTCAGTTTACTAATGCTCTCTGTGTAGTTTTTTTGCTTTTAGTGTGTATGTTTGGTTGTGAGTGTGTGTGTGTGTGTGTGTGTGTGTGTGTGTGTGTGTGTGTGTGTGTGTGTGTGTGTGTGTGTCTACTAAGAGAGAGGGACTAACATTTCAAATTCATTCATCATTTATCCCTATTCCATGTCCCAACACTGAGACACGTGTGTGTGTGTATGTGTCTGTGTGTGTGTGTGTGTGTGTGTGTGTGTGTGTGTGTGTGTGTGTGTGTGTGTGTGTGTGTGTGTGTGTGTTTCCTCTCTCAGGCATTTGCAGACTCTCCAGTGGGTCACACCAGTTTCACCTGGTACAGGAACCCAAGAGCTGGGCAGAGGCTCAGCAGTACTGCAGAGAATGGTTCACTGATCTGGCAACTATAGACAACATGGATGATGCCGAGCAGGTGAAAAGTCTGCTCCATGGTGTTAGACCTGCTTGGATTGGACTGAGGCAGGGAGAGTGGAGGTGGTCTTTGCCTGACAACTATCCCAACAACAGATACCATGAAGCAAGCTTCCTCAATTGGGCGTCAACGCAACCCAATTTTAATGATGAACACTGTGCAAGGGACAGTGGAAAATGGCATAATTACAAGTGCAATAAGATATTTTACTTCATCTGCTATGATGGTGAGTTTGAGGCCTGTCAAAGGGTTTGCATTCAGGTGTCTGGAACACCATGTTAGCCTATATGAGTGTCATAGCAACCACATGTCACTGTATGTACTGCAACCACATGTCACTGTGTACAGTGTTTTCAAATTTGTTCATCTCAGAGGTAGTTTTAAAAAAGTTTCATAAACTGTGTTGGAATGTGGCAGAAGGACTGAGAGAATAAGTAGTTATGTATATTAATATTTACTTGGCATAGTGCGTAGGGCTGTAAAAAGCTGTGGCAATCGGTTCTGAGATAAACCTGATACATGTATTACCACAGGGAGAAATCTCACACAGCCTTATGTGCTGGTTACTGAGAAAAAGACCTGGAGCGATGCTCAGAGATACTGCAGAGAGAAACACACAGATCTGGTCAGTGTAAGGAATCAGACTGAGAATGATCTGATCAACACAGTTCGAAAAGGCAATAAAGTGTGGATTGGCCTGTTCAGAGATGCTTGGGAGTGGTCAGATGGCAGCAGATTCTCATTCCACAACTGGAACTATGGAGAACCCAATTATGGCCTCAATTCAAGAGAGTGTACTACAATTCTATCCCATGGACGGTGGAATGACGATGGATGTGATCATCAATTAAACTTTATCTGCTATGGAGGTGAGCCTCTAAGGCACTCATTTTTCTTCGGTCTTTAGCTTTGATTTCAGAAAGCACACTGATAGGTTCATTCAGCCTGGCTATCGCGCAAACTTAGTAATCACAAGTGATATTTAGTCTGGAGGCCCACCTATTGCTTTTCTCGTAGCGGAAATGTGTCGTTTACCATTGTCCAGAGCCGTTTATTGGGCGCTATGAATGTCTATGGCATCTGTACATAGCTCAGAGCCACCATGCTACGTAAAATGCAACAGAGGGCCGTGCTAGTCCCCATGCTGCTTTGCAGAGTGAAAACAAATTGAGTGCGCAAAGGAGCATGGGTACTACCAGGCTGGGGTTCATTACAAAATCACCTCAAATCCTGCCACCAACCATAACCACTGACATTCCTCACAACCAATAGATACAGACGGCAAGTACGGTTAACGCCCCCAAAATGCTAGGGTGGAGTCAGCGTGGGGGATAACAGAGGCCAATTTAACATTATGGTGAATGGACAAGGTAGAGAAAGTTGCTTAACAATAAAAGATCGCTAAGTAAAATTTAACAAAGTCCATATTAGATGTTTTGTCGAATCATGACCTGTTTGCCTACTTGTGTTCAGACTAAGATATTTTTTCCATCATTTGTTTATTGCAGTTACACTAATAGAAATGTCATGAGCCGTCTCTGCTCCTGTCAAAAGTAAAGCAACTTTCAATCACAAGTCTGATTAGCTCAGTTAAGCAAGCTAAAGTTAGCTACATTTACTGTGGTGATAATGAAGTTGGCTAGTTAGCAAGCTAATGAAGCTAACAAACATCATCTAAATTGTCATCAGTATCGCGTTTGGAGGGGTGTCAAGTTCAGAATTCACATCGGACCATCTGACCATCATTACTACCTTCAGGCATTGCCCTCAAAAATGTGTCTGGCTCCTTGTAGATGGTGCTCAGTGTAACTTGTAGCTTAGCATGCCATTGACTCCTTCACTAATTTAGGGTTTGTTTTCCCCCACATGGGGGACACGAGGAGCTGATTTATGGGCGTGCCCGGACTTGCCGTCTGTATCTATGACAGCAGCTGCATTAACGTCTGTGGTTAAAAAATAGATATTGTATTTATTTTCCTTCAAATTGAGTAAATTACTGCAATTAAAAACATTTACAAGGATGGTGTGTTTGCAACACTTCCAATGCTTCAAATCTGCTGGTTACTATGGCAGGTTTCCCACCTTATCTCTCCAGACAAAGCGGCCTCTGGGCAAGAATCCTCCCCAGTGAATCATTTAGAGTTTGTTTGTGTGTTGTTTTCTGTAGTCCCTAAGAGCGTGAGACGGCACATTGTGAGAGTGGAGCTTCAGGTAATCCCACAGGTGAATATAAATGATAATGCGATGCAGCGTGAACTCCTACAGCAGGTGAGTCCACTCCAGACCCCTAAAAACACCTTCCTCACCTCCTCATCCTCCTCACCTCTTCTTATATCTCCTACCCTGGGGCTACACCAGGAATGTTACAGAAACATTAAACCTAGTTAAATCAATTAGTGTATTTCATAGACATACTGTTGGCACTTCAGTGTGCTTTGCAAAGATAAAACAGCAGTGAAAGAGCACTTTGCAAGATCAGTTTTCTAAATCCATTTGGCTAAGTTATGAAAGGGAGCAGAGGTAGGCATCTGTGCAAAGGTCAATGGCATCACCACAGGGCAGATTATTGCCGTTGGATTCCTAGTGAATCGACTGAAAGAGAACCAGAGATGTTGTGCAAATCAAAAGCTATTTGGTAGGGTGCATTTAGAGACTTGTCTTCAGACTGATGATCCACAATAAAAGGTTGTAAAGAAGGACTCTATTGTGCAGATCCAGCAGAGACTGAGGGAGAAGGGGATGCCTGCAGACACCAACCTGACCTGGAGGTTCCAGCCAGATGGGAAAGTCTTCCACAAGAAGGAGGAAAAGAAAGAAATAAAGAATTTGGGTTGAAGGGAAATAATTGTATCTGCTTTAGATGAAATGTGCAAACTGAGTCGCAAACAAAAATTGCACATACTGTACAAGTTGTGGAGCAGGTCTAGTTTATGGAGTATATTATCTTTCTCTTTGTTTCCTTTGTGCCTGATGTGTTTCTAATTTCAAACGAGTCTTGGTGGAGACGTCATACACCACCATCTCCAAACACATTATTATTATTATAATTATAATTATAATTATTATTATTATTATTATTATTACTATATTGAATTCATTGATGTGATTAAGACAGGTCTTCATAGAGCATAGAGTAATAGAGCTCTGGTCGAGCCTCAGGGCCCTTAGATTGAATTTATTTTCAATGGGAGTCAATTGGAGGAGAAAAATTATTTTCTTGTCCCCTTTGACACATGTTGTTTGGCGATTTTAAAGATAATTTTCCACATTGAGGAAAGACTATTTTTAGACTTTTAGAGATATGTTAGATTTTTTTTTAGGCTATTGTAGGTCACTCAACAACGATTTACGGAAAAATAAACCTTAGGCCTACTCTTAATAGGAAAGAGTCGACCAAAGTTACTAAGACACCTGTCACTCATTTGCTTGTGAATCCTGGTAATAGCGTTATCTTCAGTGATATCACATACATGTATGCGACTGAAAGGCTGTAGTATTTGGAGTAGCAAACTTTAACAATGTTCTGATTCAACAGTTATGAAATGAAATCGAAGTTTATCTACATAAAAATTATGTTCAAAATTCACAAACATCACATCTGAAATTCAAGATTTATGTTGACTCAAACCAAAATATAACTTTTTTTTAACTAAATTTTGGTCTGGGAAAAAGCAGAGATTTCTCTTCTCTATTGTAGCTTGTGCAACATTTTGCCTTTCACTTTTAGTGTTATGCTGATAAGTCCTATAGATGATGTGTGCAGATTCAGGGAACATTACAGATTAAAAAAATAACATAAAATTTTCGATTCAAGAGAAATTTACTGCTGCATTCCACTTTTAACCACTTCTCAGTCCAAGTCCAGTGAAGTCTTCCACTGATTTGAACAGGCAGCAATATTCAGCAGTCTGACAGTTCTTGAGTGACATTAGCAGGGATTCTTTGGGCTTTGGGATTCCTACTGTAGGTTTTGTGCAAAATAATAGACAGCAAAAAGTAACAGCAAGTTCAGCACACACCAGAATCATCAGTCATGCTCTAACTAATTCACATGCCAACTACCTTTTCATCCCTTCTCTCTTCTTGTCTCATGTTTGGGATGCTTATTTTGTTATTCAAAAATGTTGGGAGAGAGATGACAGGATGATGACAGGACATTGTCATCCTTCATTGTACCATTGTGTGACAAATGAAACCACAATGAGCTCTTTGATACAGACAGACCTGTTAGCACCAGAAGCGAATATGCAGATGGCCTTTCCAGGAAGCTATGAAAATAGCAGGACACAGCAACAGGTTTGACACCTTTATGACATGGTCACGACAAGAATGAAGGCCTTTGTAACCCTGTGGTCATAAGACTATATGTAGAAAACATTAGAGATAAAGATACTTTAGAGATAAAGATTTTTGCACATGGTGTTACATGGCGGGAGCTAAAAAGCCAGGTTTATTTGACCTATATATTGTGATCGGAACACTGCCAAGTTTCCATGGGGTCTCAAACTCAAATGAGCTGGGGGCCACCGCTGTCAACATTATCTGACTATCTGTAATTACAATACTTTTTTTTTTTTTTTTTTTTTAATGTATACATTTATTTAACAGGGACCTGCACATTTCATTTGCAATTGTAATTACACATATTATTATACAGTACAGACCAAAAGTTTGGACACACCCCGTCATTCAATGCGATTCATTTATTTCCAGGACAATTTATATTGTAGATTCTCACTAAAGGCATCAAAATTATGAATGATCACATATGAAATTATGTGCTTAACAAAAAAAGTGTGAGATTATGACAACATTTTGGACCTGAACCCGATCAAGATGGTTTGGGGTGAGCTGGACCGCAGAGTGAAGGCAAAAGAGCCGACAAGTTCTTAGCATCTCTGGGAATGAATAACTCTTCAAGACAGTTGGAAAACAATTTCAGTTGACTACCTCTTGAAGCTCATTCAAAAAATAAAAGGAAGACAAAGCAGTTATCAAAACAAAAAAAGTATACTTCGATGAAACAAGAATATAAAACATGTTTTCAGTTATCTCACACTTTTTTTTATTAAGTACATAATGCCACGTGTTCATTCATAAGTTTGTTTATTTTGTAGATTGTCACTGAAGGCAACAGTCATGAAAATAAAGTAAATAATTTAATGGGAAAGTGTGTCCAAACTTTTGGTCTGTACTGTATATTATATATTTTTTAAATCTAAAGATGTTATATTCAATGTTACATCATTGGACACATACAAGAACAAATATATTTTCACTTTTCGATAGAGGAGGTTGTCTGGAATCTTGTGATATAAGAATCAAGATAAAGGGATTCTGTATTACTTTACAATTTTCAACAATTTATGTGCTGATACGTTAATATTTAATTTAATTCCAATATTGCTGTTGTGGATCCTGAAACAACATTTCTAGCATGCATATGTCCTGACAAACATTTACTTAAAAATGAGTCCTTACAAACAGGGAGCTAAAAACAACTTTCAGTATGGAAAAGATTCCATCTATTTTGGGATGAGGGGTTGAAGACAATGCAGAAATTCTATATGGTTTCAAGATCAGATTACTCAGGAACCGCTAATCATACAGACAACTATTTTGATATGCCATGGTTAAGAATTCGTGAGAGATTAGAGAACAATGTATGAAATAGATGCAGTGCTGTATTAGTGACCTTAACTTTGATATAAATTCAACGCTAATTATCTTGTGAGCTGCAGATTCCATTGATGTTTTCTGTATGATTAAAACTTCACAAGTAGCGTGATGGCACCAGCTCACAGGCCAGAACTGGCCTGGACCCCAGCCGGGAGTTTGAGAGCCCTGTACAGTGTGATACCCCGACTAGATTCATCCATTCCAAATGAAACATGGTGGGTATGGGAGACATGGCTGTGAGTAAGTAAGTAAGTAGCCTGCATAAATAGTACTGGAGCATCAAGGGCCTTACTTTGGAAATTGAGTAGGACCAGAAATCGAATACTTCAATGCATTGGAATTCTATCACTATAATTACTATAAAATATCTGATCATACATGATTTATCTTATAAATGAATGCTGCCATGTGTTCAGACCATGTTCAATGGGTCTTTCTGTTTACAAAAATTTAAGACAACGAACACAATTCTGCATGGTTTTCCTCATTTGAAACATCAAAAATTGAATACAGACCCTTTCCTTAGCGCTATAGTCATATCCCATCAACTCACATATAATGATCATAATCTGGAAAATAAGCTGTTGTCTGTATTATTGCTGTTGCCATACCACAAAAAAGGTAAATGCCTACACATTGTCAGACCATGGAGATTCAAGACCTACTATATATAGGATTGAGATAGGACTTAGGATAGGAGATAGGAGAAAGGACTTCTGTTTCTTTGGAACTCTCTTGGAACACAGCCACACAACTATTAACTGGCACCGTATTTACAGTATTATAGCACCTCTTGTGGTGGTACATGGGATTACAAGAAGTGATCTGACGGGTGATTGGGATTAGTATTTGTGTGCAATAATAAGAGAGCTAGAGAGCTAGGTTTAATTTGTCTCTGTGAAATTATGTTAAATTGTGTGTGTGTGTGTGTGTGTGTGTGTGTGTGTGCCAGACAAGGTTGGAAAAGCATTTTGTAAAGCAACTGTATAAAGCAGTTGGAATGAGAATTGATTGGTGATTGGTAAAATAAGTGAGGTTTACAGAATCTCTGCAAACAAAACTGCTTGACTGTACATTCTGTTTAAGCACTCTATTTTATAAACTATTTATACATTAATTAAGTTCTCAATACCTCATTTTAAATGGTAAAATCCTCATTACACTATAAAACAAAGTGTGGTTAATAAGAGACTTATAATAAAAAAGAAAGAAACTATTTGGCCTATAACAGCTAGATCAAAGCCCCTGGATGTCCTCTGTTTATAAAGATGTTGTTATTTTCAGTTCCAGCCTGTTCTTACAGTAAGTAGTTTTCTTCTCCCACAGAAGAAGAAGCCTTCTACTTCTTCATGGTCCACTCAGTGGTAAGCTAGATGCTCTCATAAGCACTCCCCATACCTCTCATAAGAGGTATCATGGGGAGAAAGATCGGGGGCTGGGCAGAAGTTGCCCTGGGCTGCTCTGTGTTTGGTATTGGACTAGGAGAGCCCTAAGCCAGGAAGGGCTCAGACTGACTTTTGCAGACTCCCAGAGAGCTGGAGAGCTGCTCAGATTAGTGCTCTGCTCTGGAAATCCAAGATATTTGCAGGTATGTGATTCGCAAACATGTGTGCACACACCACACAGACACCATCCTCTGCAGGAAAGCTAGTTTGATACAGTTATGTTGAATTTGCCATTCCCCTTATTGACCGCAGCTGCATCCTGCACATGAATTTGAGAATTTAAGAAAATTCATAATGACATATTTGTCATTGAGCCCATTGGCCCATTGTTTTTTATAGCCGCCATATTTATGCACATGTGCCCACCCCTTAGGACAATTCCTTTCTGATCACATAGACCTGAACCTACTTCCCTCTCTGAAGCAGCAGTACAGCATTATTCTCCTGCCACTATTAAATCATGTGTGTGTTGCATAAATTCAGATGTATGGATGAAACTACAAAAGAGTTGCTCACTACTGAGAGTGTTGCTGTTGCCTGTCAGTCTGAAGCCTGTGCAAATTAGCTGAGGTTTATTAGCAAGCCCAAAGTCAACAAGCCAAAGTCAACATTTTGTCAGAATATAATGTTCTGAATGTTCTGATGCAATCCCATTCTGACTGTGAGGTGTCGGAGGCGTGCAAGTGGTAGCGACAGCATATGGGAGACATAGGGATGGAAGATGTGGATAAGAGCTGCAAAAATAGCTCCAACTTCAGATTGCAGATACCTTAAACATGCACAGTGTAGGCTACTCAAACCCAACATTAAACATGATGGAGTTCAGTGCAATATGTTACTGCATAGTATTTGTGTGCACATACAGTACTGCACAACATTAGCCATTATGGGTCGTGGGAGTTTTCTGTATTGTAGTAGGTGCAAGAGTGTGCAGCCAGTGACATGCTTTTCACTGTCCTCTGCCTCCTTATTCAGTGTTTGCACTCAGAGAACTCTGTGAAAACATCAAAACATCAATTGCTGGCTTCATACAAAATATGCAAAATACAAAATAAACAAATACAATATTTCTTACTTGTGATAAAAAGTTACATCAAAAATATATCTTTTATAATTCAATTTTCTTTTTGAATGGTTTTGGATGTGGCCACTGATGTTATCAACTTGCCAGGCATAACTTACTGGTAACTTGCAGTTTTTTCTAGATGAAAAAAAGTAGGTCAATAAAATTATGTCAGCCTGAGAGTGTCTATGGAGATGATAGGTCTGTGTATGTGTGAGCTGACAGAAACACATGTGAATAGAATAGCCATGTTCAGAGTGGTCATACCGGTAGTCTTCCTTCTTTCTCGAAGATGCATTTTCACTCAGGGATCCGTGCTTGTTTTTGGATACCAAGGTGGCTTTGCTGAGTTTCAGGTCATGTTCACGTATCATATGAGTGACAACAACTTCAGAAGTCTCCTCTATAAATCCTCTGAAGATGGCTTTTTACTACTGATAGACTCCTCTGGTCAGACCAGCAGCAACTCAGCTGTCTCCCCTCCCGAGTAGACTACCTGTACCGTCACATCAGGATGAACAACCTTTCTCTGTCAGACAGCGGACGCTACTTCACTGAGCGCTGGAGAAGTGGCATACTCAGGGAGAGAATGGCCCTTGATCTGACTGTTTGTCGGGACAGACTTCACATTTTCACAGAATTATTTGTGAAAGAGGATGGAATAGGCTAATACTAAACACAACGTTGTCCCTTCTCTGTAATCAAGATGAGCAGACTGATGAAGCAATGGTGCTCATACACAGATCCACAATGTTCATCTCCATCAACAATTACAACAGATATAAGACATACCACTTCCTAATCTGGTCAGGTGAACAATGCCTAGCCTATGGTATAAGTCCAAGTTCATCTGTCGGGATACCTGGAGGAGGTACAATGTTGGGAGCGATACCAATCAAGGCTGGTGAAAACCTTACTCTCAGTTGTCATCCTTCGGTTGAGAAGATGGAGGTGTTCCACTGGAGGACCCCACTCAAAGATATTCTTATTGACCGTGCCTTGTCTGCCAACCTCACACGGGAGGAGAAAAAGGTGATGCATGTTGAACCAGGAAGTGATTTGCTCATAATTCCCTTCATCTCAGCACAGCACTCTGGTAACTATGAATGCCCATCCAATATCAATGTCCATCATGTTTTTGTTTGCTCTGAACTCGAAACTATGTACTTGACATTCTCACAAGGGGGCTGTGTTGTGTTGGACTGTGCCGGAAAGCTTAATGCAACTAAGGCCAACTGTCGCTTTTTTATCAGGAACTTGGACAAGGATGGGACAGGGAGAAGTTAAAAGGACGCATGCAAGTGAACAGAGAGCGAGGAACGCAGTCAACTGAAATTGTCTGGTTGAGTCTGACAATATCAAACCTCACTGTAAATGACAGTGGACAGTATTTATGCCGTATTTGGGGATATGCCAAGAAGGAGGGGATTCACTTCTTTTTTTTTTTTTGACATTTCCTATAATTAGGAGTGGGCCATGGCATATCACCACTCCTCTTGGGCTTTCCTGGGAGGGCTACCTCTGCTGTTTTTCCAAGGCGGCCACTGACCACCCCCTTCTGGGTTGGTGAGATACCATGTATCATACCTTAGTTATGCTGCGATAGCCTAGTGCTGCCACCTTTTGCACACTTGCCATCCTGTACAACCCTCTTTCTCCTCTCTCTCTCTCCCTCTCCTAGCTAGATTATATGACACATATCATGAAGTGATATCCTCCTAGACTGGCCTAATCCTCTTGTTTCTGTTTCTCTTTGTTTCTCTTGCCTCCTCTGCCCCGACGCACTGGCTGAGTGATGAACCTCCTGTACCTCCCTGCCACCAACCCTACCCCACTACGGATGCTGACCAACCTCTCCGGAGCCACACACCAGGACCATCCTCCCCTTTTCTCTGAGGCCCGTGATGGAACTGGCCTGATGGCCCCCTGATGACCACTACCTAGATGGTGACCAACACCCAATGAACTCTAATCCCACTCCAACTACTGACTCCATCCCTTGGCCCTGACTGTCACACAAACTATGTGTATATCATCTCTGACTACATTCAGTACTCATACTGTTTTGTGTTAACCATGGTCAACCTATGCATCAGACTTTACGGATACTTTATTAGGCCCCAGGCAGGTAGGCTGAGTCCATGAGGCGTGGATTTGCCCAAGGTTTCTTCCTATAAAACAAATTATTTACAAAGCGAAGGGAGTTTTTCCTTGCCCCTGATTCTCATGGATGCTTCCCGTACTGTCTGTAAAGCGCCACGAGACGATGTACTGTATTTGAGCGCTCTACAAATAAAATTGAATTGAATTGAATTGACAGAAAAGTCTACCTGCTCTACCAGCATCCGTTTGGGATTGAGTCCACTTTCTACAGAGTACTCTTCAGTCATGGCCTGTGGGCTGCTGGGGATGATGTGTGCTGTCATCTCTGTCCATCTGAGGCTCAGAGGAGGAGAGAGAGGAGACCGGACCTCCCAGGAGAGACTGAGGGAACAGCTGGGCTGTCTGGACATTCCACCAGAGAAAGGGATTAGTGTGGAGATGTTTTCCAGCATTGGGTTGAAATTCTGTTTGTTTGTTTGTTTGTTTGTTTGTGTACAAAATAACTCAAAACAAACAGCATGGATTTGGATGACATTTTTGGACATTGTGGAGCATCGTGACAAAGAACAGAAAGAACAGATTCCATTTTGGTTCATCTGTGATCCGGAACACCATGTGGAATAAAAATGAACTGCATGCACTCCAGGTAATTAATAAAAACATAAATTCAGATAATGGCATGACTTTTATATTGTTGAAATATGTGAACCAGTGACATATGGTTGGTTTAGCAAAGATTACACTGCAGTCGACACACTTATATTTGGTCCTTGGCATGGCATATCTGTAGATGTATCTATGAATTCCAGCTACATTTGCCAGTCAGTCAGTCTTGTTTGTGATGTCTTGCACATCAGGGAAAGCCATAAAGAAAGCAGAACTACACGATGACAACTGCAAAGGGGTGTGTAGTTAGCTCAGCTAACAGTGTTAGCAGTCCCCTCAGGTCATTCCACTCCATTGGAGTGATGTGTACACCACATTATCATTCTCTTCAACACAAACCGCATCAGCATCATCATCTTCTTCTCCCCTGTCCTCCTCATTACCCGACAGTTCTCGTGCACCACAGGGTGAGCAAAGCACTACAGTCTTCTTAACGTTGGAGCCGAGTCGCGCCATTGAGAGGATGTCACAGAGAGGAGTCGCTGTGTCCATGGCAAGGCAGAGGGCAATGAAATGAGCATGAAAACGGAGAGGGTCACCTGTGAAGAGAGAAACCTGTGAAACTGTTTACCTCAACCTTTGATAAGTGGTTGATGCTGTCTACTAACAAAACAAACTTAGAGATTGTTTATAGCCTATGCCTTAAGTCCATGGGCCTCCTGCTCTGAAACCTACCAGGGTAAACCAAGTAATCTCCACCAAACTTTCCAGCTGAGGTCAGGTAGAAGCCTCTCCGACGCAGGTCTCGGTAGACGAGGAATCTTATCTGTGAGTTCTCGTCCTGCTTGGTTGGCCAGCTGGCGGCCAGGAAGTCTCGCTCCTCGCTCTGGTAGCCAAAACCTGCCCGGGCAGTGCACAGCTGGATGGTCATGGCAGACACAGGAAGAGAGAAGTCTTTATCCAAAGCCTCCAGACGTTCCCGCACTGAGCTCTCTAGAACACACACAAACACATGATCACTTATTAGCTTCTCAAGAGATGACATAATCTACTCAAAACCTCAATCCTATTCAGAGTTCTCTCAACCTCACGTCAGGCATCTGCACGCTCACCATTCTGCGTGTCATTCATGACCCTTTGTAGAACTGCTTTCCTGTGCTGGAGTGCAAGGGCACTTTGCAGTTTGTGGCTGCGCTCAAGCCCTTTTTGGTACTCCTTAACTTGTTTCGAATGGCCCTCTGCTGTCTGCAGGCATTAACAGTATAACCAGTAACTTCATTACAACAAATCTTTAAAGGACATGGGAAACATGTTTGACAAATGTTCACAAAAATGGGAATGACTTTAAATACCTATATTAAATCAAATATATTAATGCCAAAACAAGTAAATATTTACATCGCCATTGCTAGCTGTTAAGACTTTTGCCTTCCTCTCTTCAGATAGCAAACGTGCTTCCTCATCTATAAGTTCTAGCGGACGACCCAGCCGCGTGTTTTGACGTGGCTGCCGGGCAAGCGAGCCCACCAGAGATCCGATGACCCCAGCCTGGCGAGCAATCTTGAGATCAGAAACACGCCACAGAAGAGGCGTCGACCCGCACATGCGGATCCCAGCTACATGAGGATTCTTGTCTGATACACAGGGGACGTCCATTGAAGATATCGAGCAGCCGACCTCATCAGATTCATCCATTTCCCAATCGTCAAGAGCACCCGTTAACACTGTAACGTTATGACATTTCCTGCCCCTTTGGCGAGGCGAGCACAGGGACGTTCTGAGGAACCACTTACGCGTAAAGGCTCAGAATTACACGGTACAAGCTAACTTGTATAACTTCAAATTAAACTTTGTATCAAAAAACTATCCACAGGTTAGTTCCCTACACTAATGCATAGGCTACACGTGCATGCAACAATACCGTTTTGACTCTCGTCAGCAAAAAAAAAAAAAACTTGTATGTCAACGTTTCAAACCTTGCCTGTATTTAAAATTTATCTGACACTGAATATAGCATAAATTGGCGTATGCTGCGCTGCGTCCGTCATTACAATTTCAGGGGGAAATGCGCTAAATCTATCCAAAAATCCTTCAGAAAATGTTGTTTGTTTTCCCTCGTGGTTTTAAGAAGAACTGTTTGCAAGTTTTGAGAATGTGTAGCGACATCTGCTGTTCCGGAAGGGAACACGCAGAAATGTCAAAAGCAACTAACTTCTTTAATCTTTTGCCTTTCTCCATAAATCCCTATTCTTGTATGGTCAACATGCTGGTTACTCATCATGGATAGGAGACACATTTATCATGTGTTTATGTGTTTAATAAAATGACCCAGGGTTATTAAAATGGGTGTGCCTATAGGCTAACCTAGCAAATAAATTAGGCTAAATAAAGGCTTTGTTTTCCCCTGTGGTTCGTGCTAAATCTTGGCTTGTTAAAAAGTGAATGACTTGTGTTTTTATAATAGCCTACTTTATATAGGCCTACTTGCAAACCTTATCTATACTATTCTTGCAGGCAAGTTCATAGGCTATTTCCCTTTCCCCCAACTCCAAATAAACTGGCCAGACCAAAGCAAATTGGTTTTAAATCCGTTATTTGAAGAATGTACAACGCATATCTTACAGCATATACCCAATAACATTTAAGAATGCAAAATGTAAAAACAAAAAAACAGTTTATTTAGTATAAATTAGTTTTTTGCCCCCTTACAAGTCATAACTACATTCAGGTGTAATATAAACTCCTGCATTTGGTGCACAGATGTTCAGTCCTTTTTAAAAATCCTGCTTGGCTACAGCTGATAAAATCTACTTTAAAATGTCTGCCTATCACAAAAAAGAGTTCTCGATGATAACAGCCTGTGGTGCCTTCTCCTCCGCATCACCACTAGATGGCGTCCCATCCTCCATCCCTGCTTTGGTCAGAGGTGTGCAGCACATCTTTTCCAGGCACTCCTTTCTACAGGGCAGACTGCAGAGCTGATCCTCAACTAGATTAGCAGGTGAGGCTGCTGAGACTGGCTCTCCATTCAGACACTCTGGCTGGACTGTACTCATGCTAACTCCGGCTTTGCGTAGCGTTTCCGTCACTTTGGCGATGACTTCGTCGGGCCCATCCCGCCAGCAGTGGGCATCCACGTGCACGTGCACAGAGGCCACCACATAGCTCTCAGTCAGCTGCCACACATGGAGCTCGTGCACGTTTTCCACGCCACGCACAGCTGTTAGCTCACACCGGAGCTGTGATACACTGAGGCCTGGGGGGCAGCTCTGCAGCAGCATCAGCCCCAAACGCCGCACCTCTGGTAGGGTACAGGCCAAAAGCGTCAGCACAGCTGCAAAGGACAGCGCTGGATCCAGGTAGACCAGGGAGCTGCAAGCCTCCATTGGGTGGTGGCAGTCAGGACTCCCCAGCAGGGCCGTCAGGGCATTGGCCAGTGCCAGGGACGGGCACAGTAGATCACAGAGAAGGGTTGTGGGTACCTGGTGTAGGTCACAACTCTGACAGCCTCTGGTTGATGTTCTGTGTGGTACTGATGGAGAAAGGACACGTATGTCTGCTGGATTTCCTGAAAGTGTCACAGAAAAAAGAGATGTAATTGCTTTCAAACTATTTAAAAAATTGTATAAATCGCTAAATTATGCAACAATTAATCCTAATTAACCATGTTTAAATGAAACTTATTTCCTCCCATTAGAATTTAAATGCTAGGAGGTTGCATCCTTATTGGATTTGCTCTTATCAGGGGGAAATTCACACAATCCTCTACCCCCATTTGTTCCCCAAACATAGTAACTTCTAGAACCAGATCCACAAGGCTTATCTATGTCAATATGAAAAAGGTCAGGGGAGAGAGAGGAATGTAGTCAAGACTACACTTTGGACAATGTTAGTTTACTTTGATGTATGTTTACTTCACCCTCCACTAATGTTGGACACACAGGACAGGAGTGACCCCAAAGTGTACTGTATGTCTACTTTGACTTGATAGCTGTAGAGCCCAGCATAGTGTGTGTCAGGAAAATTATGTCTGGAATCATCAATCAGGATTAATCTCAGTTATTTTGTGTTTATCACTTAAGTTAAAGAAATGTAGTAAATTAAAATATTGAGGAAACAGTGTGCATGTGATGATATAAAACTAAACTAAACAAAACTATGTTTCTTGAATTTATATAAACTAATGCAAACTTTTTGCTGATGAGCATTAGTTGTTTTTGTTACTTGGAAAGAAGTCTTATGGAAAGAGGTTTTCTTCTTCTGAAGTTTTCTGCAGCCTCAAATAATGTTACATGAGACATGATACAATGTTGAATAGATTCATGAACAGAACAAAGTTGCACATACTACAGAGCTGACCTTGTAAGAACTATTTTTCCATTCTGAAATACACATGAAATTGAAATTCATTCAAGGTTAACAGTGTCTAGATTTGTTTCAGTCAGGTCAATAGTGCAAATACCACACAACTCCTTCAGACTGCTGGACAAATGACTACTGTTACATTGGGCCTCTTATGCTTATGTGCTAAATGTCTTTGCTCTCAAAATATAGGTCTAGCTTAAATTGACTACTGCCAATGAAAGTTTTATATTTATTATTTTAACATATGTTTCTCAAATACCCTAAAAGATGAGACTCCAGGAGGATTTGTAGTGCACATAATCTGATGGTAATGGCATGGCATTGTCTGTGATTCCAAGAATGGTCCCATGTCAGATCATGAATGGCCACTGAGTTCTGGTCCGAACAAAGGCCAGTCTGACTAGTGTTCTCATGCCTGAAGCTGGATATTCAGGACGAGCAGGCATCAAGAGCTACTCACTTGGCAGGAACATAAAAATGACTGAGGAAACTTAAGTGATTAAGTCTCCAGACCATGTAACAGACCGTGCTTGCATCGACTCATCTAACATGACTATACTGTGACTCCAAATGGCATGATTTTGATGCCCTCTCCTTCCCCCCCATCATCACTAGTTCAGTCCCAGTCCATCTATCCAAGGTGTGTGTTCCCCCAGCTGCCAGCTGATAAACCATAACTGGCTAATTCCCCTCTTTCTCCGCCTCAAGCTGGTGTGTGGTGAGCATTCTGATGCATAATGACTGCGGTTTATCACTCAAATCGATTGTAGATTAAAATCTTTGCGTTACATGCTCCCTGAGTCTCTCTAGCTAGTTAAATCACTTAATCCTAAATGAAAACAAACAAGAAATGTGAAAAGTGAGTATAATCTTGTGCTAATCCTCTACAAGTGATTTGGCTACTGGAGGGGACAGGTGCAACATTCTCCTCACCAGTGGGCCTAGTACAGCACACAGGACGCTGAGATGGAGCATCTGCTAGCTCAGTAGCCCTGGAGTTGGGCTGAGGATGGCCCTCAGAGTCCTCTGGTTCTGCAGAGGGGGATGTCTCAGGTTGCACACTAGACTCCAAAGAGACGGTGGTGGTTGGGCTCACAGACTTGCTGTCGGGATCCATCACACTAGGAGCAGCAGGGTTACAGAACAAAAGGGATCCGTCTTGAGGGACACCCCTCACCAACCCATCTTCTGTGATTTCTGCCCCATCTACAATAAGCCAGATGGTTATGATTAAAGAGACACGTCGAGCATCAAAAATTTAAATCTCTCCATTTCAGTGTTGCACTCATCATTATACCAAGTACATTTTCTGATGCACTGTTGAAATTAGTTACTGATTAAAAGGTCAATTCATGGTTTGCTCAAGTAGTCTTGTTCTTAAAAATATTCCTTAAAATCTTCCTGGCATCTAATGGCAAAATAAAATCAGAAATCTTAAAACTCCACATGAAATTTTATAGCTTCCTTTTGCTACCATGGCATAAGTAATAGCACAATAACAACACTTAATGTTAGAGATGGGCAGCTTATGTAGAGAAAATAAACATACAAATAATAGTTATATTACCTCTCTCACTTGACCTCAACCCCATGAGCTCTGCAGCAGAGACAGGCACAGATGCAGACACTACTGGCCGCAGTCCCAGCCGGGCCAATATCGGTCTTAGCAAAATGGTGACATTGAAGAAGACGCTGAGAGCGCTGGCCACCGTGGCCAGGATGGGCCTCTGGATGGGGTGCGGCTGGAAGATGTGACTGAGGATCTCCAATGTGACAGACACGCACAGGGAGGCCACAACCAGTGCTGAGAACAATGCACCAAATGGCTGGATGCGAGATGGCATGATGCGTGAGGGAGGGGAAGTGAGGTCATGACTAAGATTCGGGAGGGGTTGGCCAGGTGACATGTTGTTAAGGTCGGGGTGAGAGGTGCTGTGGGGAGGGGAGTTGGTGTTGGAACAGGAGGTGATATCGGAGTTTGAGGAGTGGATGCGAGATGGCAAAGGGGCTAAAGGAAGGAGACCTGGAGAGGCAGGGGGAGAGGGGGAGGAGTCCGGAGGTGTGTGTGTAGCCCAGGGCTGCTGGAGTGACAGGTGAAGAAGTATGTAGAGGGTATGGAAACCATCCACCATGTTGATGAGGCAGCTGCAGAGGCGGCTCACGACGATCTCGAACAGGAGGAGCAGAAGGGTCAGTCCCAGCAGGCACATGTGGCCGATGCTGCTCCACAACCTCACATGCCCCTCCATGAAACCTACTGGAGGAGGCAAAAGATTAAAATCTGTAACACATTTCAGTGACACCCAGAATTTTCCAGTACAATTAGATCAATTGATTAAATGATCAAAAAGGAAGGCTACAGTAGATAAGGTATCTCTGACACACGCTCAAGCGCACACACACACTCTCTCTCTCTCTCTCTCTCTCTCTCTCTCTCTCTCTCTCTCTCTCTCTCTCTCTCTCTCACACACACACACACACACACACACACGCACAACCACACACAGTTTTAAAGCAGGCTGCACTGAAAGACATTCTTAAGTGGTACAGTTCTGGCATGGCATAGAACAATACAGCTTCATAGCAATAACACTAAAGATTCTTGCGCATCATTTGCTTGAGCACGACGTAGTATTTAGTATTTATTTATTTACTTATTTTCTAAATCATAATCACATTAGATTAACTTTATGAGAGTCCAAGTCTATCTTACCACTAACCACAGGAAAACTCAGGGAACTTTACTGTACCACACGTCTACCGCCGGCTGTAAGAAATTTAATCATATAGGCTGCTCTAGGAAGAATAGCCTACTTGTTGTATACAGATAGGCACATGCTTATGCAATGAGTGAAATAGACAGCTGCACACATGCGCGCATTTTCGAAATAGCCTATGAGAAAATTTTGTACATACACACATTCGATAAGTCAACTCTAATTGCGATTAAATTGCTAAGGTTGTTTAAACAAACCTGTTTAGCACAGGAAAATCCGTTGCGATCCGACAGCGTGTCTCTCCACGAGAGTTGTTACAAATCTTTTAACAGTCTGCCTGGGAAACTTTGCCGGTGGCAAGAAGCGTTCTCCACCGATCGTCGTGTCCCACGCCCACCAACTCCCCCTGTAATCGCTGTCATGTGAATGAATCTATCTTCATTATCCCCTCTTATCCTCACTTTCTTTTTAAAATCACGTCAAGAGCCACTATCATCACGCAGCTAAATCCATCAGCCCGTTTGCATGTTCTGCGTAAAGATCCTATGGGACCAACAGTGTGATAGTGTTTCCTTAAAGGAGGGGGCTGTTACTGAGAGTGTTGGGCAATAGCCTACAATCTGTTGGGTTCCTGATTACATTATCTGTTGGGTTTACTGATTACATTATTTGTAATTGAATACGCTTAGTTCTATAGGCTACTTATTTATGTGGACAAAAGACAGGCCAAGTTTATTGTAATCAGCTACAGCAACATTCTGTACTTTGACAAATGAGCCTGTCGGCAAGGCTTCCGGATATGCCCTTATGAATATTTCTAACAGAACAAGTGATTTAAAGACAACAACTTAGATTTGGGTTGACCAGACGGAAAAGCCTCTTTCAGCATTAAACAAACACTCGCGCACATTCCGCGAGGCCAGAACTGCAGGAGATCTCGCGAGGAACTTTTTGACTTATGGCTACCATATGGCTTTACGCTAGCCACCGTCTTATTGAACACTGGCAAAGGACTTTTGAACGTCCTGTTTTTGTGAAAATATAACATGACATCTCCTGTGTTAGGAAATAAATCAAATTCTCTCTTTAAGGATAATTTTAGACAACTAGAGCATGCAAATAAGCACGTTCATGTTCTTTCTATGGTGAAAGAAGAGACACATTTGCAGAAAAAACACGCTTAACCAAAGTCTGATGACCCTTCAAAGGGGTTAATTAAAGTACTCTATCAAGCCTTATTGTCCTCTAGAACAAGCCCAGACAAGTATTTAAAATCTCCAGTGGTCAGAAACTAACCCAGAGGCCCCAATGCTGTCACACTGCATGCACGGTCACTTCCTTCCAGGAGAAACAGGATCTTCAGGGATGCACAAGAGTGTGATAGGCCCTACTTTGCATAGAGCACTGGTTCTTTTTTTCTTTTCACAAATGCTGTGCATTGAGCAGTGGTTCTTTTTTTCTTTTCACAAAGGTCTGTGCATTTTTATGATCTATGGGTAGAAAATGGTGCTCCTTTACCACTTGTCGCACTAATCAAGTGCATTACCTGTGTGGTTTTGTTTTTTTATTTTGCTTAAAAATGTGTAATACATTTTTAGTGCACCCCTTAAGCTGGCTCTTTCTCAGTTTCTCAGTCTCAGTTCTCATTGTCCGAATCCTTCTCGGGGGCTATACGGTTGGCCTCCTTTAAGAAACACTGCATTAGGTCATCAAGCAGTCTAATACAGTTAAAGTCTGTCAATCTATCTTCAAATGTCTATGAAATTATTTCCCACATACTCAACACTAACACTGTGACAGAAATATTTCATTCAACATATCACACAATGAGTCTAGTAATATTTCATATTATGCATTACCTTAGTAGGCCTACTTACAGCTGTAGCATCAGTGACTCACTGATTGTGTATTGCATAGGCCTAGACTGTAGATGTATTTGTATGGGGGGATTAACAGGACCAATTCCCACAGATGTTAATTACTAATCCAAAGGGTTTGCGTAGACCTGATCTTGAAAATTCTCCTAAATGGTGCTACTCTCATTACGTGTTAATGGTTACAAAGAACATCTGGTGTTTGTCCCAAACGCCTCCGGTTTTCTGACCCTCAACCCCAAACAAATGTGACTCAAGTTGTGCGCTTTTTCTTTTTTTGTTTTGTTTTGATTTTTCCGCTGAGGTGGACAGTGTTTGAGCTTGCTGTATAGAGTAAAAGGTCCTAGGTCAGGAAGGCTGAATTGGTCCATATAGAGAACAGTCCAGATTCCACATAATGTGCCCATTTTTGGTGGCTAATGTGACGAAAGCGGGATAGCTATGCAATTAGATAATTTAAGCAATTATTATAGTGTTATATGTGTCAAAATAATTAAGATGATCATTTAAATAGCCTAGAGGGCAAAATGCAGTTTTGCACATAAATCACATGAAATATTAACATGACCAGCCTTAAAGATTCATTGACAAACCTTTTCTTTATTTCAAGATTAAAGTAACAATATACCTAGGGGGCAAACCCCCTTTTTTGGGGAAATCAGACAAGGGCTGCTGTAAAAGGTTGTTCTACAAAAATGAAATCTAGGATGTCCAAGGATCAAAACCTGGGTGCACAACCCGGTCAAAAAATTGATGTTTATTTGTTATCGTCCACTTTATGCCCCATTGTAAGTCTATGGAGCGACTTTTTAAAGCTGAATAGGGTAAAAATTGAACTAATAGATATCCCCACAAAAATTGGCATGTTGACTATATACATGTCAAGATAAAACTTTTTTGTATTGCAAGTTTTCTGAAATACTTTGGACATTGATGTACTGTAGATGAGCCATTGCCTAATGCAATATAGGCTACCTATTTGGTATACGTTTTAGGCCATGGGCCAGGGAGGGTTTACAGTACACACTATTTGTGAGAAGTGAGGCTATGCTGAATATGAAATTAAATGTTAATTTTGGCAATTTTGGGATACACTGCCTATTAGGGCTACATCGGTGCAAATTGAGAATCAATGCATTTCAATGGAATGAGGATTATGCATTGTCCATGGTGTGGAAGAAAAGGATACTTGTCTCAGTGCACAATAAATTAGCTGAGCTATTTAATCTGGCCCGCGGAGCCTTCCCAAAGTAGAATAATTTATCTTTTAGCCAAGTAGACTTAGATTATAGGCCTAAATTATCAAATTTGTTGTAGTCATGAAATACAAATCCCCCCTTTTAACCCTGTATGTTAACATGTCCTCTGAAGAAAGTGAGGCTACTGGTTTGAGACTTGCCAATTTACCGGTATGAAACGGTTGATGGTTAACACCCGGCCCATTAGTGAAAATCTAAACGCCAATGTGGCCCTTCGACCAAAATAATTGCCCACCCCTGGTTTAGGCTGTCTAGCTCATTTACCCTTAAGGTTAGCTACAGATGGACATGTAATCGTTATTGTATCGGCCTATTCAAGGGTATGATGCCTCATTTACACAGGCATACATGATATTGCAGAAAACTTCCAATACAAAAAAGTTTCATCTTAACATAAATAGTCAGCATGCCAATACCTATTAGTTAATTTTTTTTACCCTATTCAGTCTTAAAATGTCACTTCATAGACTTACAATGGGGCATAAATTGGCCTATAATACATAAACAGCAGCTTGTTGACCGGGTTGTCCACCCAGGTTTTGATCCTTAGACATCCTAGATTTCATTTTTGTAGAACAACCTTTTACAGCAGCCCTTTGACACTAGGTAATAAACGGCAATCTGCCAGGTCCAAAAGTCTTTAACCACACAAACTGACACAGATTTGACACCTTTGACACAGATGTGATGTTAACCTGTCAGCAATTATTTTAACCGTTCATTCTCCACAACTGAATCATAGTGCACAGGAAAAAAAACCCGAGGCTTGTTCAACCAGTGATGACAGCTGGAGCCTCCTGCAGGCGATGTGTAAATGTGTTAGAGTGTTCTGCTGCATGCTTTAAGTGGCCCAAGCTGATGGGCAGCACTGGCAAAGCTCAACATGAGCACCCAGAGAAGAAATTAACCCTGCCCCAAACACACACACACAAACACACACACTTTCCCAAGGGTGGGGAAAAAAACCCTCAATATGAATGTATAGACCCCAGGCCACTGGGGACAGCATCCTTTGATCCTCAACATGGAATGCCAGAGAAAATCCTTCAGTTTAAGTCATTTTTTATTGAAAAGACAAAGGGTAGGGAAATCCAGAAATGAACCCTAAAGGCAGTAGAAAGAAAAGAGTGGACATTGCTCACTTTTCACCTATTTTTCTCATGATGCTATTTTTTTTTTTTTTTACATTTCTCTTGGTTTGAAAACTAGCATACAATTTAATGTGATAAAATATTATTTTTTTCACAACCCAATGATTGCTGTGCTAAAAGATAATACACAGAAACAAATAGTACAGTGGAACACACACACACACACACACACACACACACACACACACACACACACTTCCCAGACATGTCGACGGTTGCAACTAGCAGCTAAGTGTTGTTAATGGCGACTGATGTTAAATTCTGAGGAATGTGGGAAGCCAATCCAAGGGCCACTGAGGTTCTACTATACAGTTACATAAGGGAGAGAGATTACTATAAGTCTCTGAATTCCATCAGCACAAGGATTACAGTAATAAGCTCCGAATAGAGTAATGGACCACACAGGCGAGCCACAGAGAGGGACCCCCTCTTTCCATGGAGACCGACCCAGGGAGGGGTGGGGGGGGCGTGGGTTTAAGGAAGGTTCTACGACCCCAATGCCTCCCTTTTGTTATGAGAGACATTAGCTCCTAGAAACCCCTCCGGGCAGAGCTCAAGCAGGGATGTGCTGACTTCACACAAATACAGCAGGACTTTGGAAAGTGCACTTTTGAAACTGTCTGGACTCTAGACATGGTTCTGACACTAGGCCTTTGTAGGGATATTAAAACATGAAAGCACTCAATCAGGACATTTCTCAAGGTGACCGTCAGAGTTATAACTTCAATATATGTATACAGGTTTAAAATTAAACCCATCCCATTTCCATGACCAGATTTCTCTGAAATGTGCATTTGCTATCATTACCACATAATCTGCATATCATGGCAGTCAGTATACTTCAGATGAATATACTCAATGTACTTCATCCTAAGACAATGCTGTAACTGAAAATGATTCCCAGCAGCCCCCTAACACTGAGGTCACTGGTTTCCTCAGCAAGTCCTTGTTCCACCATCATTTCTCACTTTATTACTTATTTATTTGAATGTGGTATTGACCTATGGCTAAACCACGCCCCCGAACGCGATGAGCCAATCACAGTGCGCATAGCTCCCAATGCACTCGGACATTCTCTGCTTGCACGTCCATTGAAATACATTGCAGTTCGCCAGTTTTTGTTCGTTTTTATATGTTTTTTCACCGTATTTCAAGTTTTAAATGGTCAAACGGTGTGCAGGGGGTACAAGCAACTCAGACACAAGGTATCCTGAGAGGCTGGGCGACAGGGTGTATTTTTTGCCTTTTCCCAAGCCTCATCTAAACCGAGATAAGTGTCTGCTTTGGATAAAGTTATGCAGCAGACAGACCACAACATTAACTGAACGTGGACAAAATTAGCAAGGATGTCTACATCTGTTCTAAGGCAAGTCAACATCGTATTTGAGCCAACATGTTGTCACTTTGCTGGAAAGAAACAGAAAGTTATTTTAACGTCCCTAACGTTAACCACAACATCAACATCAACGTTAACTAATGTTAACGTTAGCGAAAGTTAGCTAACGCTAGTCAACGTCTCTGCCCAACTTTATGTCCTAGCTGCGTTGTTCATCGTGTAACTTTGTTTGCTGGGAGTTTATTGGTCTATTATACTCTAGTTTTTGTACAGTGGTTGTCCAAAGGGCTCTTGTTAAACTAACATTAACGTCTATCTTGTCCGAAATGGCGGTGGCAACGAGATAAGGTTTATCATTTTTACACTGGGACCCTTACATTGTTGCGTGTAACTTAAGCTTTTCATCGACTTGCTAAAAGACAAAATTATTAACATAATCCTCTAGTGCATAGCTAAGGCCCTTTTGATGACTTCGAGATGATATCTTATCTTTCTGTCTCCAAAAGCCATCAATTACCTCCTGAGAAATCTCTTTGACTGTAACACTTGAAATAGCGCCTGTCACCGAATGTCCGATTGTTTGTCCGAGTGAGTGGAGGGGGCGGGGCTTAGCCATAGGTCAATTGTCTATATTGTCTTGTGTCTATTGTCTAGATGTTTATAGTATGTCTTGAGGCGATGTGTAACGTTGACCACTTGAGTTTCCCCCTGGGGGATAATAAAGCTTACCTGTACCTGTACCTGCATTCAATGTCTTTTAGGAAAATCATTGAGTTCTATTATACACTGGTGGTTTACCTAGCCTCATTCTAAGCATCACTTCCCACGGGACAACAAAAAGGCCTTGTGCTTCTCCACAGTAGCATAGCCCATAAGAGGTAAGAGCAACCACAGAGGTCTTCCTCAGCTCCTGACGGGTTGATTCAACATTACTTACAACTAGGCTTGTAAGGGGCAAGTATAAAATGGGTATAAAATGCCAAAAATAACCAATGAGATGGGTGTACAAAAACACTTTCAGTGCAAAATGCATTGCTGGTTGCATTTGGCTTGATATACTGTAGCATGGGTTATGTTGAATTTTCCTATTGCTAAGGGGATGACTCAGCGTTGTAACTGGACAGAGATTCCAAGCTCACACCACCTTCTTTTGTTTCTCCGTTTCGAAGGCCAAACACACATACCAAACAGTTCCAGCAGTTCAAAAACATTCCCTAGGACACCCGTCTTGTAAAAGTGAACCGAAACTGACAGTCTGGTCAGCTTATTTCATATCCTAAGATGATTTATTTTGAAAACACTCCTTTGGAGACTGGAATCAATATCATCCAAGTTCCCTGAACAAAACTGAAAAATAAGTGTACATGGTTAAACACAAAACCACCATTTGAAGGCCTACATATTATTTTAAACAATTAGTCGGTCAATGTAGCTTACAGTTCACATTTCTTTAGAAATTGCTTACATTGTCACAGAATGGAACCTACACTGCTACGCAACGTGACATCAGAAATAATTTATTGTAGACCTAGTCTTTTCCTTATGCAGGGAAATTATCTTGATAGAATCCTGATGCAAATCCTCCTCCCATCTAAATGACATAAACTGAGACTGAATATTGAAGCAGAAAATTTGTAAAGGAGAAAAAAAGAAAAGAAAAAGCAAATATACCAAATCAACACTAGTGTTCTAAACACATCTCTCAAAGTTGGACCTTTTCAACATGGTTGTCATCTGTGACCTTCCAGATGGCCCTCTTTTTTCCCCACTGAGTCATGCCTACTGTCACCATAACTCCAAAACTGTGTGGGAGAAACAGCCAACCTGTGGTAACAGAAGGAGTGGGAAGAAGACAAAACAAAACAACAAAAAAAACAACTTCTCAGATCAGGCTAAGAGATGTATAGAAATTCCTCTGCAATTTGAGCTTCGCTAACATCAGCACTCTGCATCAAAAACTTGACAATAAGTCATCCACATTTCCTGATGGAAGTTAATGGATTAAATAACCCAATAACGTAGTGCACATAACACATGAAAAAGCAGGAGAAGAGAGATTCAACATCAAAGGCCTTTAAAAGATTTCAACAGAAAAATAAAAATGCCAAAGCATCTGCTGATAGTTAGGCAGAATGTATTGGAGGTGCGAAGGATAAGGAATATGCTGGGATCAGTATAAAACATACCTGTAGTATACAACACAGATTCCAAACCTGTACAGCACATTAGGGCTGTGCAATCACAGTAACATATCAGAGGATCACTTGATAATGGACAAACGGACAGTCATACAATTATCATTACATGCATTTATTTGAGAGAGATAGAGAGAGAAACAAAATTTACTTTTCCATACACATTAGTGTGCTAACCAGCAAATTTCTTTTCTGTTGTTTTTATTTATTGATTAATTTAAACAATTTAAAAATGACTAAAAATAAAAAGCATTACAAATGTGGGATTTGAGAGGGTGTGAGAGGGCAGCAGGGCAATGTGAATTTATTTCTTTCTTTGGGGACCCATTACAATCTGATACAGAGGCAAGACACTGGGGCTGGTTTGGCTGGAACTGTACGGCTTTGTTTTGTTTTTGTGTTTTTTGAGACTGTGGCAAAAAAACCTTATCCTTGCCCGTCTGTGTGGCGGGCACAAACACACCACACACACACACACACTTTCTGAGAGCGACTGAGCCCAGTTTTGGGTCACATCCACCCCAAAGACAGATGCAACCACACACACACACATACATCGAAACAGAAACAGAGAGCAGAAAAGAGAGAAAAAAAAAGCTAGCCACAAGAGAAGGTGCTTGCATACTGTACACGCGCACACACACACACACACACACACACACACACACACACACACACACACAATTTGAGGCCAGTGTTGGTAGCCCCCATGGAGTCCCAAAGAGGGGGCTGAGAAGAGGCCCCCCCCCCCCCGAGTCCCACCCTACCTAGCTCTCCACTGACCCCCATCTCTCACCCTACCTAGCTCTCCACTGAACCCCCCCACCCTACCTAGCTCTCCACTGAACCCCCCCACCCAACCTAGCTCTCCACTAAGCCGCCTCGCCAAGCTTTGCATCCTCCAATCCAGACAATGCGACAACGTGATATAATACAACAGCTCTTTGTGTCTTTTTCGTCTCATGTCGTCCTGTTGCCAAGGACTCTGCAGTAGACTGCCTGTGCATCTCCAGCAGTCAACAGCGAGTAGTGTTTCACTTTCTTGTCAGTCACCCACATTCATGTAGTCCAGGGTGGTGGCATAAGAGAAAGGGGTGGTGGGTGGGGGTGGTTCTGGAAGTTTAATGGCGAGACAGCTCTGTAGAGAATTCCTCTCTCTCTCTCTCTCTCTCTCTACACACACACACACACACACACACACACACACACACACACACACACACACACACACACACACACACACACACACACACACACACACACACACACACACACACCTTGTGTCTTTACCCCCTCCATTGGGCCACTCAATTTCCAGCATGTCAATGTCCAAAAACCCTTTGTCCCCAAACAGGAATCAACAACCCTTTTTTTTTTAAACACCCATATATGCAAAGACAAGAAATGACAAAACAAACAAGAGACAACAATCTTGACAAAAGTAATAGTTCTTGCTCTTCTGTAGAACCTGAAAATATACACCATTGAAAATAATCTTTAAAAGCAAAACCCCAAGATTTTTTTTTTAATAATAATATTATTTTGTAATAATAAAAGTAAAGAATATGGAAAAATAAATCACACAAAGAGAAAAAGGCTCATATAGCTATAAAATAAATAGAAACAACTGAATCTTCAAAAGCAGCAAAAAAAAAAAAAAAAAAAAAAAAAACTTAAAGTGAGAGGAAAAAAACAAACAAAAAAAACAAAACACGATCAAAAGGCAATGAGCATGTTTTAATTGTCTGCTGAACAAGTGTAGTGCCATGTGTGGGACAACCAGAGAGAGAGATAGCTAACACAAGGAGGGTGGGGAGAGAGAGAGAGAGAGAGAGAGAGAGAGAGAGAGAGAGAGAGAGAGAGAGAGAGAGAGAGAGAGAGAGAGAGAGAGAGAGAGAGTTAAGAAAGAAGCAGAAAGAAAGACAAACACATTCCGCTAAACTTGAGTTGCTCTCTTTTTTTCCTTTCTTTCTCTCTTTTAAACAGAGAATGAGATAGAGCTAGAGCCGTAGCCTCCGCTGGGACTGGGAACAGCTGGTCAGTCAGGTGATAAGTATTCAGAGAAAAGTAGGAAGTATTCAGAGAAAAGTTAGGCAAGAGACCCCCCCCCCCTGTCCTCAGTGTCTGACATTCACACTGGTTCCCTCCAAGGCCTCTGCTTGTATACACTGATACATGTCTCAATGGGGAACCAAAAGAGAGGAAAAATCCCATTAAAGATTTAAAAGATTTTTTTTCTTTCTTTCTTTTTTTGGCAGATCAGAGGTGGTGGAGCTGAGCCAGACAATAGTTAAAAGTTAATCTAGAGGACTTTCTCTTAAGAGAGGGGAGGGAGGGAGGGAGGGAGAGAGGGGGAGGGAGAGAGAGAGAGAGAGAGAGAGAGAGAGAGAGAGAGAGAGAGAATTCTTAAGAGCGTCTTCCATAGGAGCCTTCTTTATCCACATACACTTTGGCGGTCTTCCTTTTCATGAGACAGACTTAAACTTGACAAAGCACAAGTACACACCCACCCACCCACCTACCTTTACACATGAGACACACACACACACATCTCATCCCCCATCCCCATCCTTGTACTTATTTATCTGATGTATTGGTGAAACAGACACAGAGCAACAAGTGGACTATGAGGAATGGAAGGACAGAGAGAGAGAGAAAGAAGGAGAGAGAGGGAGGAGGGTGAGACATCATGTCCTGCTCCATTTTAGTTTGTAAGAGTCCTGCTCCAAAGAGAGTCCAGCTGCAATGACCTCTGGTCACCACAGGAGGTCAGTGTTGCAAATTTCAAGCCCCCACAGATGCAGAACGGAGAGAAAGAGAGAGTGTGTATGAACGCGCGCGCGTGCGTGCGCGCGTGTGTGTGTGTGTGTGTGTGTGTGTGTGTGTGTGTGTGTGTGTGTGTGTGTGTGTGTGTGTGTGTGTATTGTGTCTCTTTGGTTTTGAGCAGTGATATATTGACTTCTCAGCATCCTCTACCCTCCTCTTCCTCCCCATTCTTTGTATTGGTTAGCAGATCCTTTCTTGGATGGCGCCCATTAGGGGAATGTAGTGACAGGCAGAGGGGTAGTGTGACAGCTTCCACAAGGAATTATTATTACTACTATCATTTTTAAATACACTGTCCTTTGGAGACTTTCATTCATCCCACTGTGTTTCTTCTGTGCCGTTTCTTGTAGTGTGTTAGGCTGAAATGCCATGATGATGATTTCATATCTTTTCCATTACTTTGTCTTTAAATCAAGGATCATAGTGTGTATGTAGTTAGGTGTGTGTGTGTGTGTGTGTGCACGTGAGTATCAATGATCACCATGTGTGTGACAGCGGCCATTGGGAGGGCGAGGAGACAGCAGGAATGGTGAAGGGGAAGAAAGTGTGTGGTTGAGAGGGGAGTGTGTGAGTTGGGTGCGGAGGGGTGGGGGCGGGGTTTAGGCGGGCTTGTGTGCATGGGGAAGGTTGGGTTGGGCATCAGGAACCCAAGTCCTGGCACAGGCCTCAAGAGACATACAGACCAGCTGGTCTACAGCAACCTGATAGAGAGAGCAAGAGCAAGATATATATATATATATATATATATATATATATATATATATATAGATAGATAGATAGATAGATAGATAGATAGATAGATAGATAGATAGATAGATAGATAGATAGATAGATAGATAGATAGATAGATAGATAGATAGATAGATAGATAGATAGAGAGAGAGAGAGAGAGAGAGAGATACAAATTAGTCTTAGTATAACCTCTGCTGATCTTTCACTAATTCATTTTTCACATAATTGGCTGTTCAAAATCAAAAAGATGCTGATCCTATACAGGTGAAAAAGCACAGGCCCAGAGCATGAATAAAGTCCTACAATCTCACCACACATGGATGGACAAAGCACAAGCACCAAAGCACTTCCTCCCGGACCCACAGAGGCTCACTAGGTTGTGTTTGATCTTTGACTTTTAGTTCAATAAAATAAGCCATATGCCCTTTAAGGCCAGAGATTTGGTATGGAGACACGGCAGCTAAGAGTACCAGGCCAGGGATTTGTCCCCCGTCCTATAAATCTCCAAGAACTTGCTTTGTGGAAACTGGCCTAAAACGTTCTAGCTCAAGAGGTTCCCATTTCAGACTTGTGGCCATTATATTTTTTTAAGTGCTGTGACTGGATTTCATAGTTAGAAAGGTGTGGGCCAATGCCGATTGGAGGGCACTAACAGTGTGTTTGAACATGCTAAACGTAG
>JAODXP020000021.1:21962944-22441005 GCA_027497455.2 Sardinella longiceps | reverse complement strand
GGGGCCATCAGGCCAGTTCCATCAGGGCCTCAGAGAAAAGGGGAGGATGGTCCTGGTGTGTGGCTCCGGGGGGGGGGGGGGGTTGATCAGCATCCGTAGTGGGGTAGGGTTGGTGGCAGGGAGGTTCATCACTCAGCCAGTGCGTCGGGGCAGCATCCGTAGTGGGGTAGGGTTGGTGGCAGGGAGGTTCATCACTCAGCCAGTGCGTCGGGGCAGAGGAGGCAAGAGAGACAAAAGAAGCAGAAACAAGAGGGTTAGGCCAATCTAGGAGGATATCACTTCATGATATGTGTCATATAATCTAGCTAGAGTGATGAGAGAGAGAGAGAGAGAGGAGAAAGAGGGTTGTACAGGATGGCAAGTGTGCAGAAGGTGGCAGCACTAGGCTATCGCAGCATAACTAAGGTATGGTACATGGCATCTCACCAACCCAGAAGGGGGTGGTCAGTGGCCGCCTTGGAAAACCAGCAGAGGTAGCCCTCCCAGGAAAGCCCAAGAGGAGTGGTGATATGCCATGGCCCACTCCTAATTATAGGAAATGTCAAAAAGGAAGGTTTTAAGTCTAGACTTAAAGGTATTGAGAGTGTTCGCTGCGCGAATGTAGGGAGGAATAGAATTCCATAGAAGAGGTGCTCGATAGGCAAAAGCTCTTCCTCCAATTGTAGTTTTAGATATGGTCACTTTTTCAAGGAGGCCAGCATTTTGAGATCTCAGAGGTCTTGCTGGATGGTATGGAACAAGTAAATCTGTAATATACGCAGGAGCTAAGCCATTAAGTGCCTTATACGTCATGAGAAGGATTTTGAAGTCAATTCGACTTTTGACAGGAAGCCAGTGTAGAGATGCTAGAATGGGAGAAATATGTTCATATTTCTTAGTTCTAGTGAGTGTTCTAGCTGCTGCATTTTGGATTAGCTGTAGACTTTTAATGCAGGTGTTACTGCACCCTGAGAACAGAGCATTGCAGTAGTCGAGTCTGGAGGTAACAAATGCATGTATAAGTTTTTCAGCATCCTCAAAGGACAGGAACTTCCTAACCTTAGCAATGTTTCTAAGGTGAAAAAATGATGTTTTAGAAATGTGCTTTACATGGCTATTCAAGGACAGGTCTTGATCAATAATTACCCCCAGATTTTTCACTTGTGAGCTAAATGAGAGTGTAGGACTGCTAAGTGAGCTATGATGGTGAAGCGAGGTGTCCTTCAGTTGTTTAGAGGCAATCATCATAACTTCAGTTTTATCTGAGTTCAAGCATAAGAAATTTTTTGACATCCAAACTTTAATATCTTCAAGACAGGCATTGAGTTTGGTTGTTGCAGTGCAGTCGCTAGGCTTCATAGAGAGATAAAGCTGTGTATCATCTGCGTATGAGTGAAATGCAATGCCATGTTTCCTAATGATTTCACCCAGAGGTAGCATATAGAGAGAGAATAGTAGGGGGCCCAGTACTGAGCCTTGCGGAACGCCATATTTAACTTTAGCATGACAAGATGAGACGTTGTGGGCATGTACAAATTGGTATCGATCAGTGAGGTAGGATTTGAACCAAGCTAATGCTGAATTTCTAATGCCTATCGTATGTTCGAGTCTGTGTAGTAGGATATTGTGGTCAATGGTGTCAAAAGCTGCACTAAGATCAAGTAAAATTAATATGGATATATTACCATTGTCCATGGAAAGAAGGAGGTCGTTGAAGACTTTAACTAAGGCCGTTTCAGTGCTGTGATTAGCTCTAAATCCTGATTGGAAGACTTCCTGGATTTTGTTTTCGTCTAGGAAGCGACAAATTTGTTTGAACACAATTTTTTCTAGAATTTTGGATATAAAAGGAAGGTTGGATATAGGTCTGTAATTAGCCAGAACATCAGGGTCAAGGTTTGGTTTTTTAATCAATGGTTTAATGACTGATGTCTTGAAAGTAGTTGGTACATGTCCCGCTAGGAGTGAGCTATTGATAATTTCAAGTAATGTCTCAGCTAGAGGTGTAAAGGCTGCCTTGAGGAGGTGAGTAGGAATAGGATCAAGTAGGCATGTTGACGCCTTCGCTTTGGTAATGAGACAAGAAATTTCTAATATATCAGTGGGCATAAAGGAGTCAAGGTATGCTACGGGTTGGCTACAGCTATCAGTAGTTAGTAGAGAGGCTGTAGGCATGTTGCTAATTTTAAGTCGTATGGTTTCAATTTTTTCATTGAAAAAATTCAGGAAGTCGTCACTGCTGAGGTGACTTGGAATGGACTGAGTTACTTCAGTCTTACTTTTTGTCAAATTTGATATAGTGTTGAAGAGGAATTTTGGATCGTCTTTGTGTTCATGTATAAGCGAGGAATAATAAGCTGTTTTAGCATTGTTCAGTGCAGTCTTGTATTCTTTCAGGCTCTCTCTCCAGGCAATGTGAAATACTTCGAGTTTAGTGTTGAGCCATTTCCTTTCTAGTCTGCGAGCAGCCTGTTTTAATGTACGTGTATGTGTGGTGTACCAAGGGGCAGTTTTTTCTACCTTCCTTGTTTTCTTTTTAAGTGGAGCAATTAAGTCAAGTGTTGAGTGTAATGTGTTCATAACATGATCAGTAAATTGGTCGATATGTGTTGGTGATGGGATAGGACTATCATAGCGTGTTGGTGTAAGGTCAGGAATTTTTTCAATGAAATCGTCAGTGGTTTTAGGCGTTATGCCTCTAGTGTAGTAGTGGGTCACATTTTGCGCTACATGGTCGACTGGTATTTCTAGAGTAATAAGGTAATGGTCAGTCAATGTTGGTTGGGGTGCAATTGTAAGTTGTTCTACTTGAGTACCGTAAGTTAGTACAAGGTCAATAGTGTGGTTGTCTTTATGTGTAGGTGCATTTACATTTTGACAGAAGCCAATGTGCTCAATCAGAGATTGGAATGCAGCTGTCAGGCTGTTGTGTGCAACATCCATGTGAATATTAAAATCGCCCAAGATGACTATTGTATCTGATTTAACAACTAATGTGGATATAAAGTCAGAGAATTCAGTTAGGAATTCAGTGTATGGCCCTGGAGGTCTATACAATGTTACAATAGTTAATGGCTTAGCTCCAGGCTGAATAAGGTTGAGGACGAGTACCTCGAAAGAATTGAACTTATGTTCGAGCTTGGGAGCCATTCTGCAGCTAGAATTGTAGATAGTGGCTACCCCACCTCCACGCCCGCGTTGGCGCGGTGTGTGGAAGTTTGAATGACTGGGGGGAGTGGCTTCATTTAGCGATAGGTATTCGTCTGGTTTTAGCCAGGTTTCAGTGAGGCAAAGTATGTCAATATGATTATCAGTAATGAGTTCGTTTACTAGCGTCGATTTTGACGAGAGTGAGCGAGTATTCAACAAGCCAAACTTCAATTTTGACTGTTGGCTATGCTTATAGTTTGCTTCTGGTTTTATGTGTATGAGGTTACTATGGTTAATGCCTCTATATCTCGTGGACACTCTCCCTAAGGGGACCTGACTGCTGCTAATATCACGGCGACGCGGCAGGGAACTGTGTAAGACAGTAATCCTGCCACCTGAACCAAACTCTGGTATATCAGGAACATGCCGCGGTTAGATGCTGGTCGATGTTCCTAGAAAGGAGACCGGTTCCCTTCCGCGAGGGATGGAGACCGTCTCGATTCATAAGTTCAGGTTTTCCCCAGAATGACCTATGGTTGTCAATAAACCCCACTTTATTATCGGCACACCATTTAGACAGCCATCGGTTCAGGTCGGAAATTCTGCTGCTTATTTCCTCCCCGAGGTTAAGAGGTAGGGGACCAGAGAAAGTTACAGAGTCAGACATCGTTTGTGCCAACCCACACAGGGACATAAAACTCATTTTGGTGATCTCCGACTGTCTAAGCCGAACATCGTTAGCACCGGTGTGGATAACAATACGAGAGTAGGGGAGAGCAGGGACGAATGAAACAGTTTTTACTTGAACGTAATTTACTAAAAGGTTGTACAAGACTGACATCTAATGTTTTGTCACTAGCAACCCACATCTGTCCTCTATTGAATGCAGTTGAGTTTACGATCCTAGACGAAACCGTTCAAAAATAATTTGCGCGAAAGATGAGACCGGCATTTTGTTTCATTCGTCCCTCTGGCAGGGACAGATGAAACAGTAGGTGGGACGAATGAAACAGTTAGTTAAAATCACGTAAACTACAACCAAATATAATATTTTACTAATTATTATGAATATGTATTTTAAAAAGGTGTCATTTGAGATTTTTTTGGGGTTTGACATACTTCACGGTGTGTGTCTATTTAGAACTCTTTGCCATCACCACCAAGCGTATAATTTGCGGTTATGGGGAAACAATTTTCTGTGGATGTTTATCCCATTTTTTCAGCTGCAGCAGTAAGAAATATAGTTTATATCACGTTTCTATCATGCAAAATGATATTTGAATATTCAGATACAGGAGTTAAATGGTCGCACATGCCTTTCCCAACCTATAGCGCACCATTCTCCATAGGCTAACATTGGAAAAATTGACCCCCTGCCAAATAGAGCCAGATACATTTCCATCTTTGTAAAACTGATTTTTCCTGATCATATAAGAACAACATATTGTAAAAACATTGGTTTATGTGCATTTACTTGATTATATGGGCCAAAGGCCCTGGTGGTGATAAATGAAATGTCTGTTTCATTCGTCCCTCCACAGGCTGCTGCCCTTGTAGCATGGTTTACATTCCGTGTGAACTACCAGGCTAAATTAAAGTTTGGTATTGGAAAGAGCAGCAATTGGGCTGCTGAACAAGCATAAAGTTGAATAATTTTATGAATAATAGTTGTTGGTATTTTAAAAATTCAACCGTTTAATAAATTTACTTTGGACCATCAAAAAACGCTCATCGCCTATAACTCGGTGATTAAAAGACGTAGCCAAAAGATATTTGGTAGTCAGGTGGAGGCTATAATGTTCTATCATGTGAACCAAACATACTTGTCTATCTTTATTACACTCTGAGAAAATCGCAACGTTTCATTCGTCCCCCGTTTCATTCGTCCCGGCTCTACCCTACCTAACATTACGTTTAGCCACCAGTACTTTTAAATAGGATTCGATGTCGCTAGCTCTGGCCCCTGAGATTGAAGTGACTATAGCCGAGGGCGTTGCTAGCTTCACATATCTGACTGACGACCCGCCAATCACCAGAGTTTTATGGTTGGTAGAGTTACTCGGTGAGTCACTCAGAGGACCAAATTGGTTAGATAGGTGAAGCGGTGGAACCAACTATGGAACCAACTCCCAGAGGAGATCAAAAATGCCCCTGCTGTTGGCAGCTTCAAATCTAGACTAAAGACCAAGCTGTTCTCAGATGCTTTTTGTTAACTGACAATTGTCCTTACTTAACTTATTTCTTTAAATCCTCTTAACTGTTTTAATTTAACTTCACTTTTTTATTACTCTGCTTCTTATCTCTCATTCCCCTTTTACTTTATTTTATTTTTTTTTTGTTTGTTTGTTTGTTTGTTTGTTTATGCTTTTGTGTGATTATTTCTTTTGTTTTGCGCCAAAAAATACTATTGTCCATCAACTTACATGCGGTGCACACTTTATCTAAGGAGCAAGAGTTTAAGGTCTCTAAGCAGACGATAAAAGTGTCCATCAGGAGGAAAGGTGAAAGGCCAATCCAAAGTGATATGTAGTGTGATGAAATGATACTGGATTTAAAAGCACGGTTTTATTTACTATTTCTTTTTGTTCTTTGTGCCAAAAAATTACTATTGTCCATCAACCTACATGCGGTGCACACTTTATCTAAGGAGCAAGAGTTGAAGGTCTCTAGGCAGACGATAAGAGTGTCCATCAGGAGGAAAGGTGAAAGGCCAATCCAAAGTGATATGTAGTGTGGTGAAATGATACTAGATTTAAAAGCACTGTTTTATTTTTCTGTTATTATTTCTTTTTTTTTTGTTTTTCTGTGCCAAAAAAATTACTATTGTCCATCAACCTACATGCGGTGCACACTTTATCTAAGGAGCAAGAGTTGAAGGTCTCTAGGCAGACGATAAGAGTGTCCATCAGGAGGAAAGGTGAAAGGCCAATCCAAAGTGATATGTAGTGTGATGAATTGATACTTGATTTAAAAGCACTGTTTAGCATTATTTCTTTTTTGTCTGTTTGTGCCAAAAAATTACTATTGTCCGTCAACCTACATGCGGTGCACACTTTATCTAAGGAGCAAGAGTTTAAGGTCTCTAGGCAGACGATAAGAGTGTCCATCAGGAGGAAAGGTGAAAGGCCAATCCAAAGTGATATGTAGTGTGATGAAATGATACTTGATTTTAAAAGCACTGTTATTATTATTTTTTTTGTTGTTTGTTTGTTTGTTTATGCCAAAAAATTACTATTGTCCATCAACCTACATGCGGTGCACACTTTATCTAAGGAGCAAGAGCTGAAGGTCTCTAGGCAGACGATAAGAGTGTCCATCAGGAGGAAAGGTGAAAGGCCAATCCAAAGTGATATGTAGTGTGATGAATTGATACTTGATTTAAAAGCACTGTTTATTTCTAATTATTTCTGTTTATTTCTTTTTTGTTTATTTCTATTCATTTTTATATCTTCTTTTTAAAATTTTATCTCCTTTACCCTTTGTAATTTCATTTTCTATTTTCTGTAAAGCACATTGAACTGCTCCTATGTATGAAATGCGCTATATAAATAAACTTGCCTTGCCTTGCCTTGCCTCATTCTTATTCCTCTTCATAGGCTATTAATTTGCACAAATGAACCAACGTGAAAGCCATAACAAAAAGGGAATCACAAGAATATGTTTATTTAACAGGGACAATGCACACCATACAACAGGGCCTGATTGTAGCCATGGGCTAATAATTTACATCAGTAGTCCCTGGTGAACAAACAGTGGTTAGAATCCAAAACTCCAAAACCTTGTGTACATCCAAATGCACGACATGATTATAATATAACTAATGTCATTACAAATATAAAAATGTTTAAATGTTTTAATGTAATTGATGCTAATGCAATGTTATTTTATTGTTATTTTAATTGTTTTATTGTTATTTTAATGAAATGTTATTGTATCAGGTTATTTCCATTTTTATAATGGTCCATCAGATATTTTACCCATAAAATGGTGATTAAGGGCTGCATTCATATCTGCTGATGTGGATAAAATTCTTGCCTGAGAGCATTTGCTGAAGTGGCTAGTATAAGCAAGACCACCTGAAAACCTGTCAGTCCTGGAAAGGGTTAGTACACTAGGAGGATTGTATTGATTTCATGTGAACAACACAACAGCTTTGAAGACAATACATACCCCTGAATCTGCAATGCGCATCACTTTTCATCTTTATTTATTTATTTATTTAGCACTGCAGTCAACTGCCTTAGTTTATTTATATTAAAGCCCACTTTCAGCACCCACATAAATGAATCTGTTTGGAGAATAATTAAATTTTAAGCAACTAATCAATGGCTGTGATTGCAAGTTGGATAGGGAAATCACAAGGGAGACCTCGACCTGCGGAGAATCCTCTTTCACATAAGGTATTAATTAATGCATGGATTTTCTGTCGGTGACGAGTTACAGTACAAAAGGGACCCAATAATGCTTTCAAGCACAGTATTCTGCTTCTCTATTGATTGATTCTCCTGGCCTCTGAAGCAGTGGCCGCTTAAGATGAGCATCAAAGTTCAGTGCAAGAAAGTTCTCTCTGCAGATAACAGCACAGAATACTAACACTGAAACTCTGTTATGATAAATAATTGTCAATGGTTCATTAGTGGGATTTCTATCCGAATTATTGGTTACTCTATGCCTCTGTAGCAGCCTTTATATTGGCAAAAAATTTTGGGTGGGGTAAGGATATTTCTTTTCTATTATCATGAATTATCAACATTTTCGATTGCATGTACATTTTCACATGCCTTCCTAATTCCACCCACTCGATTCTCATCTCGCTTAAGTATATTTTGTCCACATTATGAACAGGCAACAAAATATCCTATCAACATGGTCAAACAAGTAAGTTTAGAGATTTAATTTAGCTCAGATTCCCACACTCAAAATCAGTAGCCTATGTTAACATTATCCCACCCACCACTAGTTACAGCCAGAGACATGTTTCTATGGCTCTGGTTACAGCTAAGGCTATGTCCAAAATAGACTCACTTAAAAAGTAAACAGTCAACTGTAATAAATGATATAAGTCATTTTGAGGGATTATTATTTCCTCAAACTTTTGCCTGTTTTATCACCAAGGACAGGATTTATTGCTTTTGTCTTGAACTACCATGAGACCATCTTTAATGATTGGGGTGAAAAACAATAATCACCTGTGAATAAGAGTCGTCTTAACCCATTCTTCGATGAATTGTACACTAGTAATCAATTTGCTGTGAGAAAATGCTGCTTAAATTCCTCATCCATCTTTGTCGCGTGCAATAACAGACTCAATCACTCAAAGTAGTGAAACAGACTGCGAGTGCAAGGCAGGCCAGTGATCCGTGAGCTCTCGTCTCTCTCCTGTGCCAAATTTTCCAGCCCTCCATCTGCACTGACCTGCCATTCTCCATCACTCAGAGCTGGTCTGGGAGCAGCTTGTGTAAGGGAATGCCTGGGAGATACTATGGCTCCTTAGCCTGGCAAGCCATCCTATAACATTCAAATGTATAGCAAAACCAGGCTGGGCTACTTCTTTAGACTACATTCAGGGATTACTGGAGCACTCAGATCATCTTTTTAAAACTTCTTTGTTCTGGTGCAAACCAGACTGACGAGTCTCTGAGGAAGATGCACGGCGTCGAAACGTCTGGTTTGCACCAAAATAAATGAACAGTATGTAAACACCTTTTCAAAATTTTTCTATTCCATGTCTCCTTTAATAATGGAGATTGAGGTTGGCTTTATTCCACTCTCTTCAATAACTGCTTTAGCTTTCCTGGACACTCAAGTCCCTATCCCAATGCACATGTATCAATGTCAACTTCTAACTGGTGCATTTGTCATCAATCACCCACATTGTTTCACTAGAAATAATACAATACAATCATACAGAGAGGGTGTTTGCTGAAGGCACCAGAAATAGTAGGATTGCCCCTGTAGGACCAGGTCACACTAAATACAGGACTGATAAGCCAAGGCTAATATATTATTCAGCCAAACCACTTATCATATAATTGAGCCATATCCCTCTGACATTTCACATTTAGGTATATCCAATCTCTTTTCTTCCACCTTCTCGCTCACTTCCTCCATTTTTATTACTGTGGCCATTAGTAATATATATGCCATTGGGGGTGGCCATTACACTGGCCTCATTTAGCCTCTTGCCTGTGCTGTGCATCTCTGCTGTTCTAATTAACAGACATAGAAGACTGCCTGAGGTGGAGGCTATGTATCCATTGCGGTCTGTGGCCTCAGGAGCAACTGCTACTTTTTCCCCTGCAGCTGTTTATCATGCTTCATTGAGTGCCTGCTTACAAAGGGTTTTACTGGATGAATTCACATGCTAACCGATTACGTGGGACATATGCTGAGAAAATACAATGGAATTGTTTCAATATAGAGCAGACTCTACATAGGCTATACTAGGGTGACTATATTTTCATTTGGGAAAAGCAGGACACCTTGGGGGGAGGGGTATGAGATGCGCGAAAAAATTCTATTTTTACTATTGAAATAGTAGGCCTATTTGAACTTTTTTAATTTTGAACTCCCCCCTGCTAATTATGGACTTTGCTAAACTCATTTATTGTATCATTATTATATGCATGTCTAGCTGCTATAGAAAAAGGGGAACGTCTGAAATAGCACACCACAGCAGCACCACCTAAATTGGATGAGGGTGCTCAAATTCTGCAATTGTGTGATATAAAACTTCAACATAATCTCACGGAAATCTGTGAAATGAACACAATTTATATAAAAAAAGCCATCTGTGGTGGGAGCACACTATGGTAGACTTTATTGGGTTGGAAGCAGATATCACACCCACTGAAAGTTAATGAGACACAGCTTCTTCCCAATACATCACTGAGCAATGCTGAATATGCAGCTGTCTCTTTTCAGGACAGAATTCTTTAGGCTATTCATGATTTTGTGTCAACAGTGTAACCTGCCACTGATTATGTTTGGAGAAAACATATTTTATTTTAGTGGGTGAGTTGTGTTTCATTTCACTTCTGTGAGATCAGGTTGAAAACTTATCTCAAAGTTTGTATAGGTCTTATAATGTGTGATGATTTTATCAAAATCCCTCTTCTAATGGGCGATCTTTACACTGAAATTAAGCTATCTTATTCTCAAGCAAGTACGTTACCAATGATACCAACGGATAGATGTGATTGTGTAGTTTAATTTAATACCAAATACCTCCATTGTAAGAGCAGATGTACCCATATAAAGCTTCCGATAGACAATGAAGCAAAACCTGCGATATCTATAGCATAGCGCACGCAAAAGGATAACGCTAGATTAATTGAAGTGCCCGTGATGAATGTTTAACAAACTTATTTTCGGCTATATTCTGATTATAAGAACAGGGCTGCCCGCACGCAGCGCCGTGTGCAGTGTCCTAGTGCCTGTAAATTTAATGGTCCAATGATGAAGGTAATTTAAAAAGCAGGACATTTCCTCACTTTCTAAAAAAATCCCCGGACGCCCAGGACAGGGCATGAAATACGGACATGTCCGTCCAAATACGGACTGTTACGCCCCTCTGCACCCCCACTGGCCTTGCAGTGGCAGTGCAACGGTCTTTGGGTGGTGCATGGGCTAAATTAAGTAAATGATCCACACCTGGTCTAGGTGTGGGATATAAAGGCCATGTGCTTTGTCCTCAAGGAGGGCTTGCATTCTCTCACTTTTCAGAGTACCATGCTCTTTGGTGCCTGCTTTCATTTTTACCCCTAGATTTTTAACCTTTATGATTATTTATTTCAATAAATCTTTATATTTTTGATAACTCTGTTGTCCGTCTCCACTTTATGTTGCGGCTTTCGAGCCGGCCGTAACACGGACGTATGGTCACCCTAATTTTGTAGCATCCAGATTAAAAAAATTGATTGTATGTTTGAATTTTCACTGTGAACTCCTAGAGGTGATTTTAAAGGTCTCTTTCATTGTTATATCTATTTATTTATTTTCATTAATTTTGCATATAGGTCTCTGCAATGAATTCATGAGTTGTGAGCCAGGTTTGATGAAAAGATATGCAGTGATTCCCTTGTATCAAGCCACTAGATAGGTGAAATAACAGGGTGGGAGAAAACGTAAGAATTTCCCCTCTGATTGGCTAACAGCTCCCTCCGGTGGTTCCAAGTTTCTCATGACTTCTGATGTGCTGTTTCATAGTCACATTGACAGCAGTATAATCTGCAAAAAAATGGCTATTGCACAAACTGTCTTAAATCTAGCCGTATGCGTTTGATCCAGATTCCGAGGAGGAAGGAGTGACAGCAGAAGTAGGGCTTCCTGATCGTTTGTAGATGTTTCAGAATGGTAATAAACTATATTTTCTCCTAATAGAAGTGAATGTTAGTGGCAGTTATCATGCTAAAGTTAGCATGTCATCAGTCATTAAAGGAGAGTACTGGAGTGAATTCAAGCATAGCCCTGTTGAAAGAGCTTGCTAAATGCGCTAGTTAGCGAGTGGAACAAAATAATTTGGTACAGCACAGACCGAACGCAGAAGCGAACAGGCACTTTACACTGAATCAATGGGACCTGACTGTTGGAAACCGAAAGTAAGATCTGAGGTTACATTGACTCAATGTAAAGTGTTTCGCGTTCACGTTAGGTCTGTGCTGTTCGAAAATCTTTATATGCGAAATATATTGTTGTTAGAAGGCTCGTGCAGCAGGGCTATGCTTAAACTTACTCCGGTATATTGCTTTAAGATCGTCCTTAGTTGACAACAGATTTTGCGCCCTCCTAAAATGTATTTTGGCCACTGACGGCTAGCCTGCTAATCATGTAATTGTGGTAGGCTGATATCTTGGCACACTATATTGATAAATGTTTTTTTTAACAAACACTGTTGGGAGCGGTGGTGAGCAAGCTGACTAAAATCCATGAGTTGGCTCTGTCATTCTCCAGATGTCTACAGGAGTTACCTATTACTGTAAACGATGCACACAAACAAATCCGTGGACATTAAAGGGCACCTTCAAGCCTATAAGAAAAAGGTTTCAAGCTGGACATTACCAGCTATATCCACGATTATGAAGGTAAGTTTACAGTTAGCCTACCACTGTTCTGTATAGCTGTCATGCTAGGCAGCTGATGTTAACGTTAGCCTCATCAGATTTGCTGTCATTTGACGTTATAACGCTTTGTAACTTTGATTAAATAGTATAGTTACTTGCCTTTCTTAAGGTCAGTGAAGGATTCAAACCCCTGGCGCTGTTCCCTTGGTGCAGACAGCAAGGAGAAGGAGGACTTCCTTGTTCATTCCCTTGACTGGGTGGCTTTATTTGAAGGTACCATCATAAGACTGTCATGACACTGTCATTAACTATGACATGACGTTGTCAAGAATCTTTCATAAACTTTATAAACCTGTCATGACTTCTGACACCCTAACCATGACAAATACTGGGTGACACTTAATGACAGAAGTCATGACAGGTGTGTCACGGCTCTCTACTTCTCTGCTGTCCTGGACAACCGCGGGTCCTGGCTGGCGAGAGTGTTAATTGCCATCACCGTCATCTCCTTCACCTGATCCCATTTTCCCATTCACCTGGCGCTATCCCCTCTACAAAAACCCTGACGCCAGTTCCCCTACAGACACTCGGCCGCGCCCACTCACGATAGCCGTCTCACACTCCCTTAATTGCTCCCCGACATGCATACACGCACACACTAGTTCTCTCTCAGCCCATTACTGACTTACATGCATGCAAACATTTCAATCATTCCTCAACCACACATTCTGATCTCCCTGCTGGCACCCCATCATTTCCACCTACCACCCGTTTCCCCTAGACTTTTGGACTTTCCACTTATTTTAAATAAATTTATTTTGATTATTGCATTCCTGCCTCGACTCCTGTTCATGTTTGCGGCCCAAACGAGCCTGGGTCGTAACAGGTGTATTTGGTTTTTGACAGATTCATGATAACGTCATGTCATAGTTAATGACTGTGTCATGTTAGTGTTATGAAGGTACCTTATAATAAAGTGTAACCCAACATTCTTTCATTTATTAATCACATTTCATGATGTCCATCATTCATTACCCAAGGTCTGAGCATAAACCACCGTCCCAAAATGGCATATCCATTAGCTTCAAAAGCATAGGCCTAATGGTTCATAATAATAATGTTTTTTTTTATTATCATTAATTCTACTCATCAACATCAATTCCTGTCCAGGGACTACAGATGAAAATTAGCCTGGCTATGTTGTGCACTGTCCCTGTAAAATAAACAGTAAATTAAGTAGTAAACAGTAAACAGTTCGTTTCTGCTCATCTGAATAGATCTGATGAAGGGCAGGTGACCCCAATACGTCACGTACAATTAAATTAATGTTAATTTGGGAGCAACTTGGTGTGTCAACTTTCCTCCTTACTTATAGTTTCGGCTTTGGTCCAGCTTCCATTTTTACATGGATTTGCATACTTTTTATATTTTTTCTCATCTGAATGGAACCTGTTCTCCTTGGTTCAGGGAAAAGGGGGCACAAGTATAACCCCAGTGCTAGGGAATTCACTGCTACCCTTAATATTTCCAGTATAAAACTGGCCCTGTCATCCTCATCAAACTGCGATGTGGATGAGGAGACCCCTCTCTTAGAGTAATCTACAGCGGATAGTGCCACATTCCGCACAACTGACTCACTGCCATCCAGTCACCTTCTCACACCAGTCACAGAGGCCTTTGAAGAGGAATTCACGGACGGACACTATGGAAGAGAAGGTAGCACTACACACACACACACACACACACACACACACACACACACACACACACACAAACAAAGCGTACGAATACACACATCATTGTGTGTCATGCTTGTAAATACTAACACAGTACATTTACATTGAGGACTTTTTCAGTGATTTGTCTCTAAAATGATTCATTGATTCATCTCTAATAGACTATGTGCAAAATAGAACTTCCTTAAACTGCGAGGTAGATGAGGAGACCCACTTCTAGAGGCATCTGCAGCCGATAGTGCCACATGGTTCCGCTCAACTGACCTATTGCCATCTAGTCGGCCTCTCACACCAGGATCACAGGATCATCGAGGAAATGAAGGAATTGATGGAGCTTGAGCTGCAACTTGAGGCTCTCCAGGTGCGGGATTGTTTTGGTTTGAGTCGATTTACAATTAAGCTAACGTTAGTCTTTTTTTAATTGAAGATGGCTGACACTTTTACATCTTGTGCCATAAGGTTAGTTTTAAGGCAGATTAATTTAACAAACCCTGCCACTTACATCCTTGCTTATGCCTAGCCTACATCTTGATTGTAGTGGGTCAAACGCAACATGACCACACCTGTGCACATGCTGTGCACGACCACCCATTCCAGGAGAAAAAAAGCTACACCACCAATGCCAGGCTGATAAAGTGATTCTAGGCTGAAAAATCAGTAGAACTTCCACCTGCATTGGTGAACTGGAGAGGGAGTTCAGGGGGCACATAGACAATCTTTGGCCAAAAAAAAAATTGACAACTACCATGAAGGCTACCCTGAAGAAGCTGGGAGCTTTCAAGGTATTATTCCACTCCCAGGTCCCAAGGTATTATTCCACTTTCCAGGTCCCATTCGTTTATGGGTGCAAGGGGGCATGCTCTGTAGCTGGCCGTTGCTCTTGAGCATTCTGGAGTTCCACACTGAGCCTTGGTAACAAAACTTGGGGAATGTTCCATTGATTTCGTTATGATCTGGGCAATGTTGCATGCCGTGTTGATCTGAATTGATCCAGATGTTAATGTGCAGTGATGTACCCGAACGCGTTCAATGAACGAAAGTTCATGAACGCGTTCATATTTTGAGAGAACGTGAACTGAACGGACTGTATTTTCTAGATGATGAACGAACTATGAACGCGTTCATCTGGAGCGTGAACGTGAACGTTCATCATTCCGTTCATTCCAAGTTACCAGATTTCATTAATATCCCTGCAGAAACCCCGACTAACAACAGCTTAAAGATAGCGACTTTTACTTTGACCTAGTTTACATGTTCGACTACAGAAGATACAGTAGTCCTAGTATCAAATAACTTCCGCGGGAAACAAAATGGAGAAAGAGAAGGGCGAGGATGTTTCGGAGAAAGACTCAAAAAAGGATAAGGATTACGGATATTTAAAAGAATTTTACACAAAGGTGGGGGAGGAGGGCACAGTTGTCATATTCGAATGCAGATTATGTCCACCAGCATTGAAAAAAACAGTTTGTACGTCGACTACATCCACGTCTAACTTAAGACGCCACATTGAGCTGAGGCACCCCGGCAGTCTGTCACGTTACCCGGCTCCACGCTGCAGGTCAAAAGAAGGTGAGACATCGTCGAGAGTGAAAACAGTCCAAATGCCACTTGCTGCATACACCGGCGGCCACGGTGTTTGTTTACAGTCAAACATAGACAAACTCGTACTGCAGTATATAATTGGAGACCTACAGCCGTAGTAATTTTTTTTTTGAGGGGGAGGGGAGGGGGGGGGGGAGGGGGGGGGGGGGCGGGGAATGAACTGAACTGAACTAGTTCATTTATTTTGTGAACTATGAATGAACTAGTTCATTTTGAAAAAAAATGAACTATGAGCGAACTAGTTCACTCTGAGAGCTGTGAACTGAACTATGAACTAGTTCATGTAGAAAATGAACTTTCCCAACACTGTTAATGTGCTGTGTTCAAACATGTTGTGTAGAATGTTTGACCTCTGTCGATAGGCTTCTGAATGTACCCCATCTGTCACAATGGTTGTGACCAGCTGAAAGACTGTCAAGGTTTTGTCAGGGTCAGTGGTGGTTACATGCTTGTGGAAATTTTCACTGTCACAAAAAACGCAGCATAAACACTGCCAGGGTTAGACAGGTTGCACCTGACTGCAAGCCCACACACTGTGTCATTCATAGGGAAATGTTGGCTAGCCGAAAATTGTCGCCTGAGCTGAATGAAGTATTAAATGATGTTGTTAAAGTTGTAAGTGGCTATGGTATAAGGGACTTATTTTGAAATTATTTAGGTCAGGTGTGAGCTGTAGACAAAACAGATTTCAGAGCACGGCAAACATTGTAAACAAGAGCCACATTTTTCTTTTCTCTCGGTTGAGACGTACGCCACATTTACTACAAGAGATACACTCAACTTTCTTTACTGTTTTACTTAAAGCTAAAGTTTATGCTCGTTTTTTGGATTACCTTTTTGGACATTTACGTTTGCACCCTTGGAAAAGTAGCCTAGACTCTAGACGTACCCCTAGTGGTAGCAAATTTGAATTTACACAGAGGTACGTCTAGAGGCCACTGATAGAAACCCGTTTTAGCCTTCCTCTGGAGGCGGATAACCAATCACAGCGCGGTATGTGTACAGGAAATCGTAAGGCGGGCTTTACAGCCCTGCTCAAACCAGAGCGGAATCATCTTTGGCTTTAGTTTTGGGCGAATTGCACTTGTCATTTTCTTTGAAAGTGAAACAAGAAAGTGCACTGAAGTTTTTCGTTCTGAAAAAGATGTCTTTGCCGTGTTACCGACGGGCTATGGGAAAAGTTTGATATACCAGCTGGTACCACTGGCCGGAACGCTAGCCTATTACGTGGAGAGGCAGTTTGAAAGACAACGCAATCGCCCGCCCCTCCATTGAGGTACAGTCTATCAGTGGTCTTCAGACTATACATTCTTATGATATAGTCTGACGTGTCAGGCTATTGGAAAAGTGGAGCGAGGTATGAAATCTTGAGTGATATTTCAGTTATCCTAGTGTATCATAGTGACTTATGTAATGTAAAGTGTTAACAGATATTTTGCAAAATGTTTCTGGGTTATGAATTCGTCACAGGTTAGCAACTGTATGTAATGTGAACATTGGGCTCATTTACTTGGAGATCTCAGTTTTTTGTAAAGCTTGCACTTTATTTGCACTTTTATTTACTTGCTCCGTGTTATGCATTAGTTTCACGGTGCTGGAAGAGCGGCAATAAATGTCACATTGCACCCGTTTCCGAGACTACTCTTCATTTTGATTCCGTACTGCTTCAAAAGTAATCAACCACATTAAAGCACACGCCCTCAATTCTCGTTCTTAAAGCAATACCGGAGTAAATTTAAGCATAGTCCTGCTGCACGAGCCTTCTAACAGCAATATATTTCGCATGAAATGAAAGATTTTCGAACAGCACAGACCTAACGCGAACGCGAAAACACTATACATTGAGTCAATGTAACCTCATATCTTACTCTCGGTTTCCAACAGTCAGGTCCCATTGATTCAGTGTAAAGTGCCTGTTTGCTTCTGCGTTAGCGTTCGGTCTGTGCTGTACCAAATTATTTTGTTCCACTTGCTAACTTGCGTATTTAGCAAGCTCTTTCAACAGGGCTATAGTAGAGCAGATAAGTGGAAAAATACTTCAGTTTGTGAAACAAGCATGAAAGTTGGCACAGATGCTCACTGTGACACACTCTTTTGAAAAGTCTGAGTGTCCACGCAAAATTTCAATATGGCCGCCATTTTTTCACCATTTTTCATTGTTCAATATAAAACAATAGGCCTACATCTCAATAGGGCTATTTTTTTCCTTCAGTCCAATCAAAATAAAACTTTATACAGTGAAAGTATCCATAAAAAGTAGCATTTTTTGCATTGCAAGTTTTTCTGAAAATTAATTGTAGTATGCAAATGAGCTATACTGTACCCTGATTACTAATACAAATTGTTGTATTCATGGGTATTGAAAAGATGAAGAGGGTGGGACGTGTCTCAATTGATATTATATGACACCCTGTGGGAGTATGCTTTTGGAAAAGGTATACTTTAAAGGGTAGATTTGTTTCTTCTTAGTGTCTCAGGCTCAAATGCATTGGCCATACACCAAAGTCACCAGTACCAAATGATCTATAAATGGAAATCAAAGGGAGGAAGGGGGTGGAAGCTGTCTTAATTTATGTTTTCTGAGATCCTGAGACCTGCTGTTTTCAAAACAAATATCACTTATCAAGGTTAATTATTTTTTCCTACATTCCATAGGCACTTTTGTATGAGAAATGCACCCAAATTCTTATTTACCCCCAATATAGGCATACGTTGTAAATGGAAGGAGGGGGTAGGATTTGAAAAAAAAAGTTGGATGAAATCCTGAGGGTATAAGCTCTCAGAAAATATATGGTTTATGGGGTCTTACATGTTCCCCCTAAGTGCTATAAGTCTTAATGTCACCAAAAACAGCCGAATTTGCGAACACCAAATTTCTTGATTATGGGCTTTATTGTAATGAGGAGGGTGGGGCATGCCTCACTGCCACACCTTGCCATGTTATGTCACATACTGAGGGTGTAAGCTTTCAGAAAATATATGGGATGTATGGTGAAATTAGTTTCCACCTCATGTTTCAGAGACCAAAATGTAGATGTGTATATTTTCCTTAAAAATCCACAACCAAGCCCATTGATTTCAATGGGAAATCAACTTCATTTCCATATATTTGCTTTGAAATTTGAAATTTTGCGTGGACACTCGGAATTTTTTTTAAAGGAGTCTCTTGAGAAGCTATGTACAAAATTTCAGAATTGTTTCCCTAACTGAAGTATTCTACTGGAAAAATGCACTTATCTGCTGTACTACTATGCTTGAATTCACTCCGGTACTCTCCTTTAAGAGCAGCTCTGTGAAGAAATGGACATAGAACGCCTTCTCTCGCACACTGAGGTCCGATGGCTATCGAGGGGCAGGTCACTGGCCAGAGTGTTTGAGTTGCGAGAGCCACTGCAGAGATTTCTTACTGAGAAAAAGTCACTGTTGGCTGCACATTTTAGTGATGAGGATTGGGTGTTAAAACTTGCTTACCTGTGTGATATTTTCGGATTGCTCTATGAGCTCAACCTGTCAATCCAGGGGAGAATGGCAACGGACTTTAAATTGAACCTATGGCTAAGCCACGCCCCCTCCACTCACTCGAACAAACAATCGTACATTCGGTGACAGGCGCTACTGTATGTCAAGTGTTACAGGCAAGAGATTTCTCAGGAGGTAATTGATGGCTTTTGGAGACAGAAAGATAAGATATCATCTCGAAGTCATCAAAAGGGCCTTAGCTATGCACTGGAGGATTGTATTAATAATTTTGTCATTGAGAAAGTCGATGAAAAGCTTAAGTTACACGCAACAATGTACAGGTCCCAGAATAAAAATTATAAACCTCATCTCATTGCCATCGCCATTTCGGACAAGATAGACGTTAATGTTAGATAGACGTTAACGGGCCCTTTGGACAACCAGAGTACAAAAACTGGAGTATAACAGACCAATGAACTCCCAGCAAACAAAGTTACATGATGAACAATGCAGCTAGGAGATAAAGTTGGGCAGAGACGTTGGCTAGCATTAGCTAACTTCCACTAATGTTAACGTTAGTTAAAATTGATGTTGTGCTTAACGTTAGGGACGTTAAAATAGCATTCTGTTTCCTTCCAGCAAAGTGAAAATATGTTGGCTCAAATACAATGTTGACTTGCCTTAGAACAGATGTAGACATCCTTGTTAATTTTATCCACGTTCGGTTAATGTTGTGGTCTGCTTTATTACTTTATCTAAAGCAGACACTTAGATGAGGCTTGGGAAAGGACAAAAAATACACCCTGTCGCCCAGCCTCTCAGGATACCTAGTGTCTGAGTTGCTTGTACCCCTTGCACACCGTTTGACCATTTAAAACTTAAAATACAGTGAAAAAAACTAACAAAACTGGTTAACTGCAATGTATTTCAATGGACGTGCAAGCAGAGAATGTATGAGTGTATTGAGAGCTATGTGCACTGTGATTGGCTCATCGCGTTCGAGGGCGTGGTTTAGCCATAGGTCAATTGGCAGATAATATAGTACCTGCATTTAAAGCCAAGCTCGATTTGTGGGGAGGACGAGTGGAAAGGGGTGTATTTGAAATGTTCCAATATATCAAATCCATCCAATATTAGGGTGTAGTTACAAGTAGTTTTGGGGTATTTAGGCTACTTGTTCTTTACTTTTCAATAGGGTAGCCTAGCTAAGTGGTGTACAGTAGCATGCATAGTCAGAGGCAACAGTTTGACAAAGATGCGTTTTATTTACAACATGGAAAATGAAACTAATAATTCCTTCACATGAAATGAAACAAATAAATCCCTCACATGAATAATCACTTGCACTGATTATTCTACTCCAAATGGAACAAGACTATTTCTCTCAACTCGCAGGAGATTTTATCCTACATCATTTGCAGTTGTCCGTGAGCCTCTACCTAAGGTAGACTTTATTTCATTAGTTTAACGCTGAACAAACAACTTAGTGATCAAACAACATAGTTGCTGCCGTTGTGAGATAATCTATATCTGTCTGCAATACCGCTCTCGGCCTCCACGCACCTTCTGCATAGATAGGACGCGCACACTGATGCTACACCACTTAGGTACATGTAGGTTACCCTATTGAAAAGTAAAGAACGAGTACAGTGGAATGACCTAAATACCCCAAAACTACTTGTAACTACACCCTAATATTGGATGTGGGGGCTGTAAAATGAAGTGAATCAACAAATGCCTTTCCTGTAGGCTATACTGCGCATCTAGGCTACCCCTTATTTTGTAATTATGGCAATATTGTACATAAAGTTCTATTTTGTTAGGTTGTTCTTACCTGTACTTACCCAGTAAGTACTCAGTAATTTATCCCTTGATACTTTTTTGTTACACCATTCTTACCTAATACTTGCTAATACTTACCCAGTACTTCACGGGCTGTAAATTAAAGCGTTACCCAAACCTCTCTGGCGGGTTTTTGGGCCAAAACCAAAGCGGAATATTCAGAGATTGCCATGAAAGCGTTAAAAACGTTGTTACCATTTCCCACACTTAAAGATAAACCCCTGGACTTTTTTGAGCATGAAAAACGTGAGAGAGATGGCCATTTAGCACCATGTACCTGTGCGAGGCCTGGATTTTGGCCAATGGTTGCAACTAAGACAAAATTGCGCAATCCCTTGGATGTTTCAAACACACTGAGAGTGTCACCCATCACCCCTTGTTGCGGGGAAACAAGCACAGGGCTCCCACTAAGTGGCTATTAGTAATGCAATTTAGTTCCCTGGTAAACATATTTTGTTGAGCATGTTTAAACCTACTTGATATATTTAGCTTCAATAGTTCAATACATTCATGTTAGTTCTTCTTCAAGTGTAGTTCAATATGTTGTTCAATTTCCACTTTTTCAAGTTTACTGTTCAGTACTGTTCATTATTCAGGAATAACTTGAGTTAGTTGTTTCAAGTAGGCCTAATACATGCATAACACTATGTGGAAATAGGCTACACGCCCCGCCCCGGTCTGGCAAAGCTAGCATTGCCCAGAATTTCCTAACAGGAACATTGAACCCTTTGGTTGGTGTAAACACCTTAAAGGATAACTTCGGTCAATTTCAACAAAAGCTCTATTTCTCAAGTTACTCGAGACATATCAGTACCGAAGACGCAAGAAATTTTGGTCCATCTCACAGCGTTTCTGCGACTGGAGAATTAGCCCCGACTGCTAACCCATTGGGGTAGACTGGTATACTTGTGCGATCTGATCGCACAGGGCCTCTATGGGGACACTTCCAGACAGGGAAAAGTCCTGGGTAAGCTTGTCTGCCTGGAGGGCATAGAGGGGGAAGGCAGGGGTCTTGAACAGGTCGGCCAGGGCAATCCTGATCATGGCCTCCCCGATCACGGACTCCGCTGCCTCCAATGTGTCTGTTAGTGGCCACAGCCTTCAGACTCTAAGATGCAGCTCCTTGTTCCCCGTCCAGATGCGTAGCGGTGGAGGGTTTCCATCAACAGCAGCGCTGTTGTACGGAGCCAGGCCAAGGAACCCTCTCCAGTGTGTGACAGACCTCTGACTGACACTACAAGTGCCCAATGAGGCACTGTAGTGGGTGTCATGGTCCGACAGTAGCTGGCCATGCACAAGTTCTTCAAAGGTCAGCTCACACTGGAAGGCCTTCCACGCATCTCTGCCCCTTCCTGTTAACAAAGTCCAAAGAGTTGATAGCCGATTCTTAATTTTTATATGACTGCCGTAGATGACTCCCAGTCACTGAGGCATTCCATATGAATGCAGAAACATGGCAACCAGTTCCTCTTCCTCATCATCAGTCTCAGGGCATCAAATATATTGAGAGCCAATATATTGAGGCCCAAGATTGAACAGTGATGACTTCACATACCAGGTGAACAATCTGCGAGACACTCGCTCAAGACTATGACTAGACTTCTAAGTCAATGGAAGCACCTGCAGCATTCTGGAGTTGGTATGAACGCATGAGTCAAATAAAGCGTCTTTTGCCAGCTGCACAACTGTAGTTCTTCTGTAGATTTTCTGCTTTAGATTTCTTGCTCTAGCCTTTTGGTACATTGATTTTGACTACACAAACTTCTCCATTGTCTTTAAAGATTGACAGAATGCAGAGGTTGTCAACTCTTCTACTTCCTGTTGCTCACACCTTATTTGCGCTGAGCCTGCAAAAAATAACATTGATTTCGCCATAGGGATTCTCACTTTGTGCGTAGGCCTACTCTTTGTTGTATTTTATTCTCACCTTGTGAACCAGAGAGCATTAGATGCTAACAAAAAAAATATGCTTGTTCCTGGGCCACTTGCCAACTCTATTGAAGAACAAGAGACAAAGAGGCTTGCTTCACCTTGGGGAAAAAAAACAACTAAGACTAAGACTGCTCATTCCTAAAACATGGACAGTTAAAACTGTTGAAACCATCTGGAATTTGTTTTGCGTCTGTGGCCCGGTGTGCACTCTTACAATGCTTTTCTAGGTATTATTATACGGTAACTATCAGTGGTTAAATACCTCCATCATTACATTATTCTTAATAGTTATGTGTCTAGTTCCGTTGTATTGATATACTGTACCTGCACAACATAGTTTGATTTTGCTTTTTTTTTTTTTTTTTTTCAATCATATCATTCCACCGAAGGAAATAGTTCCATTCTACTCGCAACCATTCCATTCCATTTGGAGTGTTGTTTCTGTTTATTGCATTTGAACAACATTGGAACATTACTCACTGTCATAACAACACAAAATGGGAGAGCTTTATGATGGATGAGGCATTGATTTTTATGAGTTCCCAACCAAGTTTGATACAGCAGTCATACACAATTGAGCAATCTGTCACTCATCAATCTACTTGTTTACCTCATCTTTCCCGCAACTCAACCTGGTGTTCAGCCAGGAATGCTGTGATGTCAGTTCAGTTGTCTTGTTGCGCATATGGGCTGTTTAGTAATGTGTCTGCTATGCTGATGTGTGCTTGCAATGACAGCTAAAGTCAGCAGGGCTACACATAGGCTCACCCTAAGAGTGATGGCACTACATACGTAGACTGATGAATAATTGTGGAAGGCTGACTCAGAGACGTTCCCATCTTGGTGTTGATGGGGCTCCTGGCAAATTGTTCAGTAATACTCAACATGTTTACTTCACTTTCTCTAAAGGGCAGGAGAGGAGAATGAGGGCATGGCTGTGTGTGTGTGTGTGTGTGTGTGTGTGTGTGTGTGTGTGTGTGTGTGTGTGTGTGTCTGCAAATGCGTAACAATAGATAGATAGATAGATAGATAGACTTTATTTTCACACAGAAAAGTTGGTGGTAATTGTTAAGGTACTGTGGTCCAAGAAGAAAAATAAATAAATAATAAAGAGTGGCAGATGATTCAGATCATTATTGCAGAGTCAAGAGTTCTGATAGCTGAAGGGAAGAAGCCGTTTCTAATCTGTTCAAGTGAACCTAGACCGTCTTCCAGAGAGGTCAGAGGTTGGTTGGCATGGGTGAGAGGGGTTGATTATTTTGGAGGCTCAGTTGAAGGTGTGCTCAGAGTACAAAGAATGGACTGGAGTGAGGTCACAAGCAATGATGTCTGAGGTCTTGAAGATGTCTCACAATCTTTTCCAGTTTCTGTCTGGTGTGACTGTGAACTTGTGCCAGACTGATTGAAAAGGTGATGGCACTATTTATGAGGTCTATATGTGGGTATAGGAATAAGTCAAAAGATGGGCTACAGTATTTACTCATACAAAACATTTTTAGTCATCTTAGGATGTAGAGTCTTTGTTGTGCTTTTTTGAGTGATGTTTACTTCCCATTTCAATGTGTTACTGAAAAGAGCTAAGAAATGTAACCAGAGATGGTTTATAGACAATCTTTAATTTAAGAGTTGGGCTGATCAGTCACATTTACACATATACTGTATCGGCCTGCTGTATATTCAGGCACTGATGTTAGGCCTCCTCTTCAGGTTCACAGCTAGCTAGTTTTTAATGTGTGGAGATTAAGCTTGTTATTGCTGCACCAGTACAGCGCAGTTCACCTCTCTACAGTACTGAGTCTCATCAATTAGACAGATGATCTCATCATGAAAACCCAAAGATGCACCAAATCATTGGGTTACAATAATCATTTGCTGGGTTGGGAATGAGTTAGGATGAGTTGAATATACACAATATTATGTTAAATCAAGTGGTGTCATGCAAATAGATAAATAAATGAATATCTTTGAGAGAGGGAGGGTCGACGAATCCGACAAGTGTTTTGTGTGGGCTGCCATCTTGTGGCGACGCCATTGTTGGACTGTCAACAAACCTTTTTGACAATGCACAGTCAATGACAGCTAACAGCAAAGACCATGGAATACTCTGACATTATACAGGTAGTAGTGAATCTTGTAAATCACTGCATTTTATGGTGTGCTATCACGTTATCCCTATGGACAGATTGGCGATCTAACAGCTCAAAAATGGCGCCTGCTTACTTCCGGTAAGTTTCGTCAGATTTGTGTATACCTAGGCCTATATGGTCAATTCCACGAAAAAGTCAACCTCACCTTAGAGATTAAAGTCTCATCTACATGGATGTGCAAATTATTTAGGAAAACTTGCAATACAAAAAAGTATTGTCTCAATGTAAATGATCAGCTGAGCAAGTTTCAAATGGATATCTATTTGTTGATTTTTTTTTACTCTATTCAGCCATAATGTAAGTCTATGGAGTGGGTTTATAATGGGCATAAAGTGGATGATGACACACACAAATCTACAATGCTATCAGTTATTTTCACTTTTTATATTACTATTTCAATTGTTAGAGGTCACCATTTACACTTGTTTTGTATAGTTTTTCGAAGGATATGGATTTGGACGTCACGTTGGTTTTAATAACCCCAATTAAAACCAACTTAATTTACATTTACATTTAAAGTAAGTATTTTTCTGTGTTCACTGAGGTGTCCTGTTTGGTATAAATGGAATGGGGGTTGGGTAGCAGAAAGCATCTTACTGAAATCTTAGGCTTAACACCCCAAACCTTATCCAAGATCTCAATTTTCACATTCAATCTGAGACTGGAAATCTAAAAAAAAAAACTAAGCGCTGAAATGATTGCAGACTGTGTTGACCAGACCAAATTTATATTTACAAAGTCTAAACAAAATCTCTTCTAATCTTAAAAGTCTCAGAAGAACACAAGAGAAAAGATGGTTGACTATAAATGGAGGTACTGAAGTGATATATGTTGCAGGCTGTTGTGGTGTGTTCATCCCACAGTCTATATTATCTGAGGTAGATGAATGCTGCCCCCTGGAGATCATTTAAGACTAAAACAGGAGCTAGACTGTTGTGCTTTACAACCCCCTCACATGTACTGAATATGCTGTGAAATGAGTGTGGGAGTGTGTGTGTGTGTGTGTGTGTGTGTGTGTGTGTGTGTGTGTGTGTGTGTGTGTGTGTGTGTGTGTGTGTGTGTGTGTGTGTGTGCCCATGTGTGAAAAAAGGAGAGATGAGGAGCTAGATCTTATACTTCTATTCATGGCTTCACTATTCACACAATATCACACTGTTTGTTTCAAACAATTTCACTAAACAAAATACACCATCTATTTTTATCATCAAATCTATTTCTTCCACACTGAGAAGTATATTTACTTCACTGTTTGTATTTGTCTAAGACAACCATACAACATCAGGTCAGTGTTCTCAGTTCCTCTGGTTCACAGAGATCATTTGCCTCAGGCATCAATATTGTTGTTGTTGTTGTTGTGTTTGGTGTTGTCATACAGTAGCCATGTGGGAAAGGACTCTCTTCCCTTCACCCTCCCCTCCCTCCCTCAGCCTGTCTGGTCTAGGCTGATGAGATCAAGCGGCTGACTCACGCCGTCTGAGAAACGAGGCTTCTTTCAACCTCTAGGTAAATCCCTGCTTCCTGTTTCTCCACCTCTTTTTCTTCTTTCCTGTCTCACTCACTCAACCCCCCCCCCCCTCCCTGCACCACCACCACCACCATGTTCCCTTGCAGACAGGTCCTTTCCTTTAAACATGCTTGTCTACTGTTGCAAGTACAAGAGCTATCTTTACTCTTCTAACCTAGCCTATCACAAAATGTATAGTCTGGCCACGAGTGATAGACCTCGGGTAAGACAGCTAAAACCTTAGCGCAACTAACAAGCCGATTCAAACAACACCAAGCCTACCCGATGACTCCCTTTCCAGATAGAATGTTGTGATAGGCTAAACACCACCAATGTCTGAGTACAACCTATGGCTGATGGCTTGACGTACTTGCTGAGTTAATTCAATTTATTACCGCTAGAGTATGTCTAGAGGGCTACTTCTAACCTCTAGTTTAGTATCTTTTTCCACCTCAGCAGAGGTGAATCATACGGCTACAAGGGCTGCCAATACCTCCTACCCCTAGACATCTACTGACTGCCAGCACTCAGCCACAGTATATGTTACTGTAATGACTCATGATCGGGGCTGTTTCAACATACTTAGGGGCCTCCACCAAACATGACATGGGGCCCTTCATAATTATATAATAAAATATGTCGGTCACAAGGTGAAACACCACTAACTAAACAACTAAAAAATATTCTATCACCAACTTCATCTTCAAAGAGTACATAGACTGCATGCTGTGATGTTAACACTAATTGCAAGCAATATCCATTATTCTGTTGAAGATGCTCATGATGAGATATTGGAGCGCTCTTAAGATAAAAATCTATGTCTTTACTGCTTGTTAATCTGACAGTTGAGGTATGAGAGTTTGTGGCCTGGTTTAATCTGGACCCTGGTTTGGTATAGCAATGACAACGGTTCTAGGTGAACACTGACATTTTTACACACTGAACATTTTAGATGCCATCTGCATTGTAATAGTTTTGGCTTCAGAATTCTTTTTGCCTATAGTACAAGTTTACCCAGGTATTTTTATTGTTGTATTTTATTGTTTTACATTTCAATTGAATTACACTGGACCTGCCAATCGTCCCTTGATTGTCAGGTTTAAACGGTTCCTCCTTCATTCCACAGTGGACGAACCGCCTCATTCTGAAAAGGAATTCCACCGATTCCACCGATGATGATAATTACAGGATGAAAAGAATATGTACGGCAGGTTTTAGGGAGTGTTATGTTGAAACCCTACACATTCCAGCACTGACAAGAGTGGAGACAGAGCAATGGCCCACAGACTGTAGCATCTTTTGCTATTTACGTTTCGCATAAACAGACAACATACTGTAGTTAGGTATGACTTGTCTTTATTAGCTCAACAAGATATCAAGCATTTTGTAAAAAGTAAAATGTTGCATTAACAATGTTTCTGACAAATCATGGTTTGAAATACTGCATTTAGAGTAAAAAGTTGCTTTCTCTGGGGTCTGGAGAGTACTGTAGCTTTGATACTGCAAGTCTCTCTCTCTCACTCACTCACGCACACACACACACACATACCGTACATACACAAATACATTCACTCACAGTTGGATGACAATTTTTAACTCACGATTGCTATTTTGCATTCTAGAATCCATGCATACCAATCTGAAAGGCATTTCCTCCCTGAGTGGCCTCCCATCCTTCAAGCCGACACCTCTTATGTTGTCCTTTTCAGAGCAACCTCCTTTGGAAAAGCACATATGCAGATTCTGCCTGTGTAAATAGTATACATTGCATTCAGGGGGGAAAAAAGCTCATTCTGTCACAGTCTGCCTATTCTGTATGTGCATTCAACAAGATTAATACCATGGAATTTGAAAGAGCTTTTTTACCCATGGAGGAAAAAAAATAGCCAACTCATTCAATGTGCCTCACACCTAGAGCATATTTAAAGGCCTGCCGGTCACACTGTCATTTTGCAAGGTCAGTCACAGTATTCAAGGCAGAGTGATCATTCTGTTTCCAGAGGGGAGAAATACACACAATCTTTTTTGTCTATTTATTCCTGCATACTTTGATAGGTGCACAGCTTTGAAAAGTGTCTCTCTCTCAACACACTCAAGTGTCTGAATCTTAAAAAAAAAAACTGTTCCAGATATGTCAGTGCATTGTCAGGGACTGTTGGTAACTGGCTCCCTGCAAGTGGCCGAATTGCCAAGAAAACTGCACAGCAGGGGAGTCTATGAAATTGTCTATGTGGCTCTGATGACAAGTGGCTTTCACCCCATATTGGTAGCCTGGTCCACCACCTCCACCATAGAACTGACCACTGTTGTTGTTATTGAAAGTCTCCTCACGTGGATGACCGTAGAGTCCGTGGCCCATCCCGTGGCACAGCTGGGAGTCTGTTGAGTACTGGCCGTAGTGGGGAGAAGGTGGGCACGCCACTCCAGCGTGCAGCGATAGGTCCGGGTAGAGTTGGGATTGATGCTGCTGTGAGGGCATCATGTGATTGTAAGGTTTGTGCGTCTGTGGGGTTTGTAGTTCAGGCTGCTGCTGATGCACGAGGTACTTGTCGGACGGGTAGGCCCTGTCCTTTCCTGGGGCCAGTCTGGAGCCCTGGAGCTCCTCCTGTGTGCCGGTGAGGCACTCGGCGTGACTGCAGGCTCTTTCCACTGCGGGTGGTGGATGGTTTCTCAGGAAGATGGAGAGTGCCGAGATGCGGTTGATGGCCCGACGGAGCGTGGCGATCTTGGACAGCCTCTTTCCGCTGAGGTCGTGGTTCAAAGCCAGACGCAGCGAGTTGAAGGCTTGGTTGTAGTCCAGGATTCGTTTACGCTCACGGACGTTTGCCGCTACCCGACGGGCTTTGGAGCGCACAGGCCTATTCCGCTTCTTACCGGCAACCTTGGAGGTTCCCTGGCTGTGACCGAAGCCTGAGGTAGTGTCCCTCTCAGGAGATGACTTCTTGGAGTGTCCCTCATTTCCACTGCTGTCATCCTCCTGGCCCAGAGGACTGCTGTCAAGCTCTTCATCTGAAAACTCAGACTCTGTGTTGCTGGCAAGGCTGCTCATGGCTGCTTGCAGAGATGAATGCAGCGGTCCTGGTCCTCAAATAATTGAGCACACAATATCAGCAAGTGGAGCTGCTTTCCTGACAGCCAAACTCTCTCAAAGGTCCTCCTGTCTTTTCTGAGCAAACACGCTGTTCTTGCTCATGAGATCCTCACCCAGAACCAGCTTACTGTCTGTTCGTCTTACGTCTCTAAGAAGATCCACCTTTCCACCTTGTCTGTCTGCTCTGTGATTACCTGTGACTCGCTCTGGCAGGCGAGAGGTGCTTTTAAAGGCGGACTGTTAATGTGTCACATGGTACACTTGCCTATAAGCAAAGGTGCGCTATGTGTTTACGATCTCCCTGCAGGCAAACTCAAGCAGGCATCTCTCAACTGCTCTGACACACCCCCACTGCTTACTGAGTATCCACGGCTCGTTTAAACTACTTTTCTCTTCACTGTGTCCAACTCTTGTGAAATGCATTTAGTATTTGTCAGACAGGAAAGTCTGTGCAACATTGACAGATCTTATGATTGTTGGTTGTGTTCACTCTGTTGAGTGTTTATTTGTTTGTCATTCAGATTTTGGTATTCTTGTGCTCAACTTCGTTCAGATAACAACATTTTTTTTGGAGGAAAAAAAAACTTTTAATGCATTTCTTTTCCTTCAAAAGATTTATTTCAAAATTAAATAATGAACCAGTCTGAAAACCATTTTGTATCAAAGAGACTTTCTTTTATTCCTTCAAATGAAGATAAATTGAAAGTAATCTTTCTTAGATTGTGTTAAGTGAAAAATTGAGACAAATTGCAGCCTTATCAGATAAGTTCCTATTCACACCTGGGACAAAGAGTGAAAAACACTTATCCTAGCGGAACATAACTCCAGATAATCTTCATGACTACAATTAGCATGTAGCATTAAGCGATTACCCCCCTTGCCTGTGCAGCAGTGGACGGACGGTGTAATTTGGGTGTCTTCAGCCCAATAAATCAGTTCCAACTGTCCCATCGGGACAAGAACAGACAGCAGCCTGGACTTCAAAGCCTTGGGGATGGAGCAACACAAATATTTTACAATTATCACCTATGATCGCTCTTGGCGCAGGTTCCCTTCAGCCTCTAAACATTATAGTGTTTCTGCCCAAACCACCCCTTTCCCCCCTGTCCCCCCCTCTCCTGATCCTCACTCACCTCTTTGGACACTTCTCAATGGAACATTGTTTTTTGAAATGTTTATGAAATAATCTTTTCAAAAGTACTAAACATTACAAAAGAAATTGATTCATCAAAACGAATTTTAGTATTTCCATCACATGCCACTCAAGCACACACACTATGATATAATTCCAAATCTTCTTATGCCTGCATTTATGTTCATGTTTGTTTTCATGTCTCTTGTCAATGAGCACCAAAGAAAATCCCTATAGCAACTTGCACAAGTTGCATGGCAACAAAGTATTAAATCCTTGAAAATATCAACCAAGAGAGTGACCATTTGATCAGATAGTGGCTAATCTAATCTAATCTAACCTAATCTATCTAATCTGATAATGGGCAAACCTCTATTGATAAATAATGACAGCACAGCCGTATTGTCACTTCTTCTGTCCTCATCCTGCAGTGAGTGGACTTCCCTTCTGCAGTGATCATATCAGTAGAGGGGTGGCGGTGCCATAACCTCTCTCTGAACGAGAGGTCATTTGAACACATTGCTTCCTTCCTGAACTCATTTTACTGCAGGGCTACTAAGCAGGCCATTAAGAAGACCTGTTTGTGGTTGCTCAGTCTTTGCAGAAAGTGCACTCGCCTTTGGAAGTGTTGTGAGCTACTCTAGACCCTAAACAGGAGCTGTAATAATACTTGTTTTACGGTAATTGATGATTAGGATACATTTTCAGTGCTTTTACTGATATATCTTTGATGTCTACTAATACAAAAATACTGAAATAACAAAATCATTAAATGTCATTTGTCATACTGTGTATCCCCTTCCTATTGCACTTCTGTACTTTGCCAGCTTTCTTTTAATTTTCTTTTACAGTCATTTACTGACTGATTTGTTTTTTTTGGGTTTTTTTTTACATTAGTAATCATTGGACAAACAAACTTCCTGGATTCCTTGTTTGAGTCAGATCTTTTATTCAGTAGCTTCCTACAGCTGTGTCTGTCAATGGGTCACAGTCAGGAGTCTTTTCCCTTTAATTCTCCTTGGTGCAATGAGAAGAACTTAATGTGAATCAGATGATTTAATATTACGGTTGCTCTATCTATTCAAAGTCAATTTCACCAAAGGTGTCTACCATCATAAACATAAACTTCCTGCACAATTAGATATACAATGGTGCAGCATGTTGCATAAACCACCACAGTTTCAACCCAAAGTCTCTTTTGGTAGCCAAAGAAGTAAAGTTTGCTCATATCCCACAAGTTCAGGACCTGTTACTTAGGCCTATGTCAAAGCCATTGAACAGTTTGGTTCTGTTTGTGAATAAAAAACACAAACAGAAGTTTGCTCAAGGTTGAAAATAGTATTGTGTTGCACTGATGTTTTATTGACCCCTCAAGAAATGATTTATGACTGAGAATGGAGGCTAAAATGGGGCCTTTGAGTAGTCCAAAATACATGGAACTGGAAATGGAACATAGAACTGGTTTATCAAAAACATTCCACGGGTTCACTGGCAAACTGAAGGTCACCGGCAGAAATATCAATGCATTGTTTTCAGGCAGAGAAGCAATGTCATGGGGACATGATGAGCTGGCATCATGAGGAACAGATTCTACAGAATATGGCAGTCTTGAGACACTAAATCCTTGTCTGCCCAGCATGGTTTAGAGAAATGTCAAGCGTCATGATTAGACAAATACAAATCCACAGAATTTTCCAGTGCTAATTCCAGAGCAGGTCTTTCTTAGCCTGGGAATTCCCATGCTCCTTTGCGCGCTTATTTCATTTCACTCTGCAGAGGAGCATGGTGACCATGGCCGTTTTTCTCGCTTGCTTTCGGTATCCAATCGCAGAACAAAAAGGGATTTGTACGGCCCTCGATTGCATTTTACGTCACGTGGTGGCTCTGGTATTGGCTCCGAGGTATGTACAGACGCTATGATAGACATTTGTAGCGCCCAATAAACGGCTATGGACAATTGTAAACGATGCTTCCGCTACGAGAAATGCAATAGGTAGGTCCCCAGACTAAATATCACTTGTGATTTTAGTTTGGCATTCGCCAGGCTAGGTCTTTCTGCTAACCCCCAGGATTTCCATAATGGTAAGATTTCCAATGCATTCAGTGAGTATTGCACTGATCTAATTTGTACTTTTTTGAATAGATAATCTGGAATTGCCATATTACTTTATTATACTGTTTACATAGCCTGATTGGCACAATCTCCTCAGCCCGCAGCAACACCTCCAGGACATACAGCAATGTGCCGTAATGTTTGTTTTGACGTTATCACTTCCTCGTAAGTGAAACACTCAAGGTGTTTTCCACACCAGTGGTAAAAGATGAAATGTTTCTTGTGGCGGAGGAATAACAACACTGTCCTTCCTTGTCTTGTTCTACAATTAGAGCATAATGTATGGGTTAGCTAAACACAGGCTCCTGAATTGTGTCATGCTGCCCTTCTCTATAATTTGAAATTAGTTGTAGAAGCCATAACCTTTGCATGCTAATCATAGGTTCGCTCACTCACTGAGGCATGGGGATGGAGGGTCAGAAACAAAATTTTTCCCAAAGGAAAATGTTATTCACACTGCACTGCCCATTAAAAATTTCTTCTTGCTTCTGACTCATTGAATGGAATATGAATCCTGAATAATACATGCATGTTATTCTCATATTATATCATTCTCATATCTGAGCTCTTTTGTCACTTTGAACACTCTTGTCACCATAATCTATTTGATGTAGGCCTAAATCTAATAGTATTTTTGTTGCTATTGTTGTTGTTGTTGTTGTTTGTTTGTTTCGTTTTAAAAAATAAATTAAATAAGTCAATCAATACGTAACCTCAGGCCACCCTGAGTGGACAAATTCCCAGATTGTGCTCTGTTGTGTCCATGACCTTAACTGCTCTCAACCCCAATACTACCAACTCCTTCTGAAGTCCACACTGCTCCTGTCTCCCCGAAGGCCCCATCATGTGACCCAGACTGTCACAGTGGTTTGGGGCTGGCCGCATAATTGCCTGTAGTAAAAAGTTTATCGGTTGGACATAAGAGGAGAGGGCAAAGGAGGACCAACCTGAAGGGTGCTTTGCTGCTTGCTAATTGTAGGCTTGTTTTCAGGAGGCAAAGAAGCGTGGGAACTGATGATATTCTTCCTTTTGTGTACTCACACAGAGGGGTGAGGAGCAATGATTATGTGTTGCACAGAGTATCATTATAGAGGATGCTGTGACGTATGAATAGAATTATGGAAAAGAACAGGGATTCTTTTGGATGTTCACCTTCTTTCAAGCAATGCAAAGATGCAAGCAATGTAGAGTAATGTATGTCTATATATTACATACAAATTGAATATTTCAGTCATTTTATATTTACGTTAGGTAATAATCCTGAAAACAATGGGGGATATCTGCTTAAAAACAAGCACAACTCACTCAAAAATAGTGGTCAAGGCAAGAAGTCGCATTCATAAGGTAGTGCTGTCTGGAAAAAAAAAGAAAAAGAAAGCGAATATTAATTGGACTGAACTTGCCAATGAGTTTTACTGCACTTCAAAGTAATGAATCCAGAAAGTGATTTACAGCAGTGAGGGCTTTGAGAGTGAGGCCAGAGGTTGGAAAACTCCCCTCCAGGTAGGATTGCCCAAAGTGACCTCCACTTCCTTGAACAAGACAGTCACTCAGAGTAATTAAACCTGTGGCACAAGTGCATCAAACATTATGCTCGTCAGAGTGTTTTTTTTTTGCTACCACTCTCAATTATCCCCAACAGCACTTTGATGTATGCCTGAGTCAACTACTGAATGTAACAATTATTCAACATAATTCATTTCTCAATAAAATAATCAATAATAAAATTGAATTAAAGTTGAAAATTTGTGAAATTTTTGCAAAAGCTTAAAAAAAATAGCTATATTGATTCTGTAGCTTTCTGTGTTCAATCAGTGGTTTCACTTTCAACCATTGTAAACGAAATGAAAAGTGTGGAGACTCCCTCAATCAACTGTACATTAGCGGGTCTGTCCACACCATCACCAGCAATCGGAAGCGATCCGTTTCCCCTACTAAGGGTAGCCTACACTTTCTGCTGCACTGTAATTACGACACAGTGCATTACAGTAGATGTGTGACTCCAAACATCTTTGATTAATTTGTAACGGAAATGTTTTCTGCACTTCAAGCCATTCTTTCCCCGCCTCTGTGCTGACTAACTCGGTCTTTTGCGCACAAACGGCCTTCTTCAGAGGCCTGCTGATTTATGACTGGGTTTGGCAGATTTATTGTTTCGCACAGAGTTGTTCAAGTGTGTAGTTAGGAGTATCCTTGCCCTAGTCTCTCTGACAGATGACAAGACACTAGCAATTATCAGTCGCCATGAATAAATCAAGGCCTGGCGCAAGCAGCCATTGACAACCTTGGAAGAAGTAACTATTTTCTGAGACACAACTTACTTAAAAACTCATGAAATTTGCAACCGCCTTCAACATTCAAACCGGTATAATAAGCAGCTTTCCACTGCATATTTTTCATACCTGTTTTTGTTGTAAATGCATGTTCAGTAGAGCTGTTAAGGATAATGAACACCCACAGGAACACGTAAACAAGACATTACATTTGCCAACATACATTACTACATGCATTATATGCTACTTAAATATTAGAAAAGCTATTATCTGGGCCAAGACATATTTCGCTGTACTATATTCATACAGGCATTTTATTACAATGAGCCATGATTCGAACAAGTAAAATTCAACATGCACACCCACTGAAGACTGTGTGCTGGACATTGTCAATTAAATAAATGTTAAAGACACGGCACACCTGATCTTGTTCTCAAAATCTTTCATGATTTAATGTTTCTGGGCTCAACTCCTCCTCATCCTCCTCTATGAATACAATTAGAATTCAGTAATTTCAGAATTGATACAGCGTGTTGCTGTCATGGCAGGTGTATAGAGCCGCTGTATTTGTGGATACAGTGAATTCATTCTTTGGGCCTGGTGAAGTACTGTAAGAAGGGCATTAAAAAGGGCATAAACACTTGTGCGGTAAACTTTTTTTTTAAATGTTGGCTGACATTATGCCGCATTAGGGGGTTCCCAAAATCTTGTTAAAAGTCAAAGGGAGACAAAAAGAGAGTGTAATGGAAATCAAGTCGACAGCCAAGTTGTCTGGAACCTCCTAGCCCCTCCATCCATGAGGTTGTTTAAAAAAAAATAAGACACTTGCAGGGCTGTGTCTGCACATGTCCTCCCTCCCTGCTCTCTTCACAACTCTGCCCTTGTAAGTTGGCAAAGTCCTCAACAGGAGGCGTGAAGGGTGCTGGGATATGATGTCATTTCTTGGCATATACCTTCATTTGGAAAGGAAGCAGAATCTTGTTCAAGGTGAAAAGAGTTTTGCCACCTTACACCTTCCGTCGTTCTCCACAAACACCCCCAACACACACACACACACACACACACAGACAAACACACCCCCCCACACACACACAGACACAAACACACAGCTCTCTGAGACAGTGAGTCAGTGTTAACTGCCTGTTTGCTCATAGAGCTTCTGTCTATGGAAAGAGAGAGTTTGCACTGCAGTGGTATGAAGGCGTGAGTCACTGTGGAGGACACTACTCTCACTCCCTCTTGCACTCTGTAAACAACTTTGCAACTGTTTAAACAATTCAGTTTTTTATACTTGAATGGACAAATTTTCAATTAATAACTAGAAAAGCGCTCAGAGAGCGCAGACCTCCGCCAAGGCAATGTGGTCACAGATACAAATGAATTCCAGATCGTGTTCTGGATCAGCGATCGCCACCAAAATCAAATCAGTTCATACTTGTCCCAATATACACGTTGTCCGAAAATTTCATCCAAATCCGTGCAGTACTTTTTGAGTTATGTTGTACACACACAGACATAACCTCCTTGGTGGAGGTAAAAAGAGCATTACTTTGGACATGCACCTACAATTGTGGGAAATAATTACTCAAAGGATGATTTTGAGAATATTTTTTATTGGTAGTTGAGTGTGGTTGTTACAGAATTAACAGCTCTCCTTCCTACTAGAGGCCCTTAGACCAACTCACCACTATGGCACTTGTCAATCTTTCCACCTAAATGCTATAATTGATCTGATCTCACTTCCATTTACTTTTGACAATACGTCTGGTTGCTACTATTCAGTCCAGCCAGAACTTTGGACTATTACCTGGCTTATCTACCATATAGCCTAATGTTGTGGGACAATATTCTATCATTTTTATGCTGAATTGCACACACTTTTCCATGTAAAATGTATAACCAAAAAACACTTGTTTTTAAAAAATTGTGACAGTTATGCCAATGAAACACTGCACAGTTGTAAGTAAATGTGGAAATGCTGAAGACAAGGCACCTTTTCCTTACCTCCGCTGACTGAAATGCCTACAGTATTTTCCTAATAGCCTTAGCATGCTGACTAACAAAAATGTGAGACTGAAGATGAAGGGTTTTGCTTTGACAATGTAGATCATCTTCAAAGATGCAGACACTGGAATACACGTCAAAACAATGTCTAAAACAAATTCTGACCACTCATTTGGGTGACACATGTTGACAGCAGAGCCAGACTGAGCTGGTGGTGAGTTAAGAGTGGGGCGGTGGTGTGTGACATTTGTGATGGCTCCATCTCCATGGAGACTAAAAAAAGCACAAGACTTCAGGTAAGACAGCAAGGTGACGCATCACCTGTATGACTGGAATTCTGAAACCCATAATATTTTTTTTTTCTTTTTCCATGCCTAAGAAAGTGTTTCTACTGATTCTACTCATTCCACGTTGTAAGCGCTGCAAAATGTGAATGGAAGCTGAAAACATTTATTTGTATGTCATTGAGTGAATAGAAACTGCTCAGATTGGGCCCTTACGAATGCAAATGAATGCATTTCAAACTGATGAAAAAGCCAAAGAAAAGAGAGAGAGAGAGAGAGAGAGAGAGAGAGAGAGAGAGAGAGAGAGAGAGAGAGAGAGAGAGAATCCAAGGGTAACCCAAAAGCCTAAACTAACCTATGTCTCAAGGGGAGTACTTTGCTCAAGGCCAGCTAGCCCCTTCACATGTATTAAAGAGCCTCTGCTCTACTCTGACATTAGTCATGACTCTGCTCTACAATTAAAAGCTGCAAACATTTCACTCAGGCAATAATACGACTTGAAGTCCAATCACTGATTTACGGCAAGGGTGACGCCAAGGCAAAAGTCAGTGTTTGTCTGCCAAGAGTCGGACTGAAATGCTCTCTGTCTTCTAGTTAATATGGCGCTGGAATGTGTGGCTTTGTGTTTTCTGGCCTCCTTCCCATGCGTGTGAGACAACTCTGGTGACCTTCCAGTCTGATAGGGCATAACATGAGAGAGGCTGGAGGTTGGAGATCTTCTTTTAAAGATGATATACAGGGTCTAAACGATTAGGCTGAGCCCAGGCAAAACGCTGTTCAGAGGGACTGCAGTGACACACCGAAATATACGGGGCTTTAAGTAGAGGTTCCCCACTCTAAACCGGTCTTTTCCAGATTACAGGGTGAAAGTTACTTTAAAATATATGCAAATATTTTTGTAATTTTTGGTATGAGCATGTTAGTAAAAGCATGGGATTGTCTTTTTTTAAGTGTAGTAGTATAAAGCATAACTCTTTATTGACCTATATAAAGATATAATCTTTCACCAGAGGCAAGCCTAAGCTCACTATCTATCAGGATTGATTTGTTTGTTCTTAGAAGTATGGCAGTAAAACCATTCCTAATATTTCCCCTCTTCCCAGGGAAAAAATAAAAACACCTTTAAAATGCAAGCACAACCTCAACATTACAAGTTGTCCAGAGCTCTTTGAAGTTGCATACCTGTGTGACACATGCTGTTATTACACGCACTAGTCATTATGTCCCTACAAACTAAACACTTACACTATGGTCAAGGTTAGGGGTCGAGTCCAGGTTCCCATAGGCACTTTTACCATGGGGAGAGAGAGAGAGAGAGAGAGAGAGAGAGAGAGAGAGAGAGGAAAGAAAGATCGGCGGGAATTCTGTTGGGCTTAAGACATCCTGTTGTCAAGTCAAGTCAAGCCAAGTGATTTTTACTGTCATTTCAACCATATACACTGTACACAGGGAGACAAAATGCTGTTTCTCCATGGATCTACATGTAGTGGTGTTACATTTAAACTATATAAAAAGACAAGACAAGGCTACATATTTAATGCATGCATGAGGTAAACATAAAGTGCAATGACTACTTAACAGTGCATTATGAGACAGACAATACAAGACGGGGCATAAGAAGACTTGTACTACAGCAGTGGCTGTAAAGATGAAGAGGAGGTAAAGGTAGAGGAGGTACTAAAATGGGCAGCAGACAAAGCCGAACTGGGACCAAAAAACAGCCCGGGCATTTTTGGATACATTGCATGAACTTTAGATATTATATTGGACTATCCCAATATCCCTCTAGAAAATTATGAGTAAATTATGACCGCCCCGGCCCAAAAATGACCATCGGCCCACCAGGCATTGCCCTGTATGCCCTGTGGCCAGTCCATGCCTTGCAGCAGGGCAATAAAAAAGTGAAGGAGTGCATTTCAGTTCAGTTTGTGAGGCCTTGCATCATGTCCCTTTATTCAGCAGCATACCGTAACAGTTTGGAGAAGAGTGAGTGGGATGGATGTGTTGTGTCCTTCACTGTGCTTGTGGCTTTGCACAGACAGCAATTGTTGTAAATGTCAGAGAGGTAGGAGAGAGAGGCCCCAGTGATTTCTCAGCTGTCCTCACAATCAATTACAGGGCCTATCATTCTGCAGGAGAGCAGGATCCATACATGCTGTGATGGCACTGTTGAGGATGCTCTCAATGGTCCCTCTGTAGAAGGTAGCCAGGATGGGGGAGGGATGGTTTGCTTTCTGCAGCCTCAACAGGAAGTAGAGATGTTGCTACGTTTTCTCTGTGAGGTTTGTGGTGTTCGAAGTGAGGTTGTCTGTGACGTGGACACCCAGAAACTTAGTGCTCTGAACAATCTCAATTGTAAGGTTGTTTATGGACAGTGGAGTGTGCTCGCTTGGAGCTCATCTGAAGTCAATGATCTGTTCCTTTGTTTTGCCCACATTGAGAAGTGAGTGCATCATTTTCTCTGCTTATCAAACTCACCACAGTTGTGTCATCATGAGATTTAATGATGTGGTTTGAGCGTGTAGGTGAATGGTCATGGGTTAGGAGATGGAACAGCAGAGGACTGAGCACACATCCTTGTTCAGTCTGGATGGTGCTGGAGGTCTGGACTGCCTGTGGTCTTCCAAACAGGAACTCCATGATCAATTTCCAGAGGGTGGTGTTCAGTTTCAGCTGATTTAGTTTATTTTCCCTGCTGTTGAGGATTGATGGTGTTGAATGCTGAACTCAAGTCAATGAACAGCATTCTGACGTAAGCATCCTTTATATCCTGATGCATGATAGCCAAGTGAATGGCAGTGGTGATGGCATCATGGCATCATCATTGTTCTTTAAGACCCTGCACAGAATTTGTTCAGTGCTTCAAGAAGGGAGCAATCCCCAAACCACACAGACCACTATGTGGAGTGCACTGGCCTACAAAGATAAAGTGTTTTTTTTTTTTTAGATGTTTAATAGTTTAGGTTAGGTTATGAAGGTAATATTTTGAAAGTTCATGAAATCAGGAATTCTGGGACATGTAACCTGGCTGTGCCAAGTCAAAAGCAAGTTCCAGATAGTGGGCCACATAGATACGAAATGGAAAGAAATGAAAAAAAAAAGAGAATACTTTTTAATGTTAACTTATAAGATACAAACAGCTTACAAGAAGAAGGTTTTTTTTTCCACTAATTTGTTCTTTTTTGGGAGTTTCTTTCTTGACTCAATTTGTATGATGTCAAAGTGTATGCTGCTCTCTAGTGGTCAAAGTAGTTGCTCCTGAAAAGAATTTGAAGGCCAAACATGAACTGAGTTTTTTTCTTTCCATTTAAAATATACAAAACATCTATTGTCTCTCAATAAACCAGAATGAGCTAAAAGTCTTCCCTGATATACATTTTTAACAACAAAAATGGTTCCTATTGAGTAAAAGAAGCTTTTTTGCCATACACTGTAGAGGTGTGATACAAAAATGATATCTCTATTATATTAACTGACAAGTCTCAAGACTAAAAGTAAATTAGAATGTTATTTATTCAGATCTCAATTCATTATCTTAATAGTTAATTCATTCATAATTCATCATTAATCCACATCCCAACTGTGTAGTGGTTTTACCAATTGTTATCATCTCCAACCATAAGCATACTATACTTTGGCCAGTTACTTTATTCAAGTTGAGTTAGAGTTGTGTGTTTGGAAGAATGGGAGTCAAATTCGTAGCACTTCCCATGGACATAATGTCAGTGTGAGAAAAAGTTCCATTTAGGAAAGACAAGAATGATTTTAAGCTCAGACAGTTGAAGGATATGTCAGTAGAGGGTTTAACAGGAAATACCTCGGTATAGTTACTTTGTCAACTTGTTAGACTGGCTGAAGAATGGGGAAAAGGCATGATAGGTGTGACATTGCAAGATCATATGAGAAAGACAAAGATTTCACTGTCTATAAGTGCAAAGATATCTGATGAAACCTTGGAATTGTTTCCATCACGCATCATAAACAACCAATGCAAAACATCTACAAGACCACTGCATTTATGTAATAATCAAATGCTTTACTTAGGCCAACATGTCCTTTCCACTTGTGACTACTAACTGCATAGAATGTTAGAATGAAAAAGATAGGTACAGTACACAAGAACACACAACTATGAAGCTACAACAAAAGTTTGTAATCGTGATTAGCAGTCACTCCAGATTGAAAAAAGCTGCAATTCATTTCAAGGCACTAAAAATACAGTGTTGTTGAGGCCCCTAGTGGGAAACATGAACACCTTCCCCCGTCATAACCATCTGGTCCAGCATATAATGCCATAACACTAACACACACACACACACGTACAGTACACACGCACGCAAAGACACACCCTCATAATCACTACTATATTTCAACCAGCACACCAGTCCTTCGATTCCATACTTTGTCCAACTGTTTTATTTGTCGTACAGGTCGAGTGGGTAGTGCTCCTTGTACTGCTGAACATGTCTCCACATGGCTTCCTTCTGCTTCTCCAAGTTAGGGGTCATTTCCTGATAGACGTCTGAGAAGAGCAGGTCAGGCTTAGGCTTCAGCCTCCTCTCGGCTTTCTCGAAGGCCTCCATGACCAGCTTACGAGACGACTTCCTCCAAGCCCGCTCCTCGTCCTCTCCCCACCAGCCTCGAGCGCTCATGTAGTGGCGCAGACGAGAGATGGGGTGGTCCTGCTTGTCCCAGTAGTTCACCTCGTCCACCGAGCGGTACGCTGAGCTGTCATCGCTGGTGCTGTGGTGACCAATCCTGAAAGGAGAGAAGAGGAGGAGGGAGGGCTTGAGCAAAATTACCTCAGTGAATAATTTTGCATCTTAGCTAGCATATCTTAATCAGGAATGGCATTTACTGCATCCATATGCCACCTCCCCATCACAAACCACAATGTCTTATAGGGGCAATTTATTTCTTTCAAGTCTTTGGGCCAATCTCTTTCAAGTCATTTGTCTGTTTAGGTTAAACATAAAAAAGCAAAACAAAAATCTGTTCTAGAAGGGTCAAAGTAAACTCTAGAAACTCTAGTAAAATGTAGTAATGGCATGTACTGTAGTAATCTTTCAAGTCATTTGTCTGTTCCGGTTAAAATGTATTTTAAAAAAAGTTACATCTATACTAGAAGGGCTGAAGTAAACTCTAGTGACATTGTAGTAATGGCAGAGAGACAGTCCTACAAAAAGAGCATCACCTACCTGTACGTCATGGCCTCTATGAGGAAGGGCTGATTCTCAGCAACAGCCCTGCGCCGGGCCTCCTTAGTGGCGTTATACACGGCAAACACATCATTGCCATCTACACGAATGGACATCATGCCGTAGCCTGGGCCTCGGGCAGCTAAGAGGAGGAGGAGGAGGAGGAGGAGATCAAATCCACTTGAATGTCTCACAATAAAGAGGACAAAAAGTGACTGCTCTACAAGCAAAACAAAGAGTCGCGCGGGACATTGAACTCACCAATGCCATCACCCCTGTACTGTTCATTGGTAGGAGTAGAGATGGCATAACCATTGTTACGGCAGAAGAAGATAAGTGGACACTCCAGAGTGGCTGAGAAGTTGAATCCAGCATGGGCATCGCCTTCACTGGCTGCTCCCTCCCCGAAGTAGCAGATGACGGCCCGGTTAGCGTTCTCCCTTTTCAGTGCGTATGCTGCCCCAGCGGCTAGAATATGAACAGTAATCAATAACTTAATGGATTTTGTCAAAGTGTGTGTATGCCGCCTAACTTGAAACTCCACCAGCTTTATTTTTATGATTATTGATGAAAAATTTACATAATTGATTAAATTATTAACAATCAATAATCGATTCATCAATTAATCATGCCCATCCCTAATGAGTAGACCACCACTGTTTGTCTCTTCATATGTTACCATAGAAACTGATTCATTTGCACCATATTTACACTTGACACACTTTAGTTAAGTGGAGTTGTTTACTGTAAAGCTTGCATAGAGTAGGACCCTGGTCCCCAAATGGCGGCCCGTGGGCCAGATCCGGCCCGCAGGAACCAAATGAGTGGCCCGCAGCACCATCTGACTTACCAGTTTTCTCCATAAACATGCTTACAGACCTCATAAACATTAGGTCTATACAGGCACTCATACTATATATGAAGTTTAGAGGAATACTTTGTGATGTTCTAACTAGCATCCTTTCAACGCAAGGTTTTTAATGTTTGCGGGGTTGGCCCTTGGCTTAATATGCTTGATAAAATCCGGCCCTTGAGGAAAAATATTTGGGGACCACTGGAGTAGGAGAAAGTGGGATGGTTGTTTACCTTGTGGAATCTGGGTTGCCAGTGGAGAGGAGATGGTGACAAAGTTGAGGTCTTTGCTGCCGTAGTGGACAGGCATCTGCCGGCCTTTGCCCAGGTCATCAGCATTGGCATAGCATTGGGCCATGAACAGGTCCAAGGGAAACCCACGGTACATCAGCACACCTACAAGAAAGAGAGAGAGAGAGAGAGAGAGAGAGAGAGAGAGAGAGAGAGAGAGAGAGAGAGAGAGAGAGAAAAATAATTGCATTAAATAGCCAACGGTGCATTTGAACAACTGGACAACAAACAAGACATTCAACACAGCATAATTTTGTGAGTTTTTCAAACCTTTGTTGGACTCCTTTAAAGGAATAAAAAGGTGATATAAAGTGATTTGGTTTAGTTTTCTTTTTAAACATTAAACTTACCAGCTTCACGATACTGGCCAAAGACCAGATCATTGGCATCCAAGGCTGCAGCACTCCCAATGTGTGTTCCCTCCTCTCCGTAGTTAGTCATGTAGAATGAGATACGCCCCTACAAAACAAAGCACTCATTAGGTTTGTTTGAAATGGCTAGCTGACATGATGATCAACAACAACAACAACAGTTGACAGATACGTAGCACAATACCCATTGGACGGATTCTTGTATTTGCCTAAGAGTTTTTTTGATCCCACAAGGTTTTAGGTCCATATGGCGGGAGTTGTCCAAAAATGTCACTGTTTCAAGTCTGTTTAGTTTTCTGACTTTTTTCTTTGTTCATCGGATCTGATACCCTTTCGATCAGGCAAATAAAACATAATTACATTTTTAGGAAAACCTCTTTTAGTTCGACTTGATTTAGCGGTTTGCACACTTCTCAACAGAATAGTTGTAATAACTGCTCTTGATCATGACATTTTTATTATCTTACCACTTCAATCAAATGAAGTCAGGTCCCACACAAACACATGAGTGTAATTTGAGTGCTTCGTATGTCTCTCAAGAGTCCAGGCTCAACATTGAGCTGTGCTGTGACAAGTGTTTACGCTGCCAACAGACTGGGTTGTGCAGTACCATTGACACTTAAAACTGGGCCCGAGTGTTTTCACTCCGTCTTCGCCTGCCATGACCTAAAATAAATCTTGATGTGTCTAGAGTGGGTGCTGCTTCTGTCAAGCTGTAATCAGTCTACCTACTTTGAGACAATCTGTCTAGTTTCCATTATGCTCCTGGAAAATGCCTCACAAATTAAAATCATACTTTGATATTTACCAGATTTCAATATAATAATGATATTTTTAAAAATATCATACGCAAAGCCTTGCATGTAATAACAACCTACAGGTATTAAGCCTGGCTGCACCTACTGTAATCAAGTACTTCATGCGTGTATGCATGTATGTAAGTGACTGATGGCTTTGTTGGGCCTTACCTGTCTCTGGGATTCATACAGGATACGATCCATGGTGTTCAGCAGTGTCATCTTCTGATAGAAATTCAAAACCGTCTCTTTTGACAGCTGCAATTTGAGGTCAGAAAAGAAAGTCAATAACAAACTGGTAAGACACAAAAAAATGTTAATAAAACCTCAAATTATGTTCATTTAATGCACCCTCATAACGATGCACTGCAAAAAAACACATTATCATTTGTCATTTCAATCTCAGAAGGAATAGCCTACTTTATTAGGCCAACAAAAACACTTTGGACTTCTACGAAGACAAACTTTTGCAAACCTGCGGATCCTCTGAGGGATTGATGATCTGTCCCTGCCTGTCCATCACTCTGTAGATGGGGATTCCTGAGATGACATTGGGCTTGATAAACTCCAACTGCTCCACAAACTCAGCAGAGGCACCAGGAAACTGAGGCTTTTCTGCTGTGGAGTCAAAGGGCTGCTGCCGGTGGACTCCCTGCAACATTGAGTGATAGTCATTATTAAAACATCCCTAAGTAACTAGACATGCAAAAACCATGACAGAACAAGTACAAATAGTGAACCTAATGCAGTGTCCAGACGATTATACCCCTTTTCTACCAATGCTCTTCCAGTACTGGTTCGGAGCCAAAGCCAAATGTCAAACCAGTTCTTATGTTTTCCACAAAAATAAACCTCTTTTCGGAAAACAGGTTCCCACAAAGAATGAACTAAACACTGGTACAGAAACAACCAGCAAGTCAAATGTTAGCTTGCTAACATTTTCAGCGTAAACAGCAAAATATACTCCACTGTAACGTTGCTAGGAGGCATGCCCAGTGCCTTACCAGGTAGCCCCACTCTAACTCTCAGTCTGTGGAAAACAAGCTGGTTCTTGGATAATCACCAGCCCAGAAAAGGGATACACGTTTCTCTGTTTCTCTGACCTTGACCTTTGAATGCATGAGGCTGAATACTTCATGCTGATATCCACAGAGTTATTCCTTACTTTGATCAAAAAATGATTAATTATTTTATAGCCAATTATATGGGCATCTCTGTCCACATAAATTGCAAAGCTCTTATTATGCTTTTATATTTGGTGGTAAGCAACTTGTGATGGCTGACTTTGTGGCTACAAATGAAAACAATGAAGAAGTATCCAGTCTCACACTTGGCCTATGTTACCGGTAGTCTAAATTCTATTTAAGGGCAAAAAAAGGGCTGATGAGTATTCCTGCAGTCAGAATACTGTAATTGTCCCAAACTGGCAACTGAGGAATTGTGTTGCCTGGTCTTCACAAGCGCAACAGTTCCACTGCCATCTTAGTGCAAATTTGAGATCACAAAGATGCTCTTGTTTAGGCCTTATTGTATCAGATGAGGTAGCCTATCTTGAAGTGTATCAGATGAGGTGAAGTGCCACCAGTTCAGTCACACCAGGATAGCTGAAAAACTGTCCCTTGGAAAGTGTACAGAATAGGCTGCTGATCTAGACACGAAGTTTCAAATCAGTCTGAAACATTCTGCTGTACAATTGCAAAATCTATGACCGTACAGTATGTGTCCTTGAATGCACTCTAATGCCATGATCTTTAGAATGAGATACTTCCTTGGATTCACAAATCATAGCCAAGTCAGCCACCTGGCTGGGCTACTTGAAATGACATCTTACAAAGGGTTATGTTATAAGAGGCTATAGCTGACCCCAAGTCCCCAATCGAGAATAGATTCATAGCAAATTATTTGTATTTGACAAAATAACTCTCGTTTAATCTGTTATCTAGGCCTCTCTGGTCCGTCTACATTCCATCTACAGATTACTCTGGCATTCTTGAGAATAAATATCGCCTTAGTCAATAACACGTCCTGGCAAACCATGAAACTAGCATACACGAATTTAAAAAAAGTAAGCGGTCTCAAAGCTAAAGTTAATGTTAAAGGCCTACTTGTCCTTGCTCTTTTCAAATGAGCCGGTCGAGCCGGGTATGATATGCTGCTCATTTTTCACGCCCCCGCCATTGACCAATCATGTAACAGGGAACAAACGAAGGGTTTTGTGATGATTGCATTTGTGTGGGAAAACGCACGACTTCTTCTGTGTGGGATATACACTAGTAATATGTTAGGACCAAATATATTTCTTTCACTTCACTTTAGGCATATGTTTCATTTGTCCACGTTGCACACATGAACAACATAGCAATGCTGCCCTTCCAACTTTCCCTATCATTAAAGTTAACAGGTCAAACTACATACAAACAATGTTTTGGACTGAGCCATTTTCAATGCATTGTTGCAGATTCATTAACTGTTTGGGTTTATTTTACTGAACTGATTAATGGATGGATATAATTAGGCCATCGTTTAACCTACAAAACAAGCCTGCATGTCCCAAACGTTACGTTGTGGCTAGTAACGTTTGGTTGCATGCTAGCTAGGTAACTTGCAATGCACTGTGCTTGTCGTAACACGTCTTCCAAGGATTTTAACACATATTAAGAAAAATATCTTACATTAACGCGGAACTCCCTTAGTTGAAGGACTGTAGGTGTTTTCACCGCTGGATTCTGCCGGGTAGCAGCATAGCATCCAATCCTGAAAAGTCTCCTCGCACCTCTGACAGTCGCCATCTTTCCGCTGTGCAGTCAGGCCGGCTAACCTAAAAATTCTATGACGATGCCAGGATGGATAGAATCAGACCATTTCCGCCATATGATGAGGGGAGAAATTATCATGATGGTCCCAATGAACTCTAAATAGGCCTTGTGCAAAATAACAGATATAATAGCCTAATAGATATAATAAAGAAGACATCAAATTACATTTCATAAGACATTTATTTCATGAAGCAAACTTTGTATCAGCTCCAATATGATCTCTATGTCTCTGCATCAGGCTATATGGAATTCCTTGTGGGATTTGTTTTGAGCTTTTGGAAAGACCATTTCATCTGTTGAATCAACAGAAACAGTATTCATCCTAAATAAGAATTCTGGCTTCAGGATTTTTTAGTATTTTTTCACTATTTCAAATCTGCGAAATGTATACAGAAAAGTAAGTAAAAGTGCATACATAAATGTATGCATGACCTAATGACAAAATGGTGTTATCACTGTGCTGTGGGCAACCAGAAGGACTTTGAAGCTACCAGAGACGCTACGACACGTCTCTACTTTTACTTTGACAAGATATTTCCCGGAAGCCTTTGCGCTAGGAAGTCAACAACAGCGTGGATGTCCACTAGTCCCATGCTGACTTAAATATAATTCTTCCAATTATATATTTTTGATAAAATGGATACGAAAGTCCATGAAACTGGTTCGGCGATAAGAGAATTCGGTTGTGAGCAGAATCTTCTTTCAAGGCCTGATGGTTCCGCGTCATTCATTCAAGGTAAGATACACTACCGGTCTAACGTTAACGTTACGCCGCAGGCAATATGAATTGGACCATTAACGTTAATTTCGTTTTCTGAGCTGTGAAACAACTTTGTCAACGTTATTTGTCTTTGCTCAAATGAATCGAAGTAAAAAAAACGAAGTTAAATACCTTATAAGTTATGCAAAGTGCTCATATCTGTAATGTTGTTTGTGCATTTGCATGTTGCATGCTAAAGTGAAATTGCAAACTTTTTCAGGGCAAACTTATCAGATATTTCTTTCATTTTATGTGTGCAATTTTTTCATTATAGGTAATACCAACGTGTTGGCAGGAGTTTATGGACCAGCCGAAGTGAAGGTTAGCAAGGAGATTTATGACCGTGCTACACTGGAAGTCCTGATCCATCCCAAAGTAGGCCTACCAGGTAAGCAAATTATGGGCAGTTTGTTTTCACTCTGACATAACGTTAGGCCGCTGTAGACTAACGTTATGTAGAGTCAGAGACGGTTGTTTTGTTCAGAATTACACTGTCATCCTCAGGTCTGTTCAATCTTTTGTTCTCGACCTTTAGTTAGTAGTCTTATAGTCAATAGTCTTTCTTGAACTGGACTAACATTCGTTTTGTAAAAGCATTCCAGCTATTCATCCTACTGAGACTGTTGGAAGCAGTGTACTTAAAATTGCTTCTTTTTTTTTACTCATTAAACACAGGCTTTTTATTCTAAAACTCTGTATTATATCCACATTGTATCATTGAGAGGGAAAGGATGCTTGTGCTGTCTGAAGGCGCTCTTGATGCAAAAAGCCAGTTTTCTATTAGTGCACCGTTTTCTGTTTGAATTGATCAGCATGCCATCAGAGCGCTAATCAGGGGGTCCCACAGATGTGATCAGACAGAGGTAGGCATTAACGTTATAATAGAACTTGGTGATGTACGGAACCGCATGCAACATAAGCAGTCATGGTGTTGGTACAGTTGATGGACTCAAATCTGCTCGTCTTGTTTAATTGGGGCCTCCCCAACACCTGTGGATGCACTATGCACCACGCCCGGTTGTCCTCGAATTTAACACTATTCGCACATAAAGTTGCTACAATTCATGTCGTAGAAAAACCCGGTTTGCAGAGGTAGGAGAATTTTATTCCATCTGTTTTTATTTTGGTTGGCAGCGATTGTATTCCTGGCGGATACTACAGTGCCCCAATCTCCTTGTATGGAATGCTGTTGGATCAAGTTTGTTGCCATCTTGTAACCTTATGTCATACAGCCATAGAATGGCTCAAACATACAGTGCATGAGACTAAAGCATTATTTATGTAGAGCATTTGCTTCCACTTCTCACAGTCAAATGTACAAGAGCTTCCTGAGTATAAACAACACCATGTATACACCTCAATTTACTTAACATCACCTCCTGTATTATTCACGACTAAGTAGAATGATGAAAGAAATACATTGCCATAGACCTCACACATGTACACTAAATTCATAGATAATTAAAATTATGTAAAATCAATGTATTAACCTCAGTTTATAATCCTGAGATTATATGACTACATGAAAAGGATCGCTAGAGAAATAGCACCTGTTTTACCCTAACAACTCCAAGGTTGCGATTTACAGCAATGACCAGCATGCAGTGAAATTAATGTGTCTGGTTTTATGTCATGCCACCACCAAAGTCAGCTATCAAATGCCAAAGTGTACCGTTAAACGTAGTCTATCAGAGCTTCTATTGGTGCCAGACATTGGTATTGACTGACAGCAAAATTTGGTGCCTTGTGGTGATGTCTTTGCCACTTATCCAGCAGGTGGCAGAAGAGTCAAACATTACTTTTTGTAGAGTAAACGTGTGTGTCCATCTCTGTTTTATGCTATTGGTACCCTGTCTTGTTGGGGCACATTATTGTCTTCCATTACTGCCTTGGCTCTATTGCCACTGAAGGCGTAGTGGGATGTTGGGGACATTCCATTTAAAAACATGATGACTCAAAATTCATAATCAAAGTAACAATCGAAGAAGCTTAGCCCAGTCACAGTGTACGGCACAACTGAAACTTGCATATGGGATCTTTAATTTTGTGCAACAATTCATTTTCCCTTAATGTTTCTTTATTGCATTTGAGTGTCTTAAACTCTCCAACACATTGTGAAACTCCCAGGTGTCCGAGAGCGCTCTCGAGAGCAGTGTGTGCGGGAGACGTGTGAAGCGGCTCTTCTATCTACCCTTCACCCTCGTTCCTCTCTCACCCTCATCCTACAGGAGGTCCATGATGATGGTTCTGTATCCTTTTGCCCATTAGAGTGCATTTATCCATAAAATGGAAACTGCACTTGGATTATTTCTGTAGGTTGCAAATAGCCTTCCATTACCTATTCCTCAGTTATGGCTTTTGACACTAGCTTATTACACAGCTTTTTATAATGCTCCATTCACTTCAGTGGGACTTTTCATCGTTCCACAGTCTGATATTTCTGGATAAAGGACTGTTGCTAAGTATAACAGACAGCTGTCTAGCAAAAGTGAAAATTAATGTTGTCTTAACCAATCAGCTGATTTGTAACCTAACTTGGATTAGTAGTCTTTGAAGGTTATAAATAATCATTCATTACTTATTCCTCAGTTATGGCTTTTGACTCTAGCTTAGCTTCTGGCGTGCTGCCTGAATGCAGCCTGCATGGCCCTGATGGATGCTGGGCTGCCTATGAGCTGCCTATTCTGTGGTATCACATGCGTCATCAACACAGACGGACAGATTATCATAGACCCTTCACTACAACAGGAAAAGGTATAGTAATATTCTTCATGCACAGCAGAGCTGTACAACTACAGTAGAAACCAAATGCATACATAGACCTGAGAGAGAGAGAGAAACACAATTTTTTTTTCTTTTCAGACCTGAAACAGACAAAGCTTACTTTGATTCAATGTTCAAATGTTAATAAAAAATTGTGCTTCTTTCTGAGGTGTGTATGTAAATATATGCTTTCAACTCTATATGGAACAATAATTTCTTTGCGCCATTAACTGTAGCTTTTGTTCTTTATAGGAGAGCCGAGCTTCAATGACTTTTGCAATTGATAGTGCTGACAAAAGAGTGATGATGTCATCAACTAAAGGATCTATATCGGTTCACGAGGTATGAACACAAGCATCTAAACCCCTCATGATTTGGTCAGCATTTCTTACAGGCCCAGGCAAAGTAACTTACTCTAATATCAAACTTCTTATTGTCCTCAGATTTATCGTCATATGTACTCCTAAATGTTTGCTAAATGTTTTACTTAATATACAGCATAATCAATAAGAAAACCTAGTGTCAGTTTCCCAAAAGCATAGTTGCTAACCCTTTAGAAGCTTAGAGCAGTATTCTCCCAGGTGCTAAAGTCCAAAACGGTGCTTAGTACAGGCTGAAACGCATGGAGCTAAGAGCTTGTTTTTTTTTGTTTGTTTGTTTGGTTTTTTAATTTACTTAAGCACCTGGGAGAATAAATATCGGCCTTAGTTAATTGCCAATGGGAAAGAGCATTGCAACCAACAAAGTTGCTAACCTAAGCTTTTGGAAAACATATCCCTGGTCAGTTGTAAGATTTCCCCACTAATCCAATATGTTGTCAACTTGTATCATATCATTGTTTTTCTATGCTTCATCTTTTCAGCTTCAAGAAGCAATAGCTTTGAGTCAGAGGGCTTCAGAGAGAATTTTTCAGTTCTACAGAGATTCAGTGCAGCGGCGCTATTCCAAGACTGTTTGAAAATCCCAACTACATCCATCGTTGTTTAACCTGTATACATTTGTCTTGTATATAATTGTGCAAAAGTTAACCTATGACATCAATGTATTGTATTTCACCTTGGTAGAATTTTTTTTTTTTTTTGTAAAATGGGACTCCCGAGATTCACCTTTTCAAATAAAACCGTTTACACAGACAGTCTTTGAAATGCCCATTGTGTTATCCACATTGTGTTTCAAGCACACAGTATACTAGCTGATCAGCATATGCTTCAAATGACAAAGTTGACAACCTAAATAAGATTTCTAGGCCTACAATCATGTTGGCTTTAAGGTATTGAGCACATGGCTTGTAAAACTGCATATAAACTGAGTTTATTTTGAATAAATAAAAGTAGAATAATTTCTATTGTAACACCAAAGGTTGAACCACTACAATACTCAAACCATCCATTCAATCTTCCGCTGTACATGAGATGACCTTTGAACCCCCAAAGCCTTGGGGATCAGACTGGCTCACAATGGTTCTAATTAGTTTATGCAATTATTTATATTATCATAAGCAAACTGAACAGCTGAATCCCACAGAAACACCCTGATCAGTTTAGTTCTCACTTAGAAGGACCGAAATGCAGTATTTCTGAATAAGACTTGTAACTCTAAAGGCTCAAATCTCCATGCTCCAGCAGTGCCAGGACATCAAATTTACACTAACTTTTACCTTAAAGAATATTTCACCTTTTTATAAAATTGGGTTATTTATAGTCTTACCTGGAGTTACATATGCAGGTAAAAGCATTTTGGTCTCAGTGCATGCGTTTTCCTCGTCTGGCAACTTCGATTTCTGCCTTAGCATAGACGCTGGAATCTAATGTTGCCAAAGACTTGCTATCTGGCTACTTTACATTCCAGTGCCTATGCTGAGCTAAAGCTAAGAAAACGGTAAAATTGGGGTTGCCAGACTAGGTAAATGCATAGACTGAGACCAAAATGCTTTTACCCACACTCCAGGTAATGGGGGTGAATAATCCATTTTCATGAAAAGGTGGAGTATTCCTTTAACTTCTAGACCCCATCTGGATGTCTCCACCAGGATATGTCACCTGTTACTGCATGCTATTTTAATATCTCAATGTTCTGGCTATACTGTGTAAAATACGTATTGATACAATTCTTTAGTCTAACAAGACTTTGTTAATACTGTATGTGCACACTAACAAAAAAATACAAAATAAATGCGAGTGAAGTGGTATGATATTTTTAATACTCCAGTTTGTTGTGAAACATGACCCTTTATGAAAATCATTACATGAAAAAATGGAGGATCTTTGGGAATTGGCATGCAATGGCCATTACCAAACAAAGTTTAAAAGGGATAATTTCAGTAGTAGAGCTGAAAATAAGATCCCACTGGAACAAAGCTGCAGTGACTGTATGCTAATCTGTACAAGCCAGCTATAACCAGATATGGACATATGCCCATTCCCTACATCCAATCAAACATATACACATTGTTACACCCTTGTCCGCCTGATAACTTTGCCCCTAATTTATATTTATCACCAAAACAGAGTTCATTGAAATAGCCATGAATGAAAATAAGAGGGTTTGCATAATGCCGGAGTTTTATACAAAATCACATGACTCCTTTATCGTTTTCTTCTCATAGCAACTGCCTCCTGCTGGCCACTGCAGAAAAGTTTGCCTTTGGCACATTTCGTCACAAGAGCATTTACTTGCAGTGTGTCCACTGCAAACTACTGTACCCTCACATTCACAGCACAAAGATGTATCTCTCTGTTTTGAGGCAGGAGTCCTCATTCACTAACAGAAGTGCAAAAAATGGCCATGCATATTGTCAGTGATTCATTAGTCCACGCTCCTGGATGGCAGGCTTGTGCATAGAGACAAGAAAATATCTCTCTCCTTTCATCTGGGCGTTCTGGCTTTCCATTTTCAGTCTGAACTATAGAGTTTGCAGCCTTGGCCACACATAATACAGCACAGCACAGCACAAATTCCAAATATGTAACAAAAAGGCATTTATTTGAGGAATTTAGTGTTTTAGAAGTCATAGCTGAAATTATATGTTTCATGTTGACATGTTGAGGGAAGGCTATGGGAGTGGGTGAAACGTGAATACGTCTAAAAAATGAAAACACACATTTTTGAAGTTCATTCTGGCATGTTCTGGCAGCTGTCACACCGAGGGATAAATGGAACCCTCAGACTCAACCAGAAAGTGAAAAAGGATCCATCAATATGTGATAGATCTTACAGTTTAGTGCTTTACAAGTGAAAATTCAGAGAGTAATGTATAGTTTTTTTTCCCTATAACCTTTTTCGTGGCAACAAATGTTATCTGTAAGATCAAAGCAAATCTGTGGAATTTTCATATCACACTGTGAACACCTCTATGAACTTCAGTTGCAAATGGGCAAACTCTTGTCGATAGCAAGACCAGAGTCAACGTTCAAATTTTATCATTTTGTATTCCCTGGTGATTCCCAGGCAAAATATCATACTGTATCAATTAAAGGATACATCAGAAACATTTTTCATTGCCCCTATTCAGGTAGCATTTGCAGAAGTTTTTTTTTCTGACAGCCCTCTGTGATTTTGAACAACAAACCTATGAGTTTAAATTATCTCAAATTTTCCTGTACTGATGTGTTCTTCACATAAAATATTCCAAGGACAACACTTGTCATGCATTGAACATAGAGTAGGACAAAAGTGAGGGTGATTAAGGCTGCAGGAATAGATGTAACATGTGAAGAATTTCTATTTACTTATCTCTGTATGATCATTTGTATTGCTTTCTATTTGTTTGTCTTCCCCTTGTCTTTAAGGATATGTTTACATGGTTGGTGTTGATGCACAGTTCCAGTTGTCCTTTGCTGTGTCAATCAACCCATAGCCTTGTTGCCGAGTGCTTTCCATAGGAATAAGACTGCATAGTACAGGGTTTGCCCTACATAGACCAATGTGTGGCGCAGCACCACAGAATCAACTCCAAGCACCACAGATTAAGATTGATCTGAATAATGCCTCAATGTCAAATGCTTCTTGTAGCAGTGACTCTGAAGAACAATGGATAAGCATAGGTGTAATATGGCAGCTCAGAAAGTGTGTGTTTGAACGCTGCCTGCATGTTGCACGTACTTTGTATAGGCTATACCCCGATGACCGACTCCACCAACCACCGCCACTCTTGATTCCCTTGACCAAAAAATGCTACCTGGTCTTTGGGAAGCACTGTAGTAGAACTCTGTCCAACATTAACTTATGAAGGCAAGGAAACTTTGTTTCTGTTTTGTTTTCCTGAGCCCCGTTGAGTTGAGTTAGTGTTAGATGACAGTTTGCAAACTCAGTCTGTGTACCAAATTTTCTTATTCCTGTTCCACCAACTGCAGCATCTTCAAACAACAGGGATATGGGTTGATTGACTGGACTTTCCCATAAACTTGCAGGATTTAACTAAAAATGTCAAAGTTTCCCACTCGTTGTACCCTTTTACCCAGGAGTGTCACACTCGTCCGCTGTTTTGGTTAGCAGACAGGCTGGGTCACATGACTTACCTGGAGCTTTCTATTTGAAGTGAAACATTTAAAAACAGCTTTGTTTGATTCTTAGCCCACTAGATGGCACAACTGGAACTTGCATAGGAGCTCTTTAAAAGATTTTTTTCATGCACTAGTTTTGATTTGACTGACATGACCATTATTCACAGTATGACTGGAACACAAACAAAAAGGGAAGAAACGGGTCACATTTGTGTTGCAGTGTAAACATAGACTTAGACGCACAGGCCTGTCCAGGTGTGTCGAGTTTCGAGTTTCAACTGACGAACACAATTTAGCTTGTGATGATGACACTACGTTACTAGTGCTGTGGAGTGAGTGTGTGTGTGTGTGTGTGTGTGTGTGTGTGTGTGTGTGTGTGTGTGTGTGTGCGTGCTGTGCATGTTGATGTACAGGAGACACAAGATCATGAACTGTGTGGCCTAGGTAGGTAGACTTGTCCTATGGTGGTTTGGCAGACAGGTAGGATATCAAAGCAGCAACAGCACAGATGTATGTGATGATTCCAAAGATGATCGAGAGGACTGAGAGCCACAGAGCTTGACGGGACGCTGCGTTTGCACTCTGGTAATCCCCTTGTGCTGACGCCTTGTTGGTCTGAAATCAACACAATTGAACAAAAAGAACAAAAACACAGAACAATATTACAGTCTGAATTCAGCCTGCTGGGTGCATACTTTTTCTGGGAGCTTTGGATGCATTGCAAACGAGTGTTTTGCAAGTGTGTGTACAACCAAATGGTGCATGATGCTATAGCACTAAGGGCAATGCAGCAGGCCATACTCACGTTTCCCTAAAACGAAGAGGGACCCTACATTTAAATATAAGTATGGAGAACATTGGAAGTTTGATATCTAAACTCATATTCCGAAATAACAATTGCTTTTGAAACGATCCAGTAGCATTAAGAGACATTTGTCTGCAACACACCCATTTAACATTATTTTCCACCCCCCAAAAGTTCTAACTCTTCCAGACAGCAATATACTGTACCCCATGTTGAATGCACATCTGTATATTTAAATACTTTCATTCTATAATTTATACCATGTTTCTATTATAATGATGACAAAAAGAGTTAAAAATTCTGCTCCCACTTTTTTACATGTAGGCTATCAACCAATTTCTACCTTTTTTTAGAATGCAATACTGTATCTCAGCATTGGCTATGTAGGGCAAGTTATCACACAGTTAATTGCTCCAAAATGTGGAGAACTATCTCAAAATTGAAATCTCCCTAATTTGTCACACCTCAACCCCATGTGTCAACATCATGTTTACCTTAGTAAGGGTCAAGGTTGTCCTACACCTCTATTGCACAGACGTGGCATACAACGTGGCATAGCCTGCAACAACTTAAATCAATAGTCTTGCTTGCTCTCTAATGGAAGTAGAACTATTCATTTGGAACAAAAATGGTGAACAGACAGCTAACGCTAACTCAATGGTAACATAAGTAGGCCTAACAAAATAAAAAGTGAGACTATGGTGCTATTTAGTTAGAGCAAACTACATGTTAGCTTAGCTATTAAATAGGTTTGGTGTATGTTGATCCAAATTCTCTTGTTTTCCTCACTGTCTACAGCAGTCAGCAAGTTTATACAACAGGGCTATGATGAAAAGATGCCAAACTATCACTTTTAGTATTATTTACATTTTGACTGCAATATGTTTTAATGATAAAAGGTGTACCCTTCAGTGCCTCACATAGAGTCAAATTTGGACTGCTGGCTAAAGGAGAGTTGGGTTCAGTGAGTGAAATGCAGCAAAATGGGGCCCAGGCTGCTGTTGTATGAATTGACTTGCAATGTTGTTTCGTTGTATGAGTCATTAAGACAACAACCTGGTTATGCTGGTTTTAAGAGAAAGCCAAAACAACTTTCAGCATTGTGTACTATAATTGCTATACTTGATTGCATTGCAAGTGTTATTTCAAAGAGTGCTGGCTTTGGAGGCATTAACCAGTCAGCACTGTTTTGGTGTTTTCGACAAGTGACTGTCAAGATGTCAGTTTAAGTGACAAGTCTTCAGTGTCCCAACCTACCTTTTGTGACAGATAAAAGGCTGCGATTCCTAGTGGCCAGAAGCAGCAGAGCATGGAGAAGAATGCCAGGCCAAGGTAGTCCTGAGGCACCATTAATGGGAAGTTGGTTTCACTGTCAGTATCACTGAACTCATCGCTTGAAGAATCCTGGGAGTGAGAATAATTTGACATTTATCTTATCTTATATTCAGCATTTTTTTTTAAAATACAACAAAGAGAATACTACTATTTATGAGCAATGAGCAGACAGACACTGTTCTGAGGCATATTTATCCTAAACAAAGTCTTGAATAAGCTTCTCATGGTCAGCATGTGCCTACAGAATGCACACTTTCTGTATGTATAGTACCATCCGTAAGAGTGCATTGTTTGTGGGTTATCTTCCAAGGGGGATTTGAAAGATCTACATCAAGCTTTATACAGATAATCACATTAAGTCTAGGTTTGTTTGTCAGAGTCTATAGTCGCACAATTACGCAAATGTCTTGCACTCAGCTCACTTTCAATCTCTTTCACTTGGTTGATATTTTTTTTCTGGTTTTGGGCTTACAAAGAGATAGAGAGATGATGCATGAATGCAGTCGATTTAAAGAAATGATTCTTTTTATAACCCAAAAGTCAAAAGGACAAACATTAAACTCATGAGACCCATTACTATTTGACCAGGATGTGACTTATGCCTAATAGAAATGGACTATTACCACAGATTAACCTAGCAGTATGAAGCTCTGTCTTTGTGAGATGGTCAGGCCACACCAATTTGATAAGTTGGTTCTTGGAATCGCCGCTTGAAAGAAATGCAAAATTACATAAAAATGAAATCGAATTTGAACTCCCACAAACATAAAAAACACCATGGCTGATACTGAAGACTGCATGTTGCGTTCACGTGAAAACCAATCAAATTGCCCCTTTAATTTCAGCTAGAGACATGAAGAAACATGCCTGTGGAGGGGGATCCTGCTAGGCCAGTGTTCGCAAAGACTGTTTCAGCCTATTATTTTCAATTACATTTAATCGTTATGAATGCTAATCTCTATTGAATCTCTATTTAAAGCCCTCCATTTCCACCACTAATTTACCTTCAGAGCATTTTTTTTTTTTTTTATCATTTCCCTCGCTCCAAATTTTTCCTGAAAAAATCTGAGAACCAACTAATTACATTGGTTGCCAAATCCAACTGAGAAGGAAATTTGGAAGAGTTTGCTGTGACTAAGTCAGAACTGCTGTATGACTTCCCATTTGTAAGTTCAATGGAGCACAACAAAGATCATGCAATTCCAACCATCTTCCTGTTCTACCAAGAACACTGAAAAGTCCCAATATTTTCTATATGTGCAATGTACATAACCCTGACGTCGGCCACATGGAAGACATCTGGGCTATCTTTGAGTGGTTTTGGAGGAATGGCTTTAATTGGAAGATGCCTGCTGGCTGGTGTGCAACCGATTCAACATTTGAGCTGGCAGATGTCAGCAATGGGAATCACTGTCATTGGCTGCTTGGTTTGCCACAGGCATGGACTGGTCATAGGGCATACAGGGCAATGCCCGGTGGGCCGACGATCATTTACTTAGGATATTAGGCTAGTTCAATTAAATCTCTTATGTTCATGCAATATCTCTAACTTACAGTGTTATTTTAGCTAGCCACGACGTTATTATTATTGAGTAAAATCATGGGGGGCCACCATGGCCAAAAATGCCTGGGCCATTTTTTGGTCCCAGTCTGCCCCTGGTTTGCCACTGCACTTGTCAACAAGAACAAAGACATTGGAGGTAAAATCGCACAAAACAAACAAATTTGCACAGTTTTAGTCCTTAAAGGCCAATTCAGACTAAAGATCTGTGACGAGACAGACTGTTTTAGAGAGGAAGTTCAGTCGTCAGTGAATCAATCGTCACATGCTATTGCAGGCAATTGCAAGCTGCTGCAAAATATTTAACATGTCAAATCACAGTTTTGGAGTTTTAGAATATTGCTGGTGTTTACAACTTTGCAGCCCGTCTCATCGCGGATCTTTGGTCTGTAGCCAACTTAAGACTTTCACCTTTTCCTTACTGCATTGCCTATCTTTTCAAAAGGTGTTCTTAGCCTGAATGTTAAATGCTTCTGTCTGTCTGACATACAGTAATGCTGAAGGGCAGATCCAGTCTCTTGAGGGGCGTATGAGTGCAGCTAGAGAGTGAAGCACCTGGCTGCAGCAGCACGTCATTTGGATTGTTGAGTTTACTGGATGTGGAGCATGTCCCTGAAGACAAGTCTTCAAATTACTTTATAAGCAGGTAAACCACACGTGTGGAAAAAATAGTATTTAAATATTCTAAGGGCATATTTGATGTGGTGCTGGATGCCCAAAAGAGGATTTATGTTTTGTGATTTTATGATATTTTAAAAGGACTTATGTGCAGATTAGAGAGCATATTCTTTTTGTATATATGCATAGTAGAAAATTAGTATGTAAAACTAAAAATTTTCGTGAACAAAAGTTGATTTGCTGTGTCACTTTATAGAATGCACAGTTTTTAGGAGCACACAAGGACAGTACAACATGTTTGAGCAATAATTCAGTTGACTGTTGACTTGTTTTAGTTTCTTTTTTGTTTACACTTGGACTTGCACTATAAACACAGATTAGGTTTACAAGGTCATCACCATATGCATCCATTCTCTTCATTACATTTAATGCCACAGCCCTCTTCTCTTCAGACTGGTTTTACCCATATTGCATGTGTAACAGATGCCCAATAGTTCGGCTAGCTGGCAGCAGTACATGAAAAATTCTCACAACTCTAGTCTTTCAAGAATGCTTCTAACGGCTGAGTTGGAAGCCTGGGCTTTTCAGCTTAGTGGTTTGAACATTCGACCGCCATGCTGTGGGTTTGTTGTAGTTGACGGGGTGGCGTGTTTTGTGCTTAAACCTCCAATTAAGCCTACTAAGCCTCTAGCCAGGATAGCCTTAGGTTTCCTAAACAAGATAAGATTGGTGAAACCCCCATACCTCAAAATCTGGGAGAAGGTCATCCTCATCATCATCCATACTGTAAGAGAAGCTGTGGGCATCTTTGGCTTCTTCCAGCAGCTTCCTCTCAAGAGGGTCAAAAGAGTTGGGTCCAATATCAACAAAGGTGGTCTCCAGATAGTCTTTGCTATGCAGACCCAGGGAGTCTGTGGTGACCCACATTGGGCCGGTGGAGTAGATTGAGTCTAAGGTGTTGGGCAGGGAGCATGGATCCAAAAACTGTTGCTGATGGATGTCTGTAGATGCGCAGTAACTTCTCCAGGCTAGTGAGTGAAGTGTTTTCTCGTCGTCACATCGCACCAAAATCCCCCTGTAGACTCCACCAGCAACCTCTGTACCCACTCCAGAGCTCTTTGGGCTGTTGCCTAGCAAAGGATGCTCCAGTTCATCGAAGGTCTCCATCCCGGCACTGTTCCCAGACAGATGTGACAGATCGGATGTTTTATGATGAGCATCCAGCAGTGGCACCGTTTTCTCACCTCGTCCCCGGAGAATATGTCTGGATTAAGAAGAGAGATTTAGCTAGTCTGGATCAGCAGATGACACAATAATCCATTCTCAATCCAATTTTCAAAAATTTGCGTTGTATTGTGTTGGTTATTCTCAGACAAGGGGTGATGAGGAAAATTGTGACAGAAAGAGAAAATCCTGTTGGCTGGTGCTGTGTTTTTAATATTCAATAGTGCCGTGCCTAGAGAGAGTAGTGGGTTTATAATCTCTTGCAGCTGTTAAAGATTCAAAAAAACATTTCAAGAATGATTTGATCTCAGTGTTGGCGTGTCTATTATGTTACACGATGGAATGTGTAACTGTTCATTGGTATGATAATGACTTTCACTTAATATTCAGCAATATAAGACCCATATCTTATCTTTATCTACAGTATATCTAGGGAAGACAATTCTATCAAGAGCTTTCATACATTGCCCATTGTTATGGTTGGCCCATATTGCAAATAACTGTCTTGCAGAAATTGTGGCCACAGTCCAAAATGAACCCCTTTTGGGCCAGAATGCAAAGCAAATTGCAAATTCGGTAAAAAAAAAAAAAAAAAGTAACAATGTGGCAAATGTTACAAAAAGTAAGAAACGTTTTCTGCAAGGATTCACAATTCTTTGTCAATGTAAATGTGCAATATAATGAACAGAAAGCCACAGAACTAGTGACCTCTTGTGTCCTTACCTTACAGTCCTGCCGGAAGCTTCTTCATGTTGTTTGAAGATGTAAGGAGCACAGTGAGCAGTCCCACGGGCGGCTACATGTGTGTTACCTGTGTCGGTAGCTGTCCCCTGGGGACATACATCATTTAATGCATCTGGTCCGCTGAGTAGTGTACAAGTTTCACTGTTCTGTGGCGGACCATGGAAGAGATCTTTGTTCTGATGCAGGTACTAGTGATCACCATAAATACGCCATGGCAATGCTGAAATTACAATGAAACAATTGGAATGATTAGTGAACTTAAATCTGCTCAGCGACTTAAAACGGATTTCCATCATATCTCATCATATGTGTGTTTGCAATCAACGATACACACACCCACGTTCTCCCTCCTTTAAAACTCTATTAGCTTTGGCAAATATCTAGATGACATTGTAATGTGACGCAGCAGAAATCCTAACACTGTGGTGAGACTGAACCACAGATGCTCAAATCAGCTCTTTGTCACTAGACAATGGGCACACATTGAATGGACAACATCAGTATTTTTTTAAATTTTCATAATTCAAAAGCCTAGTGTAGTACCCAAAGAAAATATCTTGTCCTTTTGTTTAGTGAAAATCAACCGCAACGTCAACAGTTAAGTCATTGTGCTGATCTTCATTGCTCTTGACCTTTTCTCCAGACACTTATATGACCTGTGCTGTTTAGTCATGAGGTCAGAAAGACAGAACTCTGTGTCTGCCAGTTTGGTGGTAAAAATAGGATGGACCATAATGAGAAAAAAAGTAGCACTATGAATGTTTTAGTGCATTTTGGTTATTAGATTTTGTAGCCTTCTTTTTGACGATACACAATGTGTACAATACAAAATGTACAATACTTCTGACATACATTTTGTAACTTGAGAGTAGATAAAAATGCAATCCAGGTGGACTGAGAAACCTAACTCTGATATGATGACAAAAAGAATACATACAAAAGAAGTCATTGTACTGTGACAGCAGAATTACAGGGAAAAGAAGAACAAGATAAAGAGGAGAAAAATATCCAGGACAGGACTTTCAGCATTCCTTGCTCTCACAGCGGATGCCGATCCACCATCAAAGCATCACCTCCGTCAGCAGTATTACATGCCTGCTCTGCTCTGCTCCCCTCCCTCCTCTGGCTCCTGCCTCGCGTCTAAAGCATCAGCAGTCAGGTTGAGGACAGGAAGAGCAGCAAATCACCAATGACACTTTTAAAGAGAAACAATCATTCTGTTCCACCTTTTCTTTCTGTCTCCTTCTGCATTTCTTGTTCTGCCTTTTTCTTTCATTTTCTCCTGTAGCACATAGTCAGGTAACCGTGCATCAACATCAATATGACAAATGTGTTCAGTCCAGAAAATGTCCACCACTTAACGAAGTGGGAGACTGTGGATAGTTCAGTGACAGTCTGGAACATTACAGAAATGATTTGCTCTCCAGTTCTGTCATATTCAAATAAATCATTCCAAATTAGTTTTACTTGTTAAATACAGCTGAGCTTGAATTTTACTTCTTAACCTTCTATCACAGCAGGCAGCTTATATAACCAGACCTTGAGGCTATATTAAGAGAATAGTTTCAGTCACACCAACAAAATCCCTTGAATTAGCATAGAATATGATAAAAGATAAGCTTTGGTTTTCTAAATGACCCCATGAAGGAGTGGTTTGGTGAAATTCAGCTTTTTGCAGTTTGTACTGACTCCATGACATTTCGTGGAGTTATTTTGCACATACAGCATCTTTGGTGGATGACAAAGCTCTTCCCTCATGTGTTTTGGTTCTCAGTGCTCTCTGAGTGTGGATGGAAAAAGGCTATGCATTGGCAAACTGCTCTTTTTCAGCCCATTCCGATAGAGTTGCATCCACTGTTTGAACTCGTACTGCAAAACGTCAACAAGCTGCAGAGAAGATAAAGAATTTGAATGTTTGCAAATATATAAAGGTTTCCATGGAAATGTCAGTATATATACAGTACTGTATGGAAGCTCACTGCTGTCCTCCCCTACAGCTGTGTGTGTGTATGTGTGTGTGTGTGTGTACTGTATGTGTGTTTATTTTCACTCTCTCGCTCTCTTTCTTCCGCTCTGTGTGTGTAATTGACTGAGTGTGTTTGTGTATGTTTTTTTTTTCTTTCTTTTTTTGTTGTTTATTATATTTCACCTACGGCACTTATTATTTCTGCCTCTTGAATAACTAGGGTCTTTTTTAAGGCCAGATCTCCCAAGTTAAAAAAAAAAAAAAAAACTAAATAAATAATAATAATAAAAAAACGTTAACACACCATTGCTCTGTCACATCAAATCAACATAATAATTCACAAAGCAGCAAGGACCAAATGTTCAGTTGGTAGTATAACGTCAGAATCTAGCCTAAATTTTAAGCAACTATAGGCCTAGCAGAAATCCCACAACCTTGTACATAATTTTAGGAAGAAAAAAGGGGGGAAAAAAACAAAAAATTTAATGGAAGGTGGGGAGTAGTTTGTATGACAAATGGGCCGTCTTAATGACACTCTCTGTGCCTCTCATCCTGGTTTAGCTGCATCCAGCCATGTTATTGAGTTGGGCATGCTTGGTTGGGCAGACATGCTGCCGCCAGCTGGGGTGGGTGTATAAATCCTTATAGGTGGAAAAGCACATGGGGCTTTTGTGTGATTGCATTCCATAGGCCTTAGAAAAGGAGGTCAAACCTACAGTACATCCAATGCAGTATTAACATGATCTAAAGGTCATCACTGTACCTGACTACCCATCATTTACAGTAAAGCTGGATAACATCCATGAGGGAATACTGCAGATGTAGTTCTGTGGAATTATTATGGAAATATTTTGTTGTTGTTATTTTTGAGTGAATATATTTTTTGTAAATTCATGTATGTATGAAAAATAGTTACTATTTGTTGCTTAATAATATAAATAATAATCCAGTGCTCTTGTTGCTGCATGAGAGCTAACAGTGATTGCTTAAACCCACAGTCCAGTGAGTGGGCAGGCACAAGAGACAAGAGAAACATTGTCCTGGATCACACCTCCTTAGGCTAGTGTCAGACAGCTGGCTCTGTGCATGTAGTGGATCCACCCAGAGGGCACACACACACACACACACACACACACACACACACACACACACACACACACACACACACACACACACACACACACACACACACAGCATGCCAGAGCAATCACAGAGTAGCCCACATGAAACCCTCACCTTGCACATTAAAATATGCACAGGGTGTGTGAATCACACTGAGGTCAGTGAGGGGGGGGGGGGGGGGTGTGTGTGTGTGTGTGTGTGTGTGTGTGTGTGTGTGTGTGTGTGTGTGTGTGAGAGAGAGAGAGAGAGAGAGAGAGAGAGAGAGAGAGAGATGGAAAGAGTGAGTGTGTGTGTGAGAGAGAGAGAGATGGAAAGAGTGAGTGAGAGAGAGAGAGAGAAAGACAGAGAGGGTGTGTAAATGTGTGTGTGTGTGTGTGTGTGTGTGAGAGAGAGAGAGAGTGTGAGGGTGTGTGAATGTGTGGGTGTGTTTTTGCACGTGAGTGCATTTAGGTGTGAAACATCATATTACGTCAGTTTGGGGGGGATGCTTTGTTGTCAGAGCCAATGCTGTACACAGACGCCTATGATGTGCCTTTATTCTACCCACTGTATACACTATGCCCCCTGTGATGCTCATGTACATGCATGAGTATATGACACACCAGCACTGTATCACACACTCACATTTGTTTTTTTTTTGTTTGTTTTTTTGGTCCGTCTTTCTGATAAAGGACACAAGACAGTGTCATTGTTGGTTGGGTTGTTGTGTTTTCTAAAACAATCTGCCCTTTCCTTAATGGAATCACGCTTATCCCCCTGGGGTAAAGATGTAACAACTCCATGGTTAATTATCACAGAGAGAAGCAGCCTGGGGCTTTATGCTTTTTTCTTTAAAAAAGCATACTGTATGGCTAATTCACATAAACACTACTCCATAGTAGCTTTAGCATCAGTTTCAAATGTACACACATTTTTACAAGGGTTATGTAACTATATTTTCCTTGAGAATACAGTAGATGTGGTAGCGCTGTGCAAATTGGTTGCACATATGGAGCATTCCATTACTCTTGATTTCTTTGTTTCCAGACTGCAGCATTAAGACATCCATCAAGTTAATGACAGTTGTATCCGTGAGCAGAGCAAAGAGCATTCACTTCTAGAACAGTTAATGTGATCTCTTAGTGCTTTTTGAGGAGAACTTACCCTTGTTTTCTGCTTCTGCTTGTCCAAAGAGTCTAGTCTATTTGATCAGCTTCACCATAAGGTCTGGTAGAGAAATGTAGAATATTCCTGCCTGAAGATCCAAACATCAGGCTCATACTGGTTCTGAAGCTCCCTGAAGCCAATGAAGTCCTTCCTAGCAGTGAAGCGTGCGTTTGGGTGTATGTGAATGTACAGTATGTGTGTTTGTGTGTGTGTGTGTATGAGGAAGCAGAGGCGTGCAGAGGTGTGAGTGATGAAGTTTGGCTGTCAAGGTGGATGCTTAGCCTGCTTTAGGCATTTCCTTTCCCACCAATGCCTGCAGGTACTGCTCACATCTTCTTGTACTGTTGCCAATTGAACATCTGTGTAGATAGAACAGAAGTTTCTTAGAATATCCTCTGTATTGGTTCATATTCTTCCCCACATAATGTCCTTTTCCTTTTTTTTCTTCTCTCTCCTCTCTCTTTCAGTCCTTTTTTTCAGCTCCTTAATTGCTTATCCAGCTCCTTAATTGCTGAGTGAATCTATAAGGTAATTTTCAGCAAAGCTTGAAGCTTGGTAGTGATTTACAACAAACATAAGATATCCGTATCCCCAGCTCTACCTTTGCCTTCTCCTCATCTCACACAGCTTTGCTTTTTGCCCATTGTCACATTTCTGCTCTCCTCAGCTATGCTGTCCAGCCCCTCACACACACTACTGGGTCCTAAAGCCAGTCAAGTTACATCAGAGTATATATCTGTGCTGGATAAACTCCAGCCGTACCATTATAAATACTTAAATGCCCTTCCTCAACATGGCTTTGTACATTTGTCTGCCTCAACCCACCCCTGCTTGCCTTGGTATTTTTGTTGTAGAAATATGAGAGTGTATACTGAATTTTTAACACTGACATAGGTATCAGCTCAATGGGTTTTTAGAGGAGTGTATGAGGCCAGCTGGTAGAAAAAAGATAAATGAGAGAGAGAGAGAGAGCTGACAAATCATTATTTATTTATTTATTTTTTTTACATTGACAGGAGTCTCCTGTTCTGCTCCAGATTGTGAAGTGTCCCTCTAGCAATATGAGTATGTGAACCATTGTAAGCTCTTTCATCCGAGTTTCACCCCCGTGACCCACTTACTCTCCACTCCTGCAGCTTTTTTTTTTTTTTTTGGAATTAAGTTTTACATTTAAAATGGATGGAATAGAATAGAATAGATGTGCAAAAAGCTGTCCTAGATTCCTTCCTTACTAAAAGAAGCTTGCAAAGAGATGGACATCAGCAATCAATAAAAAAAATCCCAGGGGCTTATGGAGGTTATTTAATAAAGATCCCTGTACATGCCTGCCCCTCAAACCCCCTTTACTCAGTCGGTATTATATTGTCTGTGGGCATTTAAGCCTGATCAAATTAAGTGCTTTGACAGGGTGGTAGGCTATCACATGAGGTACCATCATGTTGTAAGTGTGTATAGCGCTGTGCTCCTTCCATCAAAAAATACTACGAAAGAAAGCATTCAAATGCAGCTTTAATATTTCCAAAGCACCTTTACATCACCTGATTCAATTTTTTCCCTAAACTTTTTATAATTCAGTAGCCTGGCTTTGACCATCCCCTTGGTCTACGCTTTAGCTTCGTACAAGGGTCTGGCATTTCACCATTGACGAACGATTGCAAACTGGAGGTGTGAACTGTAGAAGTTTGAAATTATTAAATATTATTTTACCCAATCGCTAATGCTTTGCACCAGCTTGGCCGTGAAGTAAGTGTCCCTACAACAGTACAAATCTGAAGTAATCTCTCACAACTGTCAATCCTCCTTGCTTTTTTAGCTCGATATGGAATCGATATGCAATGGCAAATAATGCCAATGGCCGGAATGCCAGACTGAATCGTGGAGGGAGATGATTATTGAGCGGAACAACGTAGGAAGGCAAAGTCGGGCTAATACTTCAGTGCTCAGTGTTCCCTCCATCAAAATACTATGAAAGAAAGCAAGACTATGTCATTGCATTTAAACGCAGCTTTAAAATTTTGAACACATCATTACATCACCTGCATAAATGTTTTTTTTTTTTACTTTTCTTTCAACTTCTATAATTCAGTGCTTCACATAGCAAAGCATTTCACTTTTTCACAGTGGACTTTCACCTGTATAATAACCACATACATGTATGTCTTAAAAACGGTCCTTTGTCCTGAATAAGAAATGCCTTATTTCAGACACCTCTAATTTTATACTGATTTAAGGATTAAGGATGTGAAACACATGGTTTTGGTGCTGTGTATATCATTAGGCTATCACCCTGTGCCACCGTGGTGTGCTTTTAAAATAGATTATACAAAAGAATATATTCTCATCTTCCTTAATGGCTGGTGAAGGTCTTTTTAACAGGACATTAACCTTCTTGAAATAGATGTCCGACCGTGGAACTTTAGGAGTGGGTGTCTGATCTACGACTCCAATTCTAGTTCCAATTATACAATAAAAACAATGGGCCTCATTCACCAATCATTTTAATGAAGATATTTGTTCTTGAATCTAACTTAAGCAGTTTTTAAGAAGATTTGGATTCACCAATATAGGTCTTTATATGGGACCTAAAGAACAAATTTAAGAAACTTCTTGAGGAAAAAATATTGCGGAATGAGGCCCACAAGGATATAGCTGTAGCATGTAAGTGTACAGTAGCATGTAAGTATCCAGCTCCTCAACGCATCTCCTCTCCCCATTCTGCAGAAGCCCAGAGATGGAAGCCTGCTGTGGGAAAATGAGAGGGGAAATAACGCTATTGGGATTGGATAGATAGACATCTCAATGTGACCTCTGAACCCTCCACAGATGGAGGAGGCTTTCTAGGAGATCAGGTGTGACATTGGAAGATATGTGTCGCTGTGTGGCTTGGGGAGAGCTTGAGATCTCTGCCAGTTAACCACTCTGGATATTACTGAAACATACACACACACACACACACACACACACTCACTAACACACACACGCCTTCTGGATGTAATCTTACTGAGTACCCGAGGTTTGTTGGGGGTGTAGCATCTGTTGGCAACAGTGTTCATTTTCCCAGGTAATTAAATGGACTGGTGCCAGGTATCCACTTTAAATGTTGACCTTTAGGAGACTGAATCCAGCCCTAGCACTGGATAACAACTAAAGAAAATATAATCACAGAATCCCCCCCCCTCTCTCTCTCTCTCTCTCTCTGTCTGTCTCCCCCAGCTCAGCACCCCCACACGCAAGGCACTCTGTTGCCACAACGCATTTACAGTGTCCTCACATAGTTCCCTGGTCGGTCAGTCCTCACACATGACAAATCATCCAGGCATATTGAATGGGACAGATCAGGCAGACAGGCTCAAGTAATCCTTTGTGACAGCAAGGCAAGCAAACAAATGAGCTGACCTCTCCAGATTTCTCCCCTCCGAAATCATTGTCATGCTTAAAGCTCACACACTCACACTCACACACACACATAATGGGGAGGAAGCTGAAGCTATGCTGACACACAATAGATGCTTTATTTTGTGCACAGTTATGACAAGATGATTTTGTTTGGCAAAAATTGAGCCATTTTTCCATGTAAAACAAACAGACAGGCTCGCACTAACATTTCTGACAGGCTTTAAAATGTAAATAGGAAATGTTGTTTGTAACTGAAGGGCTCGAACCAAATATGCTTACAGGTGCATATTTACAAATGAAAGTACGCTATGTAGTTGAAAACTAAGAATAGTGAATGGTGTTTGATCGTTTGTTGACTTTTTAACATCACATGTTGACATTTTTAGGATTGGACAGCATGTTTAGCATAGTATTTTCCAAAAGATATTCCAGGTGAGGATCTCAAATTTTCAAAAGAAGTGCAAGATATTATACAGTTAACAGTCACCCTCAGATCATGCACGCAGGAATGTAATGTATATTGTTTACATTTAGAATATATTGTATATAGCTTACTTGAGATAGATGGAAACTTAATGGCTCAACCGAGTTAAGTAAACATTACTAGTCACTTTCAAGTTTTGGTAAACATAATTTGAAAGAGACTAAGTTACATTTACTTGTACTTTACTCATTTGAGGCGACGAGTTTCTACCAAACCATTCTTTTCAAGTATACTTTACTTATTCTGCACTTACTTTTTGATGATTCCATTGTAATGCCTATCAGATACCCCAGTGATTCTCCTCTCCTGCCTTTTATTCTCAGTGATTGGCAGGATGGCTGCATATCTTTTTTTCACTACTGGAACTGGATAGAACCGTGCTATAGCAAGCTTCTGTCATCAACCTCTATGGTTAGTGTAGTTTGACTGAAGCACAGCCCTTGGGTGAACACTGAACAGTGACTCACTTCCCCTCTTTGATCACCTCAGCTTTACAGCTGACATCCATGTCTTCTCCTCACTCCAGGGGTTAGGAAGGCACTTCCACGGATTCCCTCTGCACTTAGCTCTTGTCTTAATAGCATAGCCTCTGCCCTCAATCCACTATACGTCTCATTAACACCTCTGGCTATTTGCACTGTTCACTTACATAATATCAATCCCAAAAGCTTCTTGAGGAAATGCTATAAATCTAAGAACAGAAGCCTACCAGGAGTTGTCAGTGTCAGTCATTGCACCATGGGAACAATATTCTAGCAAGTCTGTGCTGTTCTAGCATTTTAGCAAGACAAAACCCAGAGGAGGCTTTTTTTCCTCACTTCCTTACACTCTACACTCTGCAAGGGTTTTGCACCAGAGGGTACAGACAAGTCCCTCAAAAGGTGATGAGATTCTTTTGCTTCTTTTGGCAGAGTGGAAAGTTTTTTTCTTTTTTCCCCCAAAGATTCATGATTCAAGATTCATTTTGGACAGTTTTGCTGTGTATCCCCGGTGTGATCCTTTCTAGAATCATATCACTGCATCTTGTGTGGCGGGAAGTACAAATGTGCCATCTTCAGTCTGGAGTTGACACAAATATATTGACAAAAGGAAAATGTGTGAGTTTGTGAGTGCCTGTGGTGTAGGCTTCTGTTTCATATCCTGGTCCCAAATTTGAATAATGTGCTTAGCAAAATCAATTTGCTTATAGGCCCACTGTGCACTACTCCTTCAGTGCAAACATTGCATAAGTTTAATGTTCCCTGTGTCACACCATAAATATACAGTAGTTTGAGATAGTGCTTGTTAAGAGACATGCACTTTGCACTTATCATTTTAATTTGTGACCATAGTACTTATATTTACAGAAATAGACGAGATATTAAGTGAAACTATATGAAAAGTTCTAAATGAACGTGTGTGTGTGTGTGTGTGTGTGTGAGAGAGAGAGAGAGAGAGAGAGAGAGTGAGCGAGTGTGTATCTGATAATTGTTTTGTTGTTTGTTTACCTGTGGTGGTAGGCTACAGTATATCCGAATGAAAAAGAAATGATTAGGATGTAGCATGTAATGTGTTTCGGAGGAACACTATGCTATTAGCCGAGGTCGCCAGTGCTAATGGCGGTATTACACAACTCTGCCTCAGACTTATTGATGTGTGCTGCTGCTGCTGCTGTTTAATGGAATAGGTTCTGTCCCTCCCTGGCCCTTGAGGGCTAACTAATTTTATTCACCTCGCTAGGAGGCCCTGTAGCTAGCTCCTCATTAGGAACCCAGACAAGATGGAGCACCACAAGGACAATTGAGATGAGACAATAAAGAAGAAATGAAAAGAAATAAATAAAAAATACATTCAACGATACATGAGGACGACATAGAAATGGGAGCTGCATATTTATGCCCTCTTCTTGCTTCATATGAGACGTCGTCATTCAACTCACCTGTCATCAATTCTCTCTCTCTCTCTCTCTCTCTCTCTCTCTCTCTCTCTCTCTCACACACACACACACACACACACACACACACCCACAGCACGCACACACACACATATTCATTTGTTCTGGTCCCTGTCTAGTTCTCACTATGCTCCTGATTTATGCTTGCTAGCAACATTGTCCCCTGCCCACGCTCTCTCTCTTTCCCACCCCCATCTCAACACTAGCACACACACACACACACACACACACACACACACACACAGTTTGGCTCAATCTGAGCCAGTAACACACAGATTCTCACTCGCAGGCATTGTGGGGTGGATTCTGATGAGTACAAGGAAAATTATAAATAATAAAATAAGTGCTGAAGTGGCCATTTAAAGGGATGAGAATTACACAGCCAGCGATTCTGTGTGGGGAGACAGTCACGGCTTAGCCTTCAAAGCTTAAATGCTGTGTGTGTGTGTGAGTGTGTGCATTCATGTGTGTGTATGTGTGTGTGTGTGTGTTCCGTGTGTGTGTATGTGTGTGTGTGTGTGTGTGTGTGTGTGTGTGTGTGTGTGTGTGTGTGTGTGTGTGTGTGTATGTTTGTCTATGTGTGTCCCTGTGTGTGTGTGTGTGTCTGTGCGCATCCCTGTATGTGTGTGTGTGTGTGTGTGTGGGAGGGGGATAGTAGTTGTTCAGCCTCAGACAATTAAAGCGATTAATGCCCTGAGCCAAGAAGTGGTGGCGGGGAAAGGACTGTGGTAATTGCCTCTGTGCACGATGCAGAAGCCAAGAGAGGAGCTTGATGATGGTGGTGGTGGTGGTGGTGGGTGAGCACTATGAAATGAAATCCAATATTCATAGGAGGAAGGAAGAAGGAGGGGGGTAATAAATTAAACAGAGACAAGAGAAGATTGATAATTAAGAAACGAAAAAAAAAGAGATAACAATGAAAAAGGCACAATGACCATTTTGATGGTTTGCACTTTTTTTTTCTTAGCTTCGTCTTTTCCTTTGCTTTTCGTTCCTCCACTTGATCATGTGCCTGTTTCTTTCAAAGGAATTTGACAATTCTGCCGTGGCTGCTATTCCCCCATGAGAGAATAAAGGCAGCTTTGCTCTTGCCTAGGACATCTATTCAGTGTAAAAACCTGCTGATGCGCTGACGTCATCTGCTGCAATGCAAAGTGTATGATAGGGAGAGGGAGAAGATGGGGAGGAGGTAGAGGGAAGGAGGGAGAGAGAGAGGGAAAGAGAGGCATGCCAGAGGAAAAAGAAAAAGTGAGAGGTGATAGGAGGGAGGAGGGAGGAAGGGTTGTAAAGAGTGTAATGACAAGAAAGCATGGTGGGAGGAGGGGCTGGAGGACACAAGAGGACTGAGAGCTGAAGTGGAAACATGCTGAGAGAGAGAGAGAGAGAGAGAGTTAGAGAGAGAGAGAGAGAGAGAGAGAGAGCATGTGTGAGCGGGAGAGAAAGACAGAGGGAATGGGAGAACGTGTATATGAAGGAGGGAGGGAAAAAAACGGGGAGTGAGGGGGGGGGGGCTAAACAACATGTATATGTTTACAGTAGTTAGCTCTGTATGTTAGCATGTTGTAAACTAGCATTCAGGACTTGCATTATTTATTTCTTTAAGGTATGGCCAGACAAGGTGAAGGACGTGTAAAAGGAAACGTGAAGTGAACAGACAGACAGACAGATATATGTCCAGGGAAAGTGAGAAAGAAAGAGCAATGGGCGAAGCATACAGATAGGCAGAGAGAGGGAGAGAGTTGCAATGGAGCGGGTAAGAGTAAAGATGTCAGAAGGGTGTAGTGGTGTTCTCCTCACTTAGCCTGGGCTGATGGATGTGTTGTATTGGGGGCCTGAATGATTTATTAGGGGAAGGAGCAACGGAGGAGAGAGGAGAGGAGAGGAGAGGAGAGGAGAAGAAGGGAGGGGAGAGGAAAGGAGAGGAGGGGAGGGGAGAGGGCGAACAGGAGAGCGCTGATTAACTGGCTGAGGGAGGGAGGACAAGCACTCCTCTATTATTCATTACTCGAGAGGGGGGAAATGGGAACGCAGAATGGAGTCGGAGGAGAAGAAGGAGGCACAAGTAAAAGAGAAGTGCAGCAGAGCGGTGGGGTGCTGGTGGGGTGGTGGAGTGGGGTTGGGGGGGTGGGGGTAGTGGGGGGCTTTTCATCAGTTTCCTTGTAGAATGGCAGAACATGTGCTATGTGGTCCAGCCTCTCTCTCTCTCTCTCTCTCTCTCTCTCTCTCTCTCTCTCTCTCTCTCTCTCTCTCTCTTTCCCTCTCTCTCCTTCTCTTGGATTGGATTGTACATACATCATTGGCGCTGTCAGAGAGAAATCAATCCGGCTAGGCTAGAGCCAGATGCTATCAGTTCTAAGTCTTTTAAAAAAATATATGGCCATTCAAAAAAGAAAGAAAAAAAAACAATGATCTGAGACACACTTTGAAAATACTTTGAGTTAATGACAAGTAAACAAACAAACAAACAACCACACAAGCAAACAAGACTGCAGCCTTTACAGAGCATTTTGTTTTTAAAGTGCAGAAATTTCTAGGTCACGTTACTCACATTGTGTTTTGAACAGCTTGCTTCATGTCATGCTGCTATCAAAAGCATGTTTACTGGTAAAAGCTGCAGTATAATGGTCAGAGTTTGCAGTGTTTCCCTCTCTCCCTTTTGCCCCACATGCCCCTGAAGGGGAGTCCACCAGTGGGTCAAACAGAGGGCTGTCTCTAGCCCAGGGTTGGACTATTATTTTGGCGGAGGGGCCATGTTGGCTTTTTAGAACGGGCCGGGTGTTAACAGTCGAACGGTTGATGCGGGTAAATTGGCAAGTCACTTTCTTCAGAGGACACGTTAACAAGCAGGATTAAAAGGAGGGTTTTCGATAAATCAGGTCTATAATCTAAGTCACCTAGGCTAAATGAGAAATTATTTTATTTTGGGAAGGCTCCATGTAGCTCAACGGACCCCATGTGGCTCCTGGGCCTCAGTTTGCCTACAGTAGATCTGCTCTAGCCCCTTCCCTTTGCTATACGCGCTTATTTAGGAGAGACCCATCTTTAATGTCACTGAAGTATTGAACTGCTGACAGCATGGTCTGTCCCACCCCTGGCATCTGTTCTCTAAGCATTTTAGAGGGATGACTTGCACACATTCCTCATGATTTATGCATTGGAGATAGTGATGTAATTACGTCAAAATAAAGCATCCTTTCCCCAGCCTTGCTTTATTTATGACTTTATATATCTGTGTTGTTGACATGCAGGAAACAGACCCAGAGATTGTGAGAACTGGCTGTGCCTGGCACCGCGGCGCGACCCTGAGCATGTGTGTGAACCACATGTGTCTGGGACGCTGTGTGCTTCTGACCTGTTCTTTTGTTGCTTTTCAATAGTTGGCAGTTGATGCCACCATATTTGGGCAGATTTATCAGCCGGGGACCTGACAGAAGTAATCTCCTCAGTCATAATTACACACAACCATCTGTTTAATAAGTTAAAAGGCAAACATCCAATATTTATTACCTCTGGTATTCAGGATCCAGAGAAGGGGGGGTTAGTGGGGTTGGGGGGGGGGGGCAAGTCTACTTTGGTGTTATCAATGATGAGGCAGTTTTGTGTGTGTGTGTGTGTGTGTGTGTGTGTGTGTGTGTGTGTGTGTGTGTGTGTGTGTGTGTGTGTGTGTGTGTGTGTATATTTGGTTTGTTTGAATCAGAGCAGGTCATGACAGATCAAAGCAGGTCCTGTGTGTAGCTTTCCAGTAACCCAAAACCAATATTAAAAACTTCCTGTGGCTCTGGTTTGCTAAATGTAGGCTAGTTGGATAGACAGTTATCTTTCATGCTGATAGGATTATATGCAACATTACATAGGTAGGCTATGTTTCCTGTAACATACTGTACAGTAACAATGATGGCATCAAGTGTACAGTACAGCACATATGTACCATGAATTTCCAGTCATGACAATCAGCTGGTCACTTTACCTGCCCCAGGCTTTCTGTGTTATGTTGCTTTCCCCTATAAACCATACTAATGGAAAATAATTGTATAGATTATATTTGTATATGTATTGACCAGTGTGATGGTATTTTTCATTCTTTGTCTTATTGTTTTCCTGCTTTTTAAAGGGGGGTAGTTGGCGAAGGAAAGTATGTTTATTTGAGTGTTAATTTACTGCTATGTATGCTATATTGTCTATCTTTACATTGACTATGCTGTTGTAAACTAGACTGATGACATACAATATGGTACAATCATGTGTTATGGAGTCTGTAGCTATACTGCATGGACTGTCATTCCACTGGTACATAGTTCCCTATCAGCTGAGCAGCTCCACATTATGCTCCCCTGTGGTTCCCCTAGCTGTCTATGGAGTGATGCCATGTAAAGTGCCCAAGGGAGAATAGAAGCACTAGGCTAGATTTGACTTTAGCCTAGGGAACCCATGTGTGCCAGTCTGGAAAGGGAGCCCCTAATGGCTACTGAAAAATATATATAATTTTATTTCAAATGTATAATACAGTAGAGAGTGGAGGGGGGTATGGGACCACAGACACATGTAGACAGTGCAAAGGCAAAGTACAGTAACTTCTGAATAAGGGTTAAAGGGCATGTTTAAGCTCATAGTTGTATTACTACTTGGCAAACATGTCTTACCCATCATATTGGATGGTCAACAACAGCAAAAAAGTCTTTTTTTTTCAGCTTCATACTCTGGTGAGTTAAGGTCTTTTGCCTTCATAGGGCAGTGTAAGGACTCCTATAAACCTCAATCTGCCCATGCATGTGCCTTGCCATACACCTATTCCACTGCATGCCAATCATGTGCTCTACTGTGTTTGGAACTCAGTCAGCCCCTTGCAGCTGGGCGAGGGAAAGAGCAGCTTGGAAGAGAGGCCCATCTGCTACTAGCAGCTCATATATTTATTTGATTTCACTGATGGAGAGCATGATGAGAGAAGACCATTCTACCATGTCATGGCAAGCACAATCCTAATGCTTACAGTAAGCACAATCGTAATGCTTACACGCCAAGACAAAAAATATATAAAAAATTTGAGATAAGATAAACCAGGCCTTCCTTCAGATTTGAGAAGACGTATACTGAGGAAGCAAGAAGCAGAGCGTAATGTGTGAGTGCAACAAAAATAGAGACAGCAAAGGTTATGAAAAGGTAAAAAAAATACAGAATTGTAAATAGTCATGTTAGCAAGGAGCCCACTGTGCTTAGTCTTGAGTACTCTGGTTGTCGTCTGCATCAATTGCAGTTCATTTTGCCCCATCACAGAAATAATAGGGTTTCAATGAGGCAGCAAATGAGCTCTCCCCGCACAGAATCACAATTCAGCACAATCTGTGGCTGCTGCTGCTGCTGACGGGTGCAAACCCAACTCCAAGAACTCCACAGAATCACGCATTCTGAGAGAATGGGGATGTGAGGAAGAGAAACAGACAGACAGCTGACGTGACATGATGTGTCTCTCACAGACCCACTGAAAATGCAAAATCTTGGGAAAAAAAGCAAGCACCATGGTCCACAGAATGGAATGCCTGTAAAATCGTATAAAGCCTTGTTTCTGAAATCTATTGGCCTGTAGGTTTTTAGTCATCATACCTATACATCTCACTAAGTGGTAAGCGGCAAAACATTTTTGAATACTGTGCTTGTTAATTCAAGTCAAATTTCTTACTGCTATAGGACTTACTGTACCACACAAAATTATTATGCAAATTATGGAAGTATGGGAAAATTCTTACCATTAATCACTCTCAACTATGTGTCATTTTGATACTGTTTTGCATTATTTTATTTTACACCTACCCTCAATATTGCTGTTTTCCAACTTAGCATTCTTGTACTGCAGTGTTGTTTGCTGAGTCACACTTTCAAACATATCTCAAAATGTTATTTGGAAAACTTATTCTTTCCCTTTAGATAATTCAGCAGTGTATGCTGGAATCATCCATTGTGGTGATAAAAGTGTATTTATTGTATATTCTAAAGATAAGTTAAGTATTCTGTAGTTTTTGTGCATGGTTTTTGCAATTTGTATGTCTACACAATGTATGTCTATGAAGCATGTCATCAACTTTGTTCACATTCTTGCCAAGCTGATCACAGATGTGCATCATTAAGATGTAAAAGGTTCATTAAAGTGTAAAATAAAGCTCAGGTGAACAAATGTAGTAAGTCTGCATGTGTATTGACTGTAAAATGTTAGAAATGTGAGCATTGGAGTCTGTTGCCCTCTTTGGGATATGCATGATCCACCACAAGAGGGTAATGGGCCCAAGTCTGTTTTTGACTCAGTATTTCCCCCTTCTGGTGAATCTGCTTATAACACCTGCTAATATTTGCTAATAAATCTAGGCCTACTTCAGAGTTTAAATGAACTTGATTTTCATTTCACTTGTACATCAGCACACAAAGTAAAACTCACAAGGGCATTGCTGAGAGATTGTTATGGTTGGAACTTGGCCCACAAAAACAGGTTTCTCCTCTGTACTATAGGTAAGATTACAAGTCAAGCCTTTTTGTCAATCATCAAGGCATAACCAGTGTTTCTCAAAGTCGAGAATGCTTCCGAGGTAGCGCACTTGCCTTGGAAATCGTACACTTCAAAAATTAGTTTCCATCAGTGCATCCTTGAAAAATCTATCAATAAAGGCCTCTGTCCTCGCTAGAATTTAGAAGGATGCTTGACTTTGGAACAGTACTTGGCGACTGACAATGACGTGGAATGCTTGAAAAAGCAGCCTCCCAAGCATGCTTCCTCGACTTTGAGAAACACTCAACTTCCCCAAATACTTCTCTAAATGAATTGGCAAAACATTGCAGACTTTTTTGATGGAAATTTTACAGAAATCCTTGTCAAAAAATTTTATGACCGCAAAGACAGAACCAACTCTTATAGACCAGACATACTCATACATGTAGATCTCAAATAGGAGGTCACTGAAGTTCCTGTTGGTGTAAAACCAGACATTCCAAAACATAACTTGGTTAAGCAATCACTGAATTAACTAAATCTATTACCTGATGTAAATACATTCACATAAACCGCACACAATTAAGACATAAGACATATTACAGTAGGTAGGTTATTTAATTATATAATCTTGTTCATGTAACAATACCTTATGGTTATACACCTGAATGTACATTTAATGAGAGAAATATATTTAAACAAAATATTTACAAAACCATGTAACAGAATGTTAAGTATCAAGCAGGTTTTTTTTTACTAGACAATAAGCAAACACTGTAAGAAGTTTAGACAGCCAAACTCCCTTTTTCAGCTTTGTTGCTGTTTCAGGTTGAGGTTGCTGAAGTCGTCCCTCTCCTCCTCTCTTGATGTCGATGGACGTTTCCCAAAAGCATAGTTGCTAACCAGTTAGCCACTTAGTTAGTTGTCAATGGGAAATTGCATTGCAACCAACAAAATTACCTCAGTTAGCAACTAAGCTTTATTGAAACGGACCCGAAATGTATGTTGATTTACTTGATTACAACCATAGGCTAACTCTCCTCTCTTACATATACTGGGAACACGGTTTGGATTGCCAAAGATAGAGCACTGTCCTTCACCTTGATGCACTACCCAGCATTCTGTTCTTCTCTCTCTCTCTCTCAATTATAGGTTCCTTCCTGCCTTGTCTTGCTGGTACCTGTGTCTATATTGTATGGGCTTTTACCTACAGGCATGTTACAGTTTGCATGGAATGCACTTTCACCGGTCTGTGCGCAAACTGCATGTGTTTCTTAAGCTTCCAGTTAGACACACTCATCCCAGGAGCTCCAGTAAGTGCAACATTTGCATGTGTCACAGACCACTCCAGCTGTGAATCACCTGTGACACCAAAACAAAATAAAACAATGCAAAAGGCCAGGATGACACAACCACACTATTAAATTCAGCCAATGTTGGAATCTGACTATCATACCACATAAAGGTCTGAAAAGCCAATAGTGGATTGCGTAACACTCTCTCTCTCACACACACACACACCCCTCTTTGCTGCTATGATCTCGTCTTTAGCTTTTGATGATACGTCCTGCAGCGGAGCCGGTTGAACATGTTATGACTTGTCTAGCGCAAAGAATGAATGTCAGTGAAAATAAATAATCGTTTTCACATTACATTTGAACCATGCTAAAAGCTGGCTTCAAATGCCTTCCTGTAGTATGTGAACCATGTCAATGCTTGGCACCACAATGGCTAGCAAAAAGGATTACAAGATTAAGTCCTCAAGTGGTAAATATTTGTTCTTACTGTGAAAAACATCAATTCTGATTTTCTACAAGGAGCAACTGCTGGAGTGGACCTACAGTACTAGGATGGTGGTTCTGGAAGCTTGTCCACAAGTAACATGAAGCTCACTGAATGACGAATTGGATTGTGTGTAGGCAGTCATGGTTAAAACATGGTTAAAAGAACATTGTACAACAATGTCCAAGCTGGCATGGAATTTACATGTAACTACACCTCAACTACAGGCTGCTAGTATCATTTGGTATTCATTTCCATTCGTAGTCATGTATGGGTTGTCTTAGTTCAAATGACTTGTCTATAAAGCCATCTAATCCACGTGAAGACAGTGCTGTAGTTTAGCAGAGACTCTTAGGCCGAACCTTTGGGAAAAGCTGAAAGAAACAAGAGAGACAAATAAAGACATAAAAGGTCAAAACACTGGAAAGGAAAAAAAGTCTGGAATTAGAAACAGTAAACACTTTTGTTAGCTCCCAGCATTTCAGAAATACTTTCAGACAATTACTGCCGTGACACAATGAGGCAACGGAACATTCCCATGGACAGAAGCCACTGCCTTTGAAAAGCTGCTGAACCTGACACCCAGTTCTTAGTCACAAGCACAGTTAGTCAGGCCTCAGAGAAAGGCACACTTCAGACTCAGTGATTTGTTATCTGTGTGTGTGTGTGTGTGTGTGTGTGTGTGTGTGTGTGTGTGTGTGTTCGTGTTCCACACCCTTACCCCAAAGTAGTTGTTGGGCACAAAGCCCTCCCTGCCACAGAGCGAGGCCCACCACCAGTCCACCCCCTCTGGCTTCTGTAGGATGGTCACCATGTCTCCCTCTCGGAAGCTCAGCTCGTCCGGGGCCTGAGCATTGTAGGCCCACAGGGCATAGAGCACGCCGCTGTTCTCCACGCCCATAGCTTCCTCCATGCCTGAATGGAGATGAGCACACACACAGCCAGACAGAGACAGACAGACAGACAGACACACACACACACACACACACACACACACAGACACACCACATGGGTGTGATGCCCAAAAGATTAGTTTCAAAACCTGTAATAATAATAGTGCTGTCAAAATTAACTGATTAATCACATGATTAATCCAAAAAGGGGTGAATTGCCCCATTTGAGAAGAACAAAGCCATTAGCCACAAACTATTTAGTATAATGGCCTTCACAGGGCAAAATAAGGATCCAACATACTCTTGCATCCAAATTCTTGCTGGAGGAAATGAGTTGCGATTAAAAGTGATTAATCACGATTAATCATTGTAAAATTTTGTGATTAATCAATTATTGTAATCATTTGACAGCACTAAATAATAATAATAACAAACTATTTGGTGTCCCTTTACTTGAGTGAGTGCATAGCAGTCATGAGACTGTACATAGGGTCATATAGACATAGTCTAGTCATGCACTTACAATTGAAGAGTTCAGATGCAAAACCCCCTAACTACACTTGACCACTTTTTGAGAAAAAGGCCATTTTTTATCAGGTGTTTACAGTGTTTTCATTGTAAACCGATATTTTAGACACGGCGGGGAGCAGGTTTTATTTTATTTTTTCACAAAAACAATTTCATTTACATATTCTAGATTTATACAGGATTCACACAATATCATTAACTCAATTTTCACAAAAATGGTGTTTAGGGGGTTTTGCATCTGAATTCTTCAATTCAATTAAAATCAATTAAATTTTATTTGTAGAGCGCTCAAAGACAATACCGGTACATTGTCTCACAGCACTTTACAGACAGTACAGGGAGCACCCATGAGTAACAGGGGGAAGGAAAACCTCCCTCGCTTACTAATACTGTAATTAGTATAGGAAGAATAGGAAGGAACCATGGACAGATCCATCCCTCATGGTCTCAACCCACCTGTCATGCACTTAGAGTATTAGCTACATTAAAATGGAGTACTAAACAATGGAAACGTCTTCAAAGTAAAAGCTTAAAAAGCCCTATGCAGTCATATACAATATAATATTATTAGGGCTGGCAAAATTAATTAATTAATCACGTGGTTAATCCAAAAAATTAAACTCATTCAGCTCAAACAGATTAATCCTGATGGATATGGTTCCACTTTCATGGCATGTATTATGTTCAATTTCAGATGGAAAATGTCTCGGCTATCAAGTCGAACTAGACAAATATTATGGTCTAGCTCCTGAATGTCCAACAACATGTTTGGGGAATCATTTGGGGTAGAGGACAGGTGTGAATTGCCCCATTTGAGACAAACAAAGCCAACTACTTAGTATCAGGGCCTTTAAAGGGCAAAATAAGGATCCAGCATACCCTAGCATCCAAATTCTTACTGGAGGAAATGAGTTGCGATTAAAAGTGATTAATCACAATTAATCATTGCACAGTTTTGTGATTAATCAGATTATTTTTTTTAATCGTTTGACAGCACTAAATATTATATAATACAATACAATACTGATTATACTATGTGTGGTCTGCCCCTTCCTCTGCCATGCAGATTTGCAATGAACAAGAACCGCCCCGTGTAAACAATGTCTGTTAAGCCAGTCCAAAGTCCAAAGTCAGGCCTGAGGAAGATCCAGATCCAACGGACTTCTAACCAAGATGGGGTTGCCTGTGTTGACATGTCTGCTGTTTCAATTAATGATGATCAAATGCAGTCTAATTACCCACATAACAGAGGGCATGCCTGAATGTACGTTTTAACAAGCTCCTTACCAAAGTGCTGGCATGTTGTAGCACGATTGCTGAACTTTAATAAGTGTATTGATCATGGTTGAATAGTAATAGGGGTATGTGGCCGTGCCAACATTGTTTGCATATCTAGACAGATGCCTTTCTATACTCTACTAATCTTATTACGAGATGGGTCTTGACAGATAGACACAGACCAACCCTATTTAAACATCACCTCCTTAAGATTTAGGCTCACCACCACATTCCAATCCAGACTTAGAATAATAAACAGGATAGTGCCTCACCTCTCAGGAAGTTCTCACACTCCTCATAGCCGGGGGCATAAGGGTCACATTTCTGCCCAGCCGTGGCCCAATCGCTCTCCGTCACTGCCATCACAGCCGCACCACTCCGCACCAGGTACTCACACAGGGTCTTATCATTACACGAGGCGGCACAGTGCAGGGGGGTCCTGCCAGGACGGACGGACACACACACACACACACACACACACACACACACACACACACACACACACACACACACACACACACACACGCACACACAGAGAGAAGGCGGGAGAGAAATGCATTAAGCACACACCTTGAAAACATAGCGGTCAATTCTTCAAAATGATTCAAAACGTTCCAAAAATACATTCATTCCATTCACATTTAACCCAAGATGAATATTTCTGCAATGCCAAATGTGATCTTTATCCCACTCTGGTCCATTTTCTGAGCTTCACAGCTTTAGTCAAGCTTTTACTAAAAACTGATCATTTTAACTATTGCCAATTACACGGTCACATCTGGCACATGTGGTGTGGAATTTCTTTTTACATAAAACCAAAGCAACAACACCACAACTTGCATTTGAACATTCCTAAAGCACTTCACAAAGCCCATCACCTGCCTACGTAGGTAGGGTGGGAACTGATAAGGTTTTTATTAATATTGATAGTACGGTCATTATCACTCCCAGACCTCCTTATCGATACTTTTATCACTTTCTTACTGTGAGGAATGAAGTCCGTCAACACATTGCCTATAATAATTCCAACACTAAGGTCATAACAGCTTGAAATGAGGTAAACCATGTAAAACTTGCTCATTTTTCCATCAGAAAGACCCACTGACTAATTCACTGGTCATTTTGTGTCGACAATTTTACTACTCCTGTATGCACATCCATGTTGACTTGTTGGATGTAAAAATACATAAAAAACATCTATTGTACATTAAATGTACTATGTAGCAGAGCCAAAACATGCATTTAATGATTTTTACCACAGAAAATTACCCAACAATGGGGTCAAAGGTTAAGGTCAAGGTGTAAAAGGTCGCCTCAAACATGAGACTTACCATCCATGGCTGTCAGGTGCACTGACGTTCGCTCCGATCCGCACCAGGAAGTCAACAACTTGATAATGTCCCCCGCAGATGGCATTATGTAAAGCAGTGATGCCCTCGTCATTGGACTGACTTGGGTTACTCATCTTCCCAGACAAGGGCAACAAACACACAAACAAACACATAAATCAACATGCATACGGACATCGGAATATCCTTAGAGCATCAGTTCAGTGTGTTGGTGGTGTTGTGTGTGTGTGTGGTGTGTGGGTGTGTGTGTGTGTTTGTGTTTCTGTGTGTGTATGGCTCAGTGGTATTTTCTGTCCACAGTGGCACCTTCCAGGCAGCACTGCCTGCTAGGCCCTACCTTAACCCTCACCCTAAATCTAGATTTGTTGCCTTGAAGGCAGCGCAGCCATGAAGACCCCGTTGAGGGCGAACAAGACCAAAGCCCTTTGTGCTGTGTGTGTGTGTGTGTGTGTGTGTGTGTGTGTGTGTGTGTGTGTGTGTGTGTGTGTGTATACAGTACTACCTCCTGCACTGCTCTCTGCACAGTGTCCAGCTCCCCCACCAGAGCCCCATCCAGCAGCAGCACCAGAGGGCTGAGGCGAGCATGGCGGCCGGAACTCTTCTTGCTTCTCCGCCTCAGGATAGAATTCAGACCCTGGGAGAGAAGGACAGACAGACAAACAGGCAGAGCTCGTCACTAAACTCGCACTAGACTAGCACAGTCAACTAGGAGGAGACATACAATACAAGGGGACACATCAAAAACTACAGCATTTTTGCTGTACTGAAGAAATCATACCCTGCAGAGCAAAAATTTTCCCATAGCTGGAAAGGATGTATACGATATGGAAACCTTGGATAAGGAATTAGTGCCAAATCCACAGGGCCTCACGCCTGTTTTACACCAAAACTTGTGCATACACGGTCCATACAGAATGCGTTTTTGGTCTGTTTTATGTTTAGAATGCATGGTTAGTCCATGCACATTGCCATGTGCTCTGTGAGGTTTCTGTGTGGTACGCTGTGCAGATCCTGCACTTCCTGCTTGAAACTAATAGAAACTAATTCTATGCATGCCTTGGAAGCCAGTTTGGGCAGAAGGCTGCAGAGACAGTTTCTGGTGTGAATGCACACTCACTGTGAACACACAGCACTGGTTACAGAACGTGAACGTGCGATTGTGGGGTGAATCAGGCCTTCTAAGGTCATCTGGTGTTGGTTACCTTGTTCTCCAGGGTGCCAGTGAGGTTTGTAATAGGGGAAGTGTGTCCAGAGTGAAGGGTTGGGCTTTCCTCTCCGTCCGAGGAGCTGCTGTAGTCACTTCCTGTCTCTCCCTTGAGGTGGTGGCCCCTCTTGCTGAACAGCTTGTTGATCATCTGCTTGTACTGGTTGGGTTGAATGACCAAACTCTTCGTCAGCGGTTGGGTCTGATCCACAGAACCGCGGCGCTTCAGAGCTCTGGGGATCTCCGCACGGATGCGCAGCACCTGCTCCAGGTCGGCCACCGGCTGGCTCTGAGGGGCCAGGACAGGCTGCAGCCGTGTGGGGCTGAGGGGCCGAGGGGCTGGGGCCTTCTTGGGGTCACCTTCCCCCATCCCTGGAGTCATCTCTGGGTCATTTCCAATGAAATGCGCCGGACCTTCTTGCATGAAATGAGGGGGTCCTACCATAGGGTCCAGGTTCTCCATCTCAGACTCCAAATCATAAGGTTGTAACTCTAGACAAAGACAAACAGAGTGTGTGCACAGTTAGTAACTCATCCCTCTGAAAGGTGAATACTCCCAATTTGATTTTGAAGCCTAAATAGATTCGAAAGTGATATGGGACTTTGAGACATAAGACATTAGACTTAGACACATATTCATATTTTGACTTCACATACGGTGCCTGTGTTACTTTGAAGGCTGGTGCATGTAACATTGTCGTAACTGTTGCAATGTTACTGTGAAGGCCAGTTTCTATACCAGAGAAGGTTGGTGAAACCAAGACAATTCATAAGGAGTATCTTTGTCTATACAGTAATCTACCATTGTGTTACTGTGAAGGCCTGTGTCTATACGGTCATCTACAATTGTGTTACTGTGAAGGCCCCCATCTACAGTGTCATCTACAATTTTGTTACTGTGAAGGTCCATGTTTACAGCGTCATCTACAATTTATAAGTATCTTTTATCTATAGGTCATCTACAATTGTTTTACTGTGAAGGTCCATGTTTACAGTGCCATCTACAATTCATAAGTATTTTGTCTACAGTGTCATGTACAATTTTGCTACTGTGAAGGCCTGTATCTATGGCATCATCTACAATTGTGTACTTGTGTCTTCACCTTCTCCATAGTAGTTCCTCTGTGGGTGCTCCAGCACTGCATACTGTGGCTGGAAGTATCTGTTGGGGAAGGGCTGGAAATAAAGGGCCGGGTCCATGTCAGGCTCAGGGACTCTTGGGTAATGGGTCCTGGCAGCAGCATGGGGGTTCTGGAGTCTCATGATGACGGACAGCGGGATAGGCCTATGCTGCCGTGCCTTTGGTGCGGAGGGCGGGATGGAGATGCGGGATATAATTGGCTGTTCTGGGGCACCGGATATGTGGGCGTTCCTTGGCAAGGAGCCGTGATAAGATGGCAACTGACGGTTGACATTGTCCTAAAAAAAGAACAAGATGATGAAAGAGAAGTTGAGGTGGCTGGTTGCTAGAATAACAGGATGAGACAGGATGACAGCTTTGTGTAAAAGACTATGAACACAGAGTGCATTCCCACATGGTAATCACTACATGGTAATCATTATGCTGAATTTCTTAAGATTTACAAAAAAAAAAAAAAAAAAAACATGTCTGATTACAGAAGCAATCAACAGCAGTTTATACACATCACAAATTACCATATTACCATAAAAGGCTAAAGAAAATACAAGTGTGTGTTCCCGTCCACTGTGTCGCACTCATCAAAGAGGGCACTTGCAGTGAGATCAATGCCTAGGCTATGTTTGTTAGGGAAGCTTTAACCACATGCCATTGCAATGAATGGCAATCTACTATGAGGTGTGATAAGATCAATATGATAATGTGCAAATAAGCAACATGACAACTGAGAGTGAAGATGTTCTGGAAATTTCCAGTATAGGTATAGGGTATAGGGCTGTACAGGTACATTTATATAGGGCTGTACAGGTAAATTTGTTTGAGAAATGGGGTTTCTAAGTGAAGAAATTGATTGATTCTTGCTAGTTATTTCATTGACATCATGCATCACAATTGGCACCGGGGCCCAGTCCATCAAAACCGTTTATTCAGAATGAAAATGATCCGGATGTGGAAATCCCATGTTTTGCCATCAGTCATTAGGGCCTGGTTGTTTAAAAGTAATCCTTGATTTCACACAGCAAGACTTGAGGAATTTTTCTAAATATGGATCACTTTGATCCGGATTATACAGTTGAAAAACTGGGCTAAAGACTACACAAGTTGGATCAATGCACTTGTAGAACCTGCCAAACGGAATGTAGGACAAGGAACACGGCCATGACCCAAAAGGCTCCAGGAGGTCCACATTGGCTCTGATCCAGGGGCAAACAAAAAGAGTAAGAGAAAGTTCACATACCTTTCTGGACGAAGGAGGAGGGCCATCCAGGTTGGACTCTGCCCAGTTGCTTTTGGGTAAAGATGGCCTGATCCACTCTGTATCTACAACGGGGGAGGAGAATTGCCATTTTTTTCCAACCCTTTTAATACATTGCTGTGAAGCACTTTAGAGGTAAGAGAAAGGGTGAGAAAGTTGCAAGTGTCTATGTATGGATAGATAATGCAAGGTACTTTAGGTGAGAGATAAGGTGGTGTTTCAGATAAGAAAGGATAGTTTTGTATGTGGGTATGCTCTACTTGAGGTTTTGCTTACCTAAGGTGAGGTTATAGGACTGAAGAAGACTTACTGTCATAAGTGCGATGAGGTTTGCTCTCATATGAAACATCCAGGTCTGACTCATTCCAGTTTGAATGCAGTTTGGGTCTGCGTGGGGACGCATCTGATGGAAGAGAACGAGACACGGCAAAGCCAGATTTCATGGTGTTACAAAAGCCAGGTCTTAAAATAGGCACCTACGACAGGCATTGTTACAACTCATTATGCACCAACACCGCATTATGTAGTAACCTGACAAACCTGACCCAATATATAATACATTTCCCTGCATTTTGTAACACACCATCACATTTGCAGTGGTTAGTTAGTAAATAGTAATGGTAAATTATTACTAAGTTATCACATATTGTGTTCATGCAGATTATTACAAAATGCAACAATTATTACATAATGGAGCGAAAATGTATTACATGTTGTCAGGTTATTACATAATTACTGTAGGTGGCATCGAAATTCAGGAAATGATGTTATTTGCCCATATTATGGCCCATGAGAGTTTCCTTACCCCTTGGACTGAATGGCATAAAGTTCCGTGGCAAGGTGGAAGCTGGTTGGCTGAAGGGCTGGGGGGAGGCACTCCGGCGTGGTGATCGGCGGCCCGACTGGGAAGGGTCCATAGTGGGAGTGGGAAGCCGGGCCATACCGGAAATTGGATCAAAGGTAGGCGTTCCTGGATTGGAAGCAGGGCTATAGCTCAAAGAGCCATGAGTACTGCGAGTCGGAGAGCGACGCCTCTGCATACGGGGAGACTGATTCGGAGGAGTCAGCTGACCGTAGGCATAGTTTGGCTGACCCATGTTACGTCTCGAAGTACGAGGAGATTGGTTCGGTGAGGACAGCTGACCATAGCCGTAGTTGGAACCCATCTGACTCCGTCTGATTGGCCCCAGGTCCGAGGGGGTCAAGGAGCTGGAGCCTGTGCTGAGGGAGTCCCCAGAGCCTGGCCCTGCTTTGTAGGTGCTGACATTGGGAGTGTAGGGGGAGCTGGCAGTGCTGCTGCTGCTCCCTCCGGAACCTTCCTGCTCGACTGAGGGAGGGGTGGGGCTGCTGCTCGTGATGTGGATCCGAAGGTTCTGCTCACTGGATGGCTGCCACACAAACAGTTTTGCAGTACACTGGCTTTAGATATTTAGGAGTCGTTGTTTTAGGCAAGCAAGGAAGCATGGATTTTGCACAATGACAACTAGATGGATTTTTAAAAAGGAGTAGGTTTTGAGTAAGCTCTCTGAATAAAAAAATAAATAAAAATAATTGATATGATACCTGTAGTTTTGTGTCAGCAGGAGCAGCCTCCTTCAGCAGCGAGTCAAACTGACGCGACAGTTCATCAGCTGTAGCTAGTGATGCATTCAATTCCTCATTCATAGACTGGACTACAGTGTATAAAAACAGATATAACAGTGTATAAAAACAGATTTAACAAAATCATACACTCAGCAATGATGGTCATTGTTTAGAAGTGTTAAGGATAACAGCTTTTTAACAGATTTAAATTAAACAGAACATATTTAACAAATGTTTTTTTTTTTTTTTTTTTTATCTAAAAGGGGATTCAGGATTCAAACCCAGGTCAACCAAATGCCAATGAAGTGGTCAATGTTCCTCCATTCACCCATGAATCAATCTATCAGTCTTTACATTCCAATGACAGCATAATACATTTTTTTATAGAAAGATATGAAGCACAAGATACTCACACAAGATACTGCTGCCATAGCTAGCCTGGGACGCCATGGCTTTTGATAGTGACAGCGGATCTATGGTTCTCCCCGACCACCTTAGACAGAAAGAGGAAAGACATCATTTAAGCTATAGTGCCAAAATTCAACTGCTCATTAAACTTGTCTAGACAGGTTCGTTTTTTTCCAAAGCCATATACAGAAGATTTGTAACTCTAACGCCAAGGAAAAAAACAGGCGTTTTTCTTCTAGTATCGTTTTGAATTTAATCCCCTGATTTTCTGAGGAGCTGGTTGTCTCCCAACAGTGTCTGCATACACACCTGACATAAAAGGGCTCTGAATCAGATTTTGTTCTGTTTCAATTACTTCCATGCTCAAGAGCTGGTAGAAGGCAGTGCACGATTTCCCATGCCAGAATTGTCTACTTAGAATCTGGTATATCTATGTCCGGGTATGTATGCGTTTGCGTGTGCGAAGCTTGGCTTCATTTCAATACACACCTTCCAAGGAGTTCCAAGGAATCCTTGAGGCTCTATCTGTCTTCCACCCAATTTCCCCAGTATTTCTTGGGTTAGTTGTTGGCAGTCATTTCTATCTGATTGACAGTTAGAGTGAGAAAGTGCAAAAGGGACGCTGTTTTGGGTTGGGTGATTATGTGAGAAAATGCTGAAACTCTGACCTAAGGTTTGGGCCAGTCATCTTCATCACACCCCACATGATGTCGTGGGCATACATTGAGTCAGCACAGAGGGAGACAATGATGTCACGCAACTGTCTGTCTACACCCTGACATCCGAGACAGGGTAATAACCCACTCTGCCTTATAGGCGATCAACGTTTTACAGACTCTCACTGTTTGTAAAACCGAATGAATAATCTGACAGACATGTGATGTCTGTGTGAGCTCAAATGTGCTTACCTCACCAACACAGACACTGTGTGAGTGAGTATGCTGAGGCTAGACAGCACACCAGGTGTGATGACTTCAGAGTGGAGTGACGGTATTCAGCGCTACTTAAGTTGTAGCCTATTTTGTAGTAGATAATGGAGAAAGGTAGACAGACAGTGCTATACTGTACAAGGGTAAATATTGATCTGTCAGTCCATCCATCCCTTCATTCATTCATTCATTCATTCATTCATTCATTCAAAGCACTAAATGGCCCACCTCAATAATAAAAGACTGAAACTAGGATATGACTCATAGTAGGGCTCACTTTCTCCACTGTATCCACCCTACCATAAGCCATAAACCCTAAAAGCCACAGTGTGTGTTTTCCTTCATCTAATGTGAATTGAAAGTTATATTTAGGATTAGATTGTAGTTGAGTCAGTTGAGAAGTTGAGATTTTGATGGGGGGAAGGAGTATGCCTTAGCATGATGAACTACAGTATGAGTGAGGCTTTGAACCTTCAGTGCACTGAACATTCCACACCCCTCCCAACAAGGCAGTGCAAGCCTGGTGCTTATCTGTTAGTTAAGGAACGCCTGCAGAAACTGCCCTCACTGAGTCATCAAGGTCATTCAGTTACACCACAGCAGCTTAGCTCTACATAACACAAGTTGACCATAGAAGGGGGTTTTGTCTCTCGATTGCACAAACCATTCATTCTTCAGAAATCTGCAAGGGATTAAAATAAGAAACTGTCACCAGGAGTCTTCCTTTCAAATGAAGGGTGTAGCTTTTGGTTTGACACATTGTAAATGTTCCAAATCTCCTGAAGGTTTTGGCTATGGTTTGGTGTGTCTTTCCATTGCATGGTCATGCTCAAAAGTCTCAACAGAGTCTTTTATTCTGGTGCAACCAAATGTAACGTGGCAACGAGCCTGGGCTAACTGGCAACAGTATATGGTAATACCTCACACTCCCTAGCCTTAAAGGTGACATAGAATGGATTAATTGAGTATTGTATCTTATTCTCCGGTGTTAAACTACAATATATTCAATTGTATTTTGTCAAAAGGAAGATCAAGTGATATATTAAGCCTAGTTAACACCTCATATTTAAGATGTGTATTGAAATGGGTTTTTTGCCTAAACAACGCCCCACTCTGGCCACCTTAATTGAACTACAATGGCTTTGTGCTATTTTAAATCATTTGTAGGCTTTGTTCTAATTTGCCCATGATTTAGTGGCTATTTCTAAATGTAGGATTTCTATATGAAAGAGGGCAGAACCATGCCTCATATTCATGATGCTCTTTGGCCATGCACAACCTCTCTTAATTCATAAAAGCCTATGTAAAAGTGGTTTTCCATTCTATGTCTCCTTTAAGAATGCTTCTAACTGCTGAGGTGGAAACCTGGGCTTTTCAGCTCAGTGGTTAAAGCGTTCATCTCCCATGCCGTGGGGTTTGTTGTAGTTGACGGGGTTGCGAGTTTGAGAACCATGAGCGGTCCAGCCGAACTCGGCTACATTGGTGTTGTGAGCCAGATGGGAGTGAGGATTTAGGGGACTACACTACACATGCATTGACTCACATAATTTTTCATTGGAACTCATTTGATAAAATATGAGACGATGAAAGTGGCTGGCCTGAGAAATCCATTTTTAGATGACTAATTTACTATTTAAAGTCGGACATTTTCAACTCAAGCATGAATGTCTTCAATATCACAAATGAACTTTGGCCTCTGACCTCCTAATTCAAACCATTCCATCTTAGAATCCATTCAAACCTCCTGCTTGCATCAGCCTGCAATCCTGCTTCTTAATCCAGGCAATACAAACAAACCTACCTACAAACCTACAATAGATCTAGTGCAGTTTTGAGCACTGATTCTGCTCTTGCACTTGAGACAAGTGCCTTGATCAACATAATAGAGCCCAGAACTGTACCAACGTCAGTGTCTGCAACCTTGAAAAGACCACGCTGTGAAAATGGTAATCAAACAATCTGACAGTCTGAGAGTCCATCTTTGTATTACACTGAAAAAAAAGATTATGTGTGTTGTGCCCTCACTGTAACCTTTCCAACTTCGTACAACCGTGACTCTGTAGCCAAAATAATAATCGTTTCCTTTCCCAAAGAAGCACACTCCCTTTGTAATGCTCAAGTGTTCTTTTTGAGTCGCTGACTCCTCCAAGAACTATTCTCAAAATATCCGGTGGCTCACACACCCCCACTAAAACTAAAGGCATGTAGCATGTCAGCACAGACACACACGTAAACACACACTTGACTCTGTGCCATGCCAAATAACACAGCTTGGCTTTGTTTAGACCCCTTCAAAATGGGAATTCAGTAAGTTTGACTGTTTATGAGCAAAAACGACTACATGCCATCTTAATCAGAGCTTCTCAATATAAATTCCTGGCAAATAAATGATGCATTTAATGATGACTTCATCAATGAACTCTCTAGGGACTGTTCAGATCACTAGTCTTCCACTTGAATATGAGGAATCTTGCAGCTCCCTCCAACATGACAAGTCTGCACTCAGGCATTCTCATCAGATTGTGCTTTTAAAAATGGGAGGAAGTGCCATCACAAAACACTACTGCTTAGGCCTATAATGTGCATTAATAAGAATCCACTATCACAATTCCAAGATAGCCAATCAGCAATTTAGAAGTCATAAAATCACATAATATAAAATTATTCATTTGAAGGTACCGTCACAAGACTGACGTGACACTGTCATTAACTATGACATGAATCTGTCATAAACTTTATTCACCTGTCATGACTTCTGTCATTAAGTGTCACTCAGCATTTGTCATGGTTAGGGTTCGGGTTCGGGTTAGGGTATGTCAGAAGTCATGACAGGCTTATAGAGTTTCTGACAGATTCCTGACAACGTCATGTCATAGTTAATGACAGTGTCATGTCAGTCTTATGACGGTACCTTCAAATAAAGTGTTACCAAATATTTTAGACATATTTAGGCCTGTGTGAGAGAGATAATTGTGAGGATCCTACAGAACATACTAGTACAGGTTCAAACAGGAGACGTAACTTTAGCAATCAGGCTGCTCAACTGGTTTGTACAGTTTGTTAACATCAACAAACAATATAAGCCTACTAGTTTGACTCAGATTAAAGTGTGATCAAATTTGACAAAAGAACTAGGCTACTAGAATCATACTAAAACACACTCTCACTGCAGAGATGCTCCTCTTAGGCCTAGGGGCAACAGGCTGGAAACTAGGTTAGGCTAATTAAATGAATGAGGTAGGGCCCTCAAATAATATGTTTTATCTTGAATTGGCCCCCGTTGCAGAGAAAGGGAAGACAAATTAATTCAGAAAAGCTTTCCCTAAACTGTTTTGGCCCATAATTTAGCCTATTGCAACATGCAATAACCTCAATGAGTCAATGTGACACACTGTATGGTGTGTCACATTGGCTCATTAAAGTTATTGCATCTTGCAATGATAACCTGTCAAACTAAGTCCACACAGGCCACAATCACTAAAGGCTGACAATATGTTTACATTGCAAATAAATTTGTGTTCAGTTCGCCAAATTCTTAGCCAAGTGCAGTTTCTCCCTGCGCAGGCCTATTTTCTGTAGACTATGGAAAACTGGAAAATATTCCACTTAGTTTACATCAAATGCTTTGATTTCCATAAGCCACTCAATGTTGTTACAAACCATTAAGCAGCAGGTCAATATTTTTGCGCTGTATCATTCTGCGCTTTTTTGCGCTTTATCATTCCCCATTTTTAGTGCGATCTTATGGGCTTCACCCATTTTAGAATCAATCGGCATTTTGAGTTTGGCGATGGCATATTACGCTGTGAAGAACGCGAACATTTTACTTTATTCGCACACATTTGGTTGAGAGAAGAACACATCTGATTTTCATTATTCCTAGTCTTTCTCTAAAACTCCTCCCACAAATCTTTACAAAGGCAAACTACATCAAAAGTAGCTTACAACAACTTTGAAATCTACTTGCTTATGACTAAACGTTGACGACGCAGCCCACGAACTTCTGCCAAAACGTTGTAATTTAGCCTCACATTAGGCTACATGAAAACAGAAACTGCTTCAAAATATAAAGGAAACTCTTAGCCTACCTTCAGAAATCGCCTCTGCCACTTTGCCGTAGTCCAAAAGAATGTGGCTGATGTCCGTCCAAACTGCAATACAACTAGCTACACTGCCATCCACAGAGTTAAGAATTGCTTTGATATGTGGCCCAGCCCACTGCTGAAATTTGAGCCAGGTGTTGCACAGCTGGCTCAGGTGAGGCTCGCCCCATGGCTGCCTCCCATAATGTATGCTTCCTATAAACATGAAGCTGAATGGGAGGAAAGGCATGACAAAGGCTGACATGGCATGGCATGTTAAAAGTGGTTTATTTATTAACAAGCACATGATGTGTCTTGCTAAACCATCAAACCTAAATAAAAATGAGAGTAGGGTAACAGTCTAAATATTTATCCCGGAATACATTAGCCAAGTCAATTTTCAATCATGTAATACTGACATAACCTATATATGGACAGTGGCAGAGCCCCCCAGGAGGATTTTGACAGCATGCTGCAAACCCTCACTTGTTCATGCATATGCATTACGTGTACGTGTAAATTAAACGTCATCACGTTCGTTTATCTCTTGAGTTGTCCCGCCTTCTCAGCCAGAAACGACATTTCCGCCAAGATGGTTGTTGGTGCCTTTCCCATCGCGAAATTGCTCTATTTGGGAATACGGCAGATGAGCAAGCCGGTGGCAAACAGGATAAAAGCAGGCGCACGAAGGAGCGAGTTTTTCAAGACTTACATATGCTTGCCTCCGGCACAAGGTTAGTGAATATCTGACAGATCATTTGAAACGATGTTGTATGACAGCATTAGTGGTGACAACCTACAGGAGGACGAGGCGGAAGTTAGCATCACTGAATTGAAAGATGGACCAATCAAGGTCTTTCGAGATATCTGACAAACCAATCCAAACAATGAGCGTTCTGCTGCTCTTGTTTCATTGGTATGCTAAGTTGAATGATGGGTCCTCCGCCCAATGACGTGAACTGATGAACACCAATGAGATTGTATTTTAGTATTGGAGGCGGGAAGCACTTGTCATTGAAGCTTCCATGGCTTGCTGTTGAAAGTGCCTTTCTCTTTCTCTAGTTTGTGATTGTTATGAGTGTTGACTGCGCAAGGCTAATATCTCATATATCATTGACCTGACATGGACATGACCTAACATGAATTGTGTGTTTTGAAAGCTGTTTTTCAAATGGATTGTCCATTTGAGGGAAATAGTAGTCCATGTATTAGAAACTGAATGCAAGTGGTAGACAACTAGTGACCCCTAGAGTCCTTTAATGTTAGTTTGAAAACTCAAAAGACAACCCCCCGCCAAAAAAATAAATAAATAAAGTTGTACAAATTGATTTACTGATTCGCTGACTTGTGCCATGTAATGTGTGTATACTATGTGTATATCATCTCTGACTACATTCAGTACTCATGCTGTTTTGTGTTACCCATGGTCAATCTATGCATCAGACTTTACAGATACTTTATTAGGCCCCAGGCAGGTAGGCTGAGTCCATGAGGCGTCGATCTGCCCAAGGTTTCTTCCTACATAACAAATTATTTACAAAGCGAGGGAGTTTTTCCTTGCCCCTGATTCTCATGGATGCTTCCCGTACTGTCTGTAAAGCGCCGTGAGACAATGTACTGTATTTGTGCGCTATACAAATAAAATTGAATTGAATTGAATTGAATGTGTAGAGATCGGAGGACTCAGTCTACAGTATCAGAGCTGCCAGTGAAATATCCACCCATCTGTTTAGTTTTCTTTCCAGGGGTCCTACATGGATAACATCTACCGTTATCTACAGAATAACATTATTTATCTATTCAAGGCCTGTCTGTCTACACATAACCATCAGTGACATGTTAGATTTGAACTGTGTTTAAGGGTAAAGTGTAATTTCTTAATTACTTAAGTGTTTCATTCCTCTGTGCAGTGTACCACTGGGTAGAAATGCGGACGAAAATGAGAATCATGGGATTTAAAGGCTCCACAATCAAGCCCCTCAATGAGGATGCGGCGGCTGAACTAGGGGCCGAGCTTCTTGGCGAGGCTATCATATTCTTGATCGGAGGAGGCTGCATGATCCTGGAGTACAGTCGCCAGGCTGCCAACTCGCGCCGTAAGGAAGAGGAGCTTAACGACACCATCAGTAGCTTACAGCAGCAGGTGGGAGAGCTGGCACTTGCCACAGAGACTCTGGATGCCCAGCTTCGAGAAGTCAATCGACTACTTCTGTCCTTCCCCGGACCACAACCACAACCTCGGAAGTAGCATCACACTCAGTCCTGATCTGGTGGCGCAGGCTACTGGGGCTGATCTAAAGTCTGTATGTGGGGAGGAGTGTGCCATGGTCCAGACCAGTACAGTATAGCACTGCCATACTGGCAGCCTTGTGTAGGTCATGCTGGTCATCCACACCCTTATACCAGTCAGTGCCTACCTCTACCTATTAGCTGGAGCTGAGGGTGACTGGGCCAACGCTGAGTATTGGGTGAACTGATATACACTTGACAATGGAGCCTAATTTAACAGGATTTGCTGTGTAATATTTATTTGTCTGAGTGTGTGTCCATTCACAGTACAGTTCACAAGGGTGAGCCAGTAAATGCACAGTGCTAATTTCCTGCTGAATTTGGTTGTAATTTAAAAAAGAAGACTTGTCGAAACATATTGCGCTTATACGCATTTCAGTGATCTCTATTGAAAAGGAAGCATGTGTAATTGACAAAAAAAACAAAAAAAAAACCATTGTAAATATGTTCATTGCTGTTGTACGATAATTATAAACAGGGAAGCCTACTGTACCATGGACCCAAGGGTTGCACTTATCCGCAACTAACATGGTTTGAAGGCCACTCATGCATATGTGTGATTTGAATTGTAAATATAGATGATGGATTAAATTACACATTTCTCCCACATAATTGCCTTCCTGTCTTCAACTTATCTACTGTGAGTGTTGCTTTATCAATTGATTCATGACATTAAGTGATATAGATCATTTCTCCCAACAGGTACCAGTAGCTAGCCACCTGCTGAAGAGTTGCTCTCTGAATGTTGAAAGGAAATGTAAAATTAATTTTACAGTACATCATCCCAAAACATGTTAAACATCTCAATGAAATCAAATTCAAACATCCTGCCTCATCTGCCACGTGACTACCTGAGTTTTACTGCTCTGGTGAGAGTGGATGTTAGTATAAGGAAATGCACATCAGATTTGGCTAGCTATGGAAAATAATAGGGATAGTAATGGTCAGTAAATAGTTTTCACCCCACAAATTTAGATTACTTTAGAAGTGTTTTTACAGTGCCGTAAGTTTGTAAGATGGTTAAGGATTTAAAATTGACCATCAATAATATTGATGTAAAATAATTGATGTAGAATAGTGATAGAATTGTAATAATTAGTAGAATAGTTGGCCGCACGCATAAATATTTTTTCAAACTATACTTGGGGTTTTTGGTCATTGCTGATGTCCATAGCTCTTGGAGCTCATCTGAACATTGGTTAACATTGTTAATCATGTTAATCATTGTCATCATGTATTCACACTGTAGTTTTTTCACAAACATGCACACTATAATTTATTTCATTATAAATATCATAAATCATCATATTCCTTTTCAAAAACAGCCGTTTTCATATTTAGTTTCAAAGTTTTCATCCATTCCCCTGCTTTTTAGCAAAAGCTGCAAATAGGAACTTATTGCAAAACTGGCATCATCCACGTGATGGCGCCAGTGCCACACCATGTTCACAGCCGTATGGCATTCTCTCGATAGCTTGAACACTCTGCTGACTGAGAAAACAGGTGTGTCACACATTACATGGCCTGACCTGAGGAAACCATGATATCGCTGCTGAACTGATAAATCCAGTTAGTCATTCAAACATAACAAAAGGTTTTAAAAGAACCTTGACTCTTGTCATCTTGGTCACCTCTGACAAATGCTGCATAGGCCTTACTGATCATAAATTGGAAATGCATTATGTATTGCCATCTAGTGGACAGCTCACCGCTCTGCTCAAAATTTCAAAATAAGGTTAGATAATGAGTGACAAGAAATGGACTAATACAATTGAACACATTTCTTGACTGCTGCAAGAACCACCCATACAAAATTGGATTTTATCCAGTATCTGCACACGTGGATACTGTACAGAGTAAAATCTAAAGGGGACATACACACCGTAGAATGGATAACATGTTTTGCCTTATCTTGGTTGTGATTGGTAAGGTTGTGCATGGCCAAAGAGCTATTAAGGACATGGTTGTGCCCTCCGTCATAAATGAATCTTGAATCTTCTAAATATACCACTAAAGCATGGGCATTAGAACAAAGCTTACATGTCAAACACCGCAGATCAGTTGTTCAAATAGGGCCTGTGCATCCATACCATAGTGTTGCTGGTGTGACACAAGTGTCTGCATTGTCTGCACCACATTCCCGGTCTCATTTGCCCACAGAGACCTGTCATGAGCTCTACTCATTGTCCATCTCCACCCAATCTCTCTCTCCAACTCTCCATCACTCTTCAAGACCCTAAAGACCATGTAGACTGTGTATTATCCATGATGGACTTTCCTGTGGTTTCTCCATTCTTCTTCTGTCTCTTGCATCCCCAAGTTTCATGACATTGACCAAGCCATGAACAATAGCATTGGCACACAATGTCCATGCCAAATAAAATGATCACATGATCTCTTGGATTCACAATTTTCATTCAGAGAAACTGGCCTTAGATTTGTTAAATGATGCAACTTAAATACAGCCTTATATTTATAATACATATTCATGGTCTGATATAGGCAATTTTTTTCCACAGAGAAAGCACAAAGAACCAAAATGCCTCAGTAGTTGCGAAATATTTAATAATAATAATGAAAGAGGAGCTCTTAAGCATTTGCTGTGTCTTCAGCATTAGCTGTGTTAGCTCTCCTCCAGAAGCAGAATCTGGATGGTCTGTTTGCAGCCCTCTCCTCTTTCTGTCTCTGCTTCTCCAGTTTCTCAGCCTCTTTCTTGGCCTTCTTCTCCATCTTCTTCCTTTCCTTAAGCTCGGCTTTGTGGATTTTCTCCAGCTCCTTTCTTATCTTTTTCTCCGTCTGCTTCCTCTCTTTGAGTTCAGCAGCCCTGATCTTTTCCTGCTGCTTGGTGGCCTCAGCCATCACACGCTCCATCTCCTTCTGATAAGTTTCCTGAAGCCTCTGCATTTCCTTGTTCAGCTTCTTCAATTGCTTGCTCCGAGACTAAAACAGATAAAATAGAAATCATTTTAGAATTATACACTAGATCAGAAATCCCAGTGTGTCATGTTTTTGTACATTCTTTCAGCAACTGTACCTGGAGTCCATCACTGATGTAAGGCATGTTGGTGATGCTGGCCTCTTGAGCCAATCCATTAGACACCTGGGGAAAATAGACACAGTTTGTGATCAGCTTTCTATCAGACTGCTCATGATAAAATAAATCTCATCAATTAGACAGGATTGTGATATTTACCTCCATGGATTTCTTGGACCTGTTCTTCAGGTCAATCAGGCACCTTTGCTTGGCAGAAGCAGTGGTCAGAGCCATGGATAAGGTGGAGTCGACTCTTTCCTGGGTCCATCTCAGCCAGTTATCCGACTCCGCCTTGATGTGCTCAGGGTCTTTCACCTTAATCTGGTCGAAGTTTTTCTCTGTATCCATGAGAGAGCGGAGCCTCTGGCACTCTTGCTCCAGAGCGAGAATCTTCTCTCTCTCCGACTCGGCTTGCTCTATCATCATCCTCTTTTCATGGACCATCAGATCAATGTCTAAGCGGATTGCCTCTTGCTCCTTGTACCTGGTGGTCCTCACAGCTGCTTGCAGCCTCTCTCTCTCCCTTTGCCACTCCTCATTACCAGAGGTCCTGGACTGCTCCAGTTCGGAGATGTCCTGGATGACTTTTTCTAAAGCCATTTTCAGGACATGCTCAGTGGCCTGGGACTCCTTAGCCCTGTCATCTAAGAACTTTTCCAGCTCCTCTATCATGGATTGACTGAGAGCAGCTCTCAGACCCTCACTGAGGTGCTCCATGATGGGAACCTTGAGAACACAATAAAACAATTTAATCTTAGTTTTATTTTGTCAGTTTACATGGATAACTCTTTATTTCTGCAAGTTTACACGGATCTACATTGAGACATGTTATGCTTTACCTTGAAAAAGCGTTTGCCAAATCACTTATTGCCGTTGTTGTTCTGTTGAATTGCGCAGGAAAGTTACTCGTCGTCGTTAATTCGTGTTCAAAATGATTGCATTAATACCACTGCTCGCCTTTTTATACCCACTATGCCATGGAATGGAATGCGTAAGGTGACGCAACAATACATTTTGCTTCTAACTAATGGTGTCACAATAGAATCATAATCAAAGCTCCTCAAAAGAATAACCACGGCAACACAACCCCCCCCCCCCCCCCCCCCCAAAAAAAATATATAAATAAATAAATAGTCTAAATAAATAAATAGGCTAAATAAAATAAAATGAATGAATAACTGAATAAATAATAAATTATAAATTATTATAATAAATAATAAAATAAAGTACCGGTAGCCTAATGCACTTTGATTTTGTAGCCTATTATTATTATTATTTTATATTTAAAAAATGCATCAATGTAGATGGAAAACTTCAAAATATCCTAAACTGTCAACTCTCAAAAGCTGTCTTTAAACAGCAGGAGCTTGTGTTTTACATTTAGCCTATGCTGTGGTATGGTACAGCCTATCTACTATGCATGAGCACTTTTTTTCACCGTATTTCCAAATTCCTATCGCCCTGGGAGCAGTTCTCATTTTAGGCTTCTGACAAAGTGAGAGACGGGCCGTCAGTTAGCCTGGTAGGCCATCATATGGGCCTATCATTGAAATGTAGCCTATAAATGTACAGGCTGAGCAAGTGTATTGTATGAAAATGACAAATGTACAGGCTGAGCAAATTATTTGCCGCAAGTCTAGATAGGCTAGCCGTCAGTTATGTATTTTCCTACTACTACACTAGCTTACTTATGATAGGCTACTCAGAAACACTCTTTGACCCTTGCGCCTGTCTCGAGAAGGTTGTTGCCTGTCTGACCGCCTCTCTCAGCGATGTTTGTAAGCAGATCACTTGCGCATTCGTGCTACACTTTATTTCACTCGACTCGCGGGAAATTTTAGGTCACTTAATTGCCTAGCCTACAGAAGTGTCTCTTTAGCCCACTATATGGTAGCTATCCCCTTGGTTGCTTTTTGGAGAGTAGGCTACGCGAAGTCATGGATTGAATTATTTAATAGAAATTGGATAATTGAGCCTTGAAGATTAATTTGTGCCAGGCCTGTAATTTGCAACAAAATCAGGTGGGTCAACTTTTGGTATGTAGGGGTACGTCTAGAGTTCTAGGCTACTGAGGTACAGTAATAGCCTCACATCTGATCAGGGAAGCAAAATATGCACACCATTAGCCTACTCTTTTTCATTGTCCATCACTAGGTTAGAATTGCTTTCTTGGTGGTCTGGTGTCGAAAACCCAGGCCTATCTACCGTTGAGAAATTAAGTGATCAATAGCAGACCATGTACTGGACCATGCAGGTGCGAAGCTGGACCTAGGCCATGAGGAGGAATCGTTAAAGTAAGTACAGAGTAATGTAGGCTAATAATGAAAGCAAGTAGGTTTAAACTTCAGCCTATGTGTGGACACTCGGCCAAGGCGTGTTGACTTTATAAAGTTATTGTGTGACCACATAAGGGGCGAGGTGGGGGGAATGAAGTAAAAAAAAAAAAAAAAAATCCCCCATAAATTCCATGTTCTGGTGTTGGCACTTGAGTAGCCTAAATGATGCAAATGGCAAAACATGGACACATCAAAACTTTTGTATTGATACACAATTCCAGTTATTTGCAACAGAATATGAAAAAAGAGGTATTGAAGTGAAATGTCTGTATTGGCTTCTCTGTATTGCTCAAATATTGAACTAGGTAGGCCTAGTATTGACAGAACCCTCACAATACAACCAAACAGACTAATACAGTCAGTCAAATATGTCACACCAGGGCTGGTTCTTGGCATAGACAGGTGATTGCCCCGGGCACCAAATAGACTATCAGGGGGGGATCAAAATACACTACTTTTTCTCTTCAGTCTTCTTCTTTTTTCTTCAGCTAATATTTCTAGAAAAGAGGGGCAAGACATTGGCCTATAGACATTGACAAACTAGGCAATCACTTAGGGCACCAAATATTAGGGCTCAATACATTTATTACTTTCTTCTTCAGTATTTCACTGGTATTTCTGGAAAAGAGGGGCAAAACTCAAATCTGGCCTCTGGCCTTGAGCATGTTCCCATGCTCCTTTGCGCGCTTATTTCATTCCACTCTGCAAAGCAGCATGGTGACCATGGCCGTTTTTCTCGCTTACTTTCGGTATCCAATCGCAGAACAAAAAGGGATTTGTACGGCCCTCGATTGCATTTTACGTCACGTGGTGTCTCTGGTATTGGCTCCAAGGTATGTACAGACGCTATGATAGACATTCGTAGCGCCCAATAAACGGCTCTGGACAAACGATGCTTCCGCTATGAGAAATGCAATAGGTAGGTCCCCAGACTAAATATCACTTGTGATTTTAGTTTGGCATTCGCTAGCAAAAAGGCTAGATCCTGCCCTGTGTCACACTATGGCATAAGCCAAGTGAAATTGAAAACCAGCATTACAATTAGCTGCTTTTTACCTATCATCTGATGTCTGTCTTAACCATTTTTTATTTTTTTCTCCCACCACGTAAGCTCAACTTATGGTGTCTGTTAATACATTTATGAAAGCAATCTCCTCCAATTACTGATAAATATTATTGGACCCATTGTAATATTATAATATTATTGGACCCATTGCCTCCGCTGCAAAGCCATGATCTCAGCCATTGCCTGTAGGAAAAAGTGTAGATGCATTCAAATCAGCTTTCAAGTTTTTTTTTTATTCATTCATTTTTAAGTTGTTCCTTGATTTTATAAATCACAGTGAAAAAGATGTCCATCATCCAAAGTGCCTGAAGTTGATTTCTGTGTCGGCACACAAGTGTGCATCTTGACATACATTTGTGTTAGATAAGTTCATGATTTTGATTTGAGCATTTTTGTTTCAAATACATGTTCAGATATCCACAAACACAAACCATCCTTTAGCAAACCATGGTTCAGGTTCCTGTGGCCATGCACATCAAGGTGCTTGGTTGGCTTAAATGCAGACAAGGAGTCCAAAGTCTTTAGGCCAGTTCAGTTGACTTCGATCTTCGATTTTCAAATGGAAATTTAATACACTTCGGTTTGGATATGATCCAAACTTTCATGATCACAAAGGTTAATACCTCTAAAAGGAAGTTAACACACGGTTTCAACGCAAAAAAGTGGACTGAGACTTAAGTGTTGAAAATGTAATCAGTGTACAGTACAGAGAAGGCCTTACTCCATGAATTTGGCCTTGACTTAGGAACTGAGATGTACGCAGATGCTCTCATTGAGACGCTTATCAAGGCAAGCAAATCAGTCGGGTTCCCTGCTTTTGTCCCTTTGAAGTCTGAGCTCGGCCATCTTCTCCCGTAATGCACACTCTGGTAGAGATGACCCCAGTGATCGGACTTGCCATGAAGAGCTCTAAGACAATACATAATTCAAAAACGTAGTGTTAAGACTGACATTTCAACTATGGATGAAGGAGAAATACAGTACATACGGTGTGATCAATGGAAATGGAAATATGGTGTGATTCTATCCACAGATGTGTTGTTTGAGGTCACTGGGCCTCATTTACCAACCATTCTTACAAAGAAATGTGTTCTTAATCCCACTTCTGCAGTTTGTAATACAATTTGCATTCACCAATATGTGTTTTTAAATGGGACCTTAAGAGTAAATTTTAGAAAATTCTAAAGAAGAGGCCGACTGTTTGCATACAGTATGAGAAAATGAGATACAGCATGCACTGAAGAGCAAACCAGCATTTAGCATTAGGGGAATGGGGCATACTGTAGGAAAATGAAACTGAGTGTGTTTGTGAGTTTTTGTGCCCGATTCAGTTTTGTTGAGTGTTCGCTGTCGGTTGACTGTTTAGTCTATCTTGTTGCAAAAAACTTCTAATTCTTTTTTATTAATGACAGTATTTGGTGACCTTGAACAACAGAACTATGGATGATTCACAGTAAATGTCTCCTTTAATGCTATGGCAGTGGGTTGTATACAGTGTACTGCGATTATTAACCCTTTGTCAGACACTCACTCTTCCTAGTGAGGATGTTGGGGAGTGTGTGGCCAAGTGGTTCTTTCTCCGCTGTTCTTCTGGAGTCCAGACTCCAGGGTCTGTCTGAGTGGACTGATGAGAGAGGGCCGAGTAGTCGGACTGGTTGTCTAGAGTATGGTGGCCCTTGCTGCTCTCTGAGCCATTGCCTTGTGGGAAAGTGAAAGCCTCGTCCTCTGAACCTAATGATTTTGGGATGACAATGACAAATAGTGGAAAATAAAAAGAAATAAATCATTACATTTTATATTACATTCAGCAAACGCTTTTATCCAAAGCAACTTTTATTCAAAGTGATTTGTCAATTATCAGTGCCCAGTTTTTAAGTGCCTTCCTTAAGTGCCTTCTTTAATTGCCTTCCTTAAAGGAGAAAGTCGGCGTGAATCAACACGTAGTCCTACTGTTTTGTAGTGCCAAGCGCTATTGTTAGCCACCTCAATCACTGGATTTCATGCAAGGCAGACTGAGATAGCGAAATGGCAGCTAACATTAACATAATGGGGCATTTCAAAACGAAAGCAAATCGATTAGGGTTATGCCTCATGCCTCATTCAGTTAGTGTTAGCTGCCCTTTCGCAAACTCGGTCTACGATGCACAAAATTTTATCATGAGGTGGCTTTCAGTAGCGCTTAGCAGTATAAAACAGCAGGGCTAGGTGTTGATTCACGCTGGATTATACCTTTAAGAGCACAGTGATGGTGATGGCCAGGTGCCTTAACTCCTATGCTACCACCACCCCCAGAGCCACAATCTCGGCAATGTTTTTTGTCTTATGATATGGAATGGAAGTAATAGCATGTTAGCAGTAATAGCAGTATGTTATCAGCCAACTGAATTCATCACGGCCATTTTCAGTTTTAATTGTCTACTGTTTTGCCTGTTATAGTATTCATGACCCAGACAGTGTTGGTACTGGTCACTGGTGCTAGACTCACTCCAGCTGTTGCCCTTGGTTCTTAGGTTGGGTCCCGGTGTGGAGGGACATGAGCCTCCCGACGAGCGCTGGAACATCTTCTGACACTCCATGCTCACCTGGTCCTTGCATTGCTTGTGACAGTTCACTCCACAGTCTGAGGGAGGTGGGTAACACATATGTTATTAAAGAGTAAACTGTTGGGCCCAGACCTAAGGGAATATTCCACCTGTTAATGAAAATGGGTTATTCACCCTCTTACCCAGAGTTGGCTACTTTACTTTGCAGCGCCTATGCTAAAGATAAATTCAGGATTGCCAGACTAGGAAAACACATGCACTGAGACGAAAATGCTTTTACCCACATGTGTAACTCCAGGTAAGAGGGTGAATAACCAATTTTCTTTAAGAGGTGGAATATTCCTTTACGACAAAAATGTATATGATGATGTAACACATGCTATTAAAGAGTAAGCTATTGGAATTAAGACCGTTTTTTTTTTTTGTCAAATGCATATGGTTGCTGGTATAAAAAATGCAGTGAAATTATGTCTGGCGTCAGCCTATTTGTGCAAAGCACAGAAGTGCAGTAGGAAAATGGCTACATAGGATGGTTGACTGGTTGATGGATTAGTGAGCCTATTGGCATTAATGAACCTATTGGTTGCAGGCATTGGAGAAAAAATGTGTGTGATGATGTAACATAGTCCTGTTGATGTAAATGTGTATCATGTAATGTAACCTCTTTAATTTTTGGTTAATGAAATAGATTTGTGATTATACTGTATTATTGGTATTATTAGTATTGTTAAAAAATGAAATAAAAAAAGCATGCAATGTAACATTATGAACTTTTTATATTTTACCTTTGCAGTGATATCCTTGTTTGATGACACCCCAAAGCTAAAAAGATAAAAGAAGAAAGTTTTAAACCATGTGGGTGAGTATTGCATTCTTCCCTCCCGTTCGCTTTTTTATAGTCAACTCTAGGGAGTATTTGACTTGTATTCTGGTTAGGCAGAGCTAGACGGACACCATTAATGTGTGGTCAACGTAAAAAGAAACAAAAGGTTCAAATCACACCTCTCAGTGTTTGGCTAACTTTTTTTGAAACACTTTGGCTCAACACCTGCTTTTTTGTTGTTGTTGTTTTACAAATGTGCTAGATAGTAGATAGATAGATTTTTTTGACTTGTCTAACATATTGAACTGCAGAACACTTTGGTTCACATATTTTGTGCTACTTGATTAGTATCCAATCATTATATAAATGCAAATGGAAACTCTGTGAGAGATCTCCCTTTGCAGTTGCATGGACATGGTCTGATTAGGAACTTACTTAAACATATTTAAATAATCAAATAAGCTATGCAATGACTCATTCATTTCACTGGAATATGCAGCAATGATGTTGATATCAATGGGAAAGAGTGCAGGTTCAGGCAAAGACTGAGGCCATGCAATAGAATGTGAAGGACAGGACACACATAAACAGGTTACAACAATCTCAATTCTGATAGCAACTCAGTGAGATTCGATTGAAGCCATATCTTGCCAAAGACACTCAACTGTTATGGCTAGCTAACCAAAACCAGACAATGCAGGTGCCACACAACATTAAAAAAAAAAACAATAATAATAATGCAACAATAATGAATTTTACTACATAATCATTCCACCACCAAGACATACATTTCCCAAAGTTTTGTCTGATTCTTATTTTGAATTGTTGACAAAAAATGGCTGGTTTCCCATATAACTTTTTATAACAGTTTATACCTGTATTAACACTTTGAATGCCAGAAACGTTATATGCCGTTATTACTTGTCATGCGTTGAGTGCCAAAAACGTAATGTTACGTTTTTGCCTTTTTTTTTAATTTACGAAAATAGAAACCCTCACACAGGTTATATATGATTTTTGGAACTCTGTGATAAATAGAACTGAAATAAATTACGATCGGAAACTCATAAAAACTCACGATCTGCACATTTTGTCTGGACATTTTCACATCACAAGGCAGCATTTGATTACTATTGCAGCATTTGTGTCAAATAATGCACGTCATGTCATGTTGTCCTTTCGCGGGTTCGTCACTAGGTGGCAGTCTCAGGGCCGAGTGGAGTGAGTGACAGGCCGCGACGCGCATGCAAGAGGCCTTGTCAGAGTGCCGAATATGTCGGTGATATCTCCTTTTCTAGAAAAAAACAAGGATTTTGATGAAAACTACCCACTGTTTAGCTTGGGATTTCTCAGGAACGGAGGCATGTAGAAATAAACGGTTTTCACCCACTGAGAGCTCTGAGTCTTACCTTTCAAATGACCCATAGTATGTGTCCATAGCTATAACACAGAATACGCTGTGGCTCTATAAAAATAGGCAACAGTGGCCTGGATTGCTGGCACTCTGGGCCAAAGCTTGTTAAAAACACCTGGCAACCAAAGTGTTAACAACAATTTGGTTCAAGAATATGCATGCTTGCGTTGTCATCAATTGTGAAATGTAAACATTTGGCTACCCAAGTGATGTGTTCCAACCAGCTGTATGGGGTGGAAATGCGCTGGTTCCAGAACAGTGTGTTGCAAGCAAACACAACACATGCAAAAAGACAGTGACTGCAAGGTGCAACATTGGCAACAACACTGGGGATTTTTGGATCTGGTATAACTGTGTTCTGCACCAAGAGGAGACCTCCATGATTGTGCATTTAAGTGGCATAATGCTGTGACAAGTCTATACACAGGACACTACAGCTTGCAGGAGGGCGCATACGCTTATCCTAGATCCTAAGGGAGGGACTGATACATAACTTAAATGTGTCTAAATAAATATGGATTAACAAGTTGGATGGAAACCCAGCTATTGCAGAGATCGTGATCATTGAAGGGTTCTGTTCTGAACGTGTTTCAGTAAATCATAATGAATTACAAGACAAGCCTTTTTTTTACAAACACTCTGCTGTTATGTGTTTAGTTATTCTGATTCAGTTAGAAGACAAGCGTTTTTGTGAGATCTCTTTCTTTCTGTACACAAAATCAAGTCTTTGCACAAATTAGTAAATAGACCCACTGAGTATAGAACTTCAAGAGCAGCAGAGCCCACTGACACAAACGAATACCCACAAAGCCTCCACATGCGTCACAGAAGGTAGGCCTCTTGTACGTCATCTCATGGAAGTTGTGCAGGTTGTGGAGGTTGTAGCCCAGTTTTGCGACGACAGACATTCCTCTCATGAAGTAGGACACGATCTCCTGACGACTGACTTCTCCCTCTCTGTGAAAAGAAACTGAATTTTTGTCTCTCTGATGCATGTGTTGAAATACTGAGCTCTGTCTTTCTTGGTATCGATATCATGGTAAACATACAACATCATAGAATGTTGATTATGGTACCTGTCAGACTCGTGAGTGCAGAAGGAGAACGGGAAGTTCCCAGAGATTTTTTTGAAGTCCTCCCGGGATATGTAACCGTCCATGTCCAAGTCGTAATTCTTCATGATGGACTGCAGGGGGCGACATGGTAATGGGTTGTCTGCATGGTAATGGGTTGTCTGCTTGTCTGGGCTATAGGAAGTGAAAGCAGGCTGACAGGAACTCCTGTGCAGCAGTGTTCTAATAGCTCAGTGCATTACTTACATCCACCATCTGCTTGACGTGTTTGGAGATTGTGTCTGGGTCTAGCCTAGGGGGCGCCCCTGAGCCCCACTCCGCAACTGCAGGAGGCTTGACAGGAGTAGCAGGCTAGCAAGAGGACAAGGAAGAACACAGCCACAGTGTCAAAAAGAAAGTGATAATAATAACCATTGCTGTATTTAGCTTTGTTTACAAGGCCGATAGATGAAGATATCATCCAATGGGGAGGCGTGATAGACAGCAGACATATAACAATGATATGAAACATTAAAAACAAACAAGAAAAGAATTCGAACTACTCCTACATGTTGAGATTACGGAGATGATATTTGCATATTTTGCTGATGATGCCATTGATAAAGTAAAAGACTTTGTTTATACTGCGAATAAAGTAATCGTGATCTATGAGCTGAGGTAGCTGACAAGTGCAGGGACTCTCATGTTGATTGGAGATGAAAGGGAGCTATGAAACCAAACCTTACGCAGTTAAGGCCTACTGCATGTGTCAGCAAAATAAACTAGCGTGGAGATTATGTGTCTGTTGCGTACACTGACCTGAATCTTGGGGTTTTTAGGCTCCTTGGCGTAGGAGAGCTCATAGATCTCATCCTCTGTGTAATATAGGTCAAGAGACAGCTGTGACAGGGAGGGATATTCCAACAGAGGCCTTTGTTACACATCGCTTGACACTTTACACAGTTTTTGGCAGATTTTGTAACGAGATTTAAGACTTTAGAGATGTTTATGTTTTTTTCCCACTAAAATCCCCACTTACACACTCCACTTATTGAGCAAAAATCAACTGGCACATAATCTTTGACATTTTTTTATATGAATAGTTATATAGTTATAATAATACTTTATCATTTTTCTTTGTATTTTGCTCTTCTAAATTTGTACTCATTTGATGCTACTCATAATAGGCTTTGGATGTTTGGGTCCATCCAACTTCAGAACTACAGTTCATCCACAACTTACTGTTAGTAGGGGTAGAAGATCCTTGTTGGGGACAAAAGGGATCTTGCACTCGTGGATGGCCAGTAGCTCACTGATATTGCTGTACAGATGCTGTAGCTTGCCCAGGTTGATCTTATCGGCCTCTAAGTAGTCTGGCAGTGCCTCGTTGAGTGAAATCAAGTCCTTCAGGTGCACTCCTAAGATAGGCACCTTGAACCCTGTGCATTCGCTGTACACACGGCGATAGTTGCTGTAGTTACTGCTAGACGACAGGAGCTCTGTCATTTCACTCAGAGCCTGCAGTTGAAAGAGGAAGGAGCATTGCAGGGGCAATATAAACAATGAAATATGGTATCAAATATTTTTTTGCATTATTTTTTTAGACTGTTGATAATGGATAAAACCATCCAAACACCAAGGCAACCCGCCTCTGTTGGTGCAGCAGCCCTCCTCTCCTTCCTAATACTTTACTCTACTAATGTAAACTAATGTTTCCTTGACCATCCTAATGCTCTATAGAGAGCAGAATAGGATCCCCTTTCATTGGTCTTCCTATACATATTTAACATATGTAGATATACTGTAGGATAGACTCATACAAGTCTTCCATGATCCCTTTTATAATATACCTACTGAGAATGAATGTTTGTATTGCTCTCCAGGTATTCAGTGATACACTCCAGTATCCTCTTGTATGCGAAATACATGCATCCAAATAGATTCAGTATACTTTGTGTGGGCAAAGTGAAAGCCTTTGGAAAAAAAGTATTGTGTTGGTGCTTTTTGTGCTCATCGTCCTATCTGATTAATTCAGCGATGGGTTGTGCAACAGGGCGGACGGGGTCACCTTGTTCAAAACAGTCCGGTGCATTATATAAATGTGAGAGATTGCCAGTTGATTTGTTTTCACTTTGCCGTGTTCTTTTTAGCAGCGGCCATGTTGCTTACCTTAGTTGTGTCTGAGGAGAGGAGATTGGCAGTGTCTTTAAGGCGAGATATGGAGCTGTGGCACAGGCCTCCTATTACTGCCATTAGAGTGTTAAAATTCTGAAGAGAGCGCAGCTTCTGCTCAAAGGGAGAGATAAATAGATAGTGGGACGGACGAAAGAGAAAGAGGTTAAAAGAGCATATACTGTAAATAGGGCTTTCTATAAAATGACCTTCAAAACTGAAACTTCAAAATTGAATATTGTATTTTGGTTCGTTATCATTTTTTGGGGGAGTGTTCAATTTGGTCAAACTCACATTTTCGAGTGATCACTTTATGATAACAGTATACCATTTCATAGAAAAGCTATCAATAGGATTATAACAGATTTAGAACATTAGGTGACTAAATGGGATTTTGAAAGGTTTGTGAAATGAAATAAGTATATGTTGAAATGCATTCAATATGAGAAGAAATGAATTATTTTGCATAAACTTTGTGTCTATTTTTTTCTTTAAATGGCACTTCAAAAATGAATAGGATACAGAGGTAAAACAGAGGAATAAAATAGATAGATATACATGTAAATATGGCAGTTAAGTGGCCTATAAAATGTAGTAATTAAAGTTCTGTTTATTTCTCTTTTGCAAGATCATATAACTGAGGAACCTGATTTTAAAGCACAAGTAAAAACAACATGGTGATACAACAACATATGACCATGTAATGATGGTCTTCTGTTGTTGTCATTTACAATGTTGTTTACGATGTTGCAAGAGTGACAAACAGAACATACATGCGTACATGTGTGGCAGGAAGAGGGCAGTGAGCCGGCCACTGTTTCCTTAGCAATGCTGTTGCACAAACATCATTACATGTGCCTTTCTAATCTTTCAATGACCTTAACAGTGCATTTACTAAGAAAATGGGTACTAGTTGTTCTCTGGAGGTTTGATGGTGGTGGTGCTGCGTAGCCTAGTTGTTATTCTCATTCTCCTTGCCAATGTGCTGCATCAGACTGTTGGAGTACCAGTCTCGTCTAGCTCACCAGCCATGCACTGATTCAGTGCAAGATAAAGGCAATAGGTTACCTTCCCACAAGCTCTCTCTGCTTCACACAAGTATTTAGGTCTGAGGCAAACAGAAACAAAGGCTAGTGTTAGCATAGTTAGCCCTCTGCTTCCCCATTCCACTCAGAGGCTATCTAGCATGGGCAAGGTGGGCTGGTCATGGTATTGGGCTCTATCTCAGCTTCTCCATTTCCAGCGCATTAAAGTCGCTTGTAGGGAGAAGTCAGAAATATGTGTTGTGTTGGTATCAATCAGAGTGCTTTAGGCATGGAAAATCAGGCATTTATTTACAAAATGATCTTATACTAATGATAAAATCTCACACTTATACTGTATCTGTCATGAGCCTCTGGCTCTAAGCCTCTAGCAGCCATCTAGCAGTGACATTAAGACCCCTGTAGTCATTATTGTAGGACCACTTGTGACTTCTAGAGCTCAACATTGAAAGAGCTTAGAAAGAGTCCTGCACACTGACCATTACACAAGCAATTATTTATTAAGAAAATTCAATGTTTTGGTCTAAAGTCCCGTCTATTCGGTCTTCTTCAAAGCACCTGCCCGCCAAAAGAGTTGTGCAGAAATCTAATATAACATGAGAAGTGCTGTCAAAGACTCTGTTCAGTCCTGCCCAGTGGTGAATAGTTGAGAGCAAGTAGAGACTTGCCTGCTGATTGGTAGAGAGTAATAATATTGCCCACTAAAAATACTTCAGTCTACAGTCGCACTTTATTCTTCTTGGGCACTTCATGAGATAATGTATTACTCCAACTACAGAAGAGTTTCCCAAAGTCAGTCAAAGGAAGAGCCTTGGCAGATCCATTGCTACATAGCGCTCCATTTAACAAACAATCTGATCTGCCACTGAAATTGGGCCAGAGTCTGACCTGGAGGCCTCTTCCCGCGCAGGCTCAAACTAGAGCCCAGGAAGGCTGAGTTATGGATCGGGAACCAATGCTGGGTCTGTGATTCAGGGCAAGATTTGAGGATTTGTTTCGTACTCACATAATCGGGTATTACATACTACTATTGCACTACTACTACTAGTAGTACTACTACTGCCGCTGCTACTGCTGTACTGGTGCTACTGCTGCTACTGCTACTACTACTAATAATAATAATAATTTATTTTTTACTTTTGATCGCGTTTGTGGAGATTTTTTGCAAAAGCCCGCTTCTGTGACAACATCACAGTGTTATATAAAATCTGATTTGTTCAGCTCCCAAGTAGCTTTTCTAAATCTGACTACACCATACTACACTATAGCTTTATTACAACGTGTAAAGTTATCAATTTTGAATTAAATCATCTGCACAAAATTATGTGAAAAGGACGGCTGTGCATCAGTGAGCTGAGAGTTTGTGTGTGTGTGTGTGTGTGTGTGTGTGTGTGTGTGTGTGTGTGTGTGTGTGTGAGAGGGAGAGAGTTTGTGTGTGTGTGTGTGTGTGTGTGTGTGTGTGTGTGTGTGTGTGTGTGTGTGTGGGTGGGTGTATATGTGTGCGTGTTTACTTTGAAGTTACCTGAGCCACGAGTATGAACTTTGTGAAGACCTCGGCCCTCTGCTGTGCTGTGTGTCTGTTGAGGATCATGAGCTGTACCCACTGTGAGACGCCGTTACACAACATGACTGAGCGCTCCAGCGCTGGGTTGTCCCGCACCGAGCCATGCACCACATAACTGCGATAGTCCAGAAACTGTGACGTAGACAAAACACACACGTCCACACAGGGCCATAGCACCAAATTTTGGGCTCTATACACAAGCAGTGACGATGGACCCTCCCATCCCCCCTTCCCCCCTCACCCCCTAGAACACAATTCCGGACTCCTCAAGGACCCTTCCCCCACTTTTAGGGCCCTGGTAGCTTGGTCCCGCTTTCTACGACGCCCCTGCGTCCAATGTACAGTTAACATTCAACTGTTACCGTCAAACCAGACGTTTTCCCTTAGCTACAAATCCAACTTCTCAAACTTACTAATCAAACATTTTTTTTATTACATAAAATAAGTTGGAAGGCTTACTGAGACATTACAGAAGTTCTTGAACTCCAGTTCAGTGAGGAGTTTGGCCATGTCGTCTGCCTCCATGTGGTCAAAAAGCAGAGAGACTTTCCTCTTCTTCACTGAGGGGGATGGCACCTGGGGCGTGCTTATTGGAGAGGTGCTGGGGGAAACGAAATCCGTAAAAATACAATTAGCATGACTGTCAGAAAAGTTTGTTATGTAGCCCAGTAGTTATCAAAGTGTGGTCCGCGAACAAGCTCAAGTGGTCCGCGAGGGGATTTCCAAAAATGATGTATGTGAATTTAGTCAGGGTTTCGCACACAAGCTTGTTTATACATGAGTCCAAAGTAACATTATTACATGAGTCGTTGTTACAAACAAACAGGCCTCTTTTGAAGCATGTTTCTGTATGTAACATGTGGGTGAGTTTTGTAAGTGTGCGCGTGGGGAAGGGGGGGGGGCTTAAGGGTAACAGCACACATCTACTCGGGGAGGGGGTGCGGGGGCAGTTGGTCCCTGGACAAAACATTTTGGACAAAGTGGCCCTTTTTTGGACAAACACTAATGTAGCCTGTGCAGCTAAATACACTTCACACATTTTTCCCCCCAAACAGTATTATGTGCAACCTATTTCACTTTGATATCCCGGAGTCCTTGTCTGGCAAGGTCTCTGTTACTTACAGGTAAGTTGTCTCAATGAGTGGACAAGGGGGGTCCTTCCCTGTGGCCCTCACTGGCTCCCACAGGTCTCCCATCTGTTCCCTAAGTCGCGCGTCAGCTTCAAACACCACCGGGAACTTACTGATCCACTGTCTGAGGAGAAGAGAGGAGAGGAAAGGAGGAAGAGAAGAGATGAGAGGAGCGGAGTGGAGAAGGAAAGAGAAGGGAAGAGAAGAGAAAAGGAAATAATAGAGAGAGAAGAGAGAGAAGAATGGAAATAAAAGAAGAAGAAAGGAGCAGAAAAAAGGAGATGAGAGGAGAAGAGAAGAAAGAAGAGGAGAGGGGAAAAAGGAGATGTGAGCAGAAGAGAGAAGAGAAGAGAGGAGAGGAGAAAAGAGGGAACAGTGCAAGATGAGAGGACAGCACAGCACAGCCATAGACAAGCCAAGAGAGATGTTTGATCAAGTCTTAGATCATGAAACTGAAATGACTACTGTACATCTCAGCTTAACAGGCATCTACATCATCAGTTTAACAGCCAACTTGTTAACACACCTGCACTCTACACTTACCTGATGAAATGGTAGACCTGTGACCGTCTCAGTCCCTTCTTATCCACAGGGCAGTCTTTATAGGTGAAACAACCGTCAAGGAACATTAAGTGTATCGGAAAAACAGAAGCTCGTCCAATTCCTTTTTAGCAAAATCATTCTATGAGCTGGTCAAAACAAGGCAGCTTTGTTTCTGTTGGAGCAGGATTAGGAGCCATGTGATGAGGAGCGTGTACCAATAACAGTTTACTACAATATGGGCTGTTCAAGGATATAGAGTAAGCAGTTTATGGGCGAAGGTCGTCGAAGGCACCACCCAGCTGTGCATCATCAGCGTCATATGGACAAAGTTGGTCCCTCTGCACAGCTTCCCATCCGGATCTACACACACATGTACACACACACACACACACACACACAATACACATGCATGCAGACACATAAATACACACAAACACACACAGACAAATGCATATTCAAAGCAACTATCAGGGAAGTTATGCATGCCTTTCCAGTTCTCTGGAAGAGGCACCATTGTTTATAGATTGATAGGTTTATATTTGTATGTTTGGGAAAGAGAGAGAGGGAGAGAGAGGGAGGGAGGGAGAGAGACGGAGAGAGAGAGGGGAGGGGGGGGGGAATAAGTTGTGTTGTATTGCTCCATTGGCTCCCATGGTTTAGACGGCGGTGGGAATCCTTTTGTCTGTGCATGCTAATGAGTGAGCCCAGGCCTGATTGTGTGTGTGTGTGTATGTGTGTGCGTGTGTGTGGCTGCATTCTATACTGCTCCCTCTTCTCATTACCCAGGCCTCCAGCGCTCCCACTCTCTTATCGCTCTCTCTCTCTCTCTCTCTCTCTCTCTCTCTCTCTCTCTCTCTCTCTCTCTCTCTCTCTCATTTTCTCACTCATATTTGCCACATCAATCACTTACATAATGTGCCTTCTAAAGTGAGAATGTGGGCAAACAGGGGGAACAATACAGCAGGGGGCCTACAAGAGGGTCACCAATCCACTCCGCTTTTTCTCCCTTTTTTGTCTGCTTTTCTCTTTCTCTCTCTCTCTCTCTCTCTCTCTCTCTCTCTCTCTCTCTCTCTCTCTCTCTCTCTCTCTCTCTCTGTCTTTTTCTCTCTCTGTGTCTGCCTCTTTCTCTCTCTCTCTCTCTCTCTCTCTTTTTCTCTCTCCCTCTCTGTCTGTCTCCCTCTCTGTCCGTCTCTCTCTCACACACACACAAAGACACACACACACACACATACATATTCATGCATGCGCACATTCTGTATCCGTGCTCCGGTTTTACACAGATTCACACACACACTCTGTGCTCATGTCACACACACACACACACACACACACACACACACACACACACACACACACACATAAACAAAAACAATACACGCACACACACACACACACACACACACACACACACACACACACACACACACTCACACACACTCATACACACACACACATAGTCCAGCACTCTCACCAAAACAGTGGAGGCAGCGCTGGATGAGTTCATCTAGGCTGGCGGCCCGGATGAGAGAGTTGGGGATGGGCGACTGCAGGGCCTGCTGGATCTCCTGAGGGCTGGGACAGGTCATCCTCCTCTGGACAGGGCGCCGGCACTTCAGCCCCGTCACACTCTCCTGTCGGGACTTCCTGTGACACGGGGACACAGAGACAGTAGAACTGATCAGCACTGGTTGTTATTCCGCCAATGAGGTTATGTGCGTGTCTGTCTGTGTGTCTGTCTCTGTGCAACATAACTCGAAAAGTACTGCACGGATTTGGATGAAATTTTCGGACAGTGTGTGTATTGTAGTGTGAGTGCTAAATTTTAGGGGTTAGGGTGACGTTGAAGAGGGTTAGGTTTAGGGTTAAGGTAGCGTCTTTCAGACAGGGCTGCCTGGAAGGTGCCATTGAGGGCCAAAAAAAACATAAAAATCATTAAGCATCCACTCCCAATGATTATACCATTGCATTCCAGTCAGAGCTGATCCACCCAAATGAAACGAGAGGGAGAGTCAGTTTAGCATAGTATTGCTGCTGTCAGCTTAGCCTCCTACATCTTCCCACAGTGAGAGATAACTGTCTAAAGTGAAGGCAGCGAATAGGTGGAAAGTTACAGAATTCTCTGGAAAATGATGTAAATGGCGCATGACTGATGGCGCATGATTGATGTTTATCTTTAACAAGCATCATTTCAGATGTACGTAACCCAGGGTTACAGTGCATGGGGCTGGAGCGCAGAAAAGGGCAGTGTTGGTGTGTCATGACCGATAGCTGTCACTGGTGTGTAGTTTTTAACGTGTGTTTCACACATATTTGTCTAAACCTGTCTCCACGTTGTCTGTCAATGCACCAGCATGTCCCTATTTGTTGATGTTTGAAGCCTGTTTTATTTTCATCTTTTACGTGCCACTGAAATGTTTCCTACTGCTATGTGTCCTATGTGCACTTGCACTCCCTGACCTATGTGTGTGTGGCTGGGGGTTCAGCCCAAGGGATCGGTTACTGTTTGCTATGGGTGCTCTGCTCTCTCAATGTCATCATCGGTAGGCTAGACGCTTTGCCCCAAAACAACCACAGAGATGTTTAAGGCTCATTACTTTTCAATATCAATAAAGCTCTCATTTTAGTCTGGACACAATGTACTTGCCACTGGCAAATCTCACTCTCTTTCTCTGACACACACACACACACACACACACACACACACACAGACACACACTTACATTTTTGGTTACTCCCATTCCTTTACTCACATCGACTGATACTGAAATCTTTTGGTCCATATCACTGCAATAGTGAGATAGCAATAGCGACGGCTAGCAGGATGGAGCCATAGAGGAGTTACCACGGGTGTAAATACAGCCCTGTGGTCTGTCTTCATGGCTGAAGTGGAGACATCACATTAACAGGAAGTGTGATGTTCAGAGAAGTGGTGACGAGTTCTTAGAATGACCATCCAGTCGTTCCTCTCTCTCTCTCTCTCTCTCTCTCTCTCTCTCTCTCTGTGTGTGTGTGTGTGTGTGCGTGTGCGTGCTGTCACTGTGCACTACATGTGCTTATTTTCAATTCTCCCTTGTTTTGGCTTGGCCTACAACACTCTCACATCCCAAATCACCAATACCTCTCTCTCTCTCTCTCTCTCTCTCTCTCTCTCTCTCTCTCTCTCTCTCTCTCTCTCTCTCTCTGTCTCTCTCTCTTTCTCTTGCACCCTCTCTCTCTCTCTTTCTGTCATACAAAAAACCCACAAATACACACACGCACGCATACAGCTTCTTCCTCTTCCTTGATGTAGCACTTTTGACAACATGGTTTTTGATGTCTATGTGCTGATGGAACTATTTATGTGTAGCCTATGATGTGTTAAGGGGTTACAGAGGGGTTACAGTTGATCAGGATCATCCTCCTCAAATACATTTTGAATTTCAAGGAATTGGGGAAAAAACAAAAAAAAACATAGGATGTTCTGTTTCTGGGTGATAGCCTAAATCATGTTAAATTCTGGCTATGTTCCATTATATACCATAATAACACTTTGGTCTAAACTGCTTGCAGCTTGAAGAAACACATTTCTTGTTAGGTGACTGGTTCTTTAGTAACCAATCATCAAATGTCTTCCTTGTTGTGTCTTTAGTTTGTGGAATTGTGTTGCGTATAACCAAAGTCCTTCTAAAGCTGGGCATACACTGTACGATTTTTGCCCCTTTTTGCCATGATTTTTCACTCGTGCGAGAATTTCTTGGATCGGGACGCAGGGTGACGAGAAGCGTTTAACCTCACACGACCACCTCCCGATCCATTCCCAAACTGCTTTGATATTCTGTCGTCCCTCGTGAGGGTGTTCGCACAGTTTAAGCACAGCCACGACACGATCCCCCTATTAACTTAATGCTTTTTGCTCTCTGAGCCTGCTCGGATACGATTGGTAAAGTGAAAGTGTACTGAAACCATGGTGACAAATGTGGACTAAACCAAAAATAATCTATTTATTTGTACAATAAAAGTTGGCGCATAATTCAGCAAACTTTAGACATAATGCAGAATTCCCTTTGTGCCACATGAAACAAAGCCCATATCCTCAAAGTCCCGTGGATGCCCCATGCATTTATTCTTTATGCATTTTATGCATTTATTACTTTAAGCATGAGATCCCTGAGTTTAGATTTCACGCTTTGCTGTATCTCCTGTAGGCTACCATTAGGCTTAGGTTATTTAGGTAACAAACTGCATTCATTTTTAGGTCCCATGTAGTTTGGATCAAATGATGGTGTAGAAAGTGGAAATTTAACTACAGTGATTTACTGATTTACTTTGAAGGAACCATCGTGGATACCTTGGAGAAAATTACATCTGTATACCTGTGTTTAAGGAGCTTAGGGAGCATCTCTCAATTGAAGTATGTCTGATTAAGACCCTGAATGAATCTCAATCTCCCCACTAAGCACTAAGCCCTGAACCCTCAAAGACTTGTCTAGAAGTCTGCCTAGTGATTGGCCAGTTCAGGCCAGTCTTTGAATGTTTAGTGCTTAGGGCTTAGGATGGTCATTGGGATTCAGCCACTGTCTGCAACCCTCACCTAAACTGACCATTGCCCCTTCGGTTATGTTTAGATGCATCTGACTGTAGCATTTTTTTTAAGTCCAGAGGAATGCTGCCACAACTAATGCAGTAATCATGATGTCATATGGCCATAGACTCAAAGCTCTGGCAGTCTGTAAATACAGACTATGGTGAATGCGTCTCCATGCAAATGCCCTGGGTACCTCTGAATTTGCATGCACCAAGTCATGTCAATACCAGCTTCTAAAACCCCATGACACCCCCCTTCCCTCTCTCTCTCTCTCTCTCTCTCTCTCTCTCTCTCACTCACTCACTCACTCGCGCGCACACACACACACACACACACACACACACACACACACACACACACACACACACACACTCATACAGGGCATTCAGTTGCAAACCAATGCAAATTGAATGGCTTTTTGTTTCACATTCATCTCTATGATATGGCCACTTCTATTTTTCTCTTGGACTGAAATTTGTCTTTTGAATTCTGGACTGCCAATGAATAAACAGGTTAGAGAAACAGTGTTACGTTTGAACTAAGTCAGAAGCTTTATTTCATTCTTACATCGTTTAGGGTTGTCATTTCCTTTCCCCGTATGTTGTCATGCTGTCATCTCCTCTGTCTTCCTTGCTTTTCCCCCTGTTATTACCCAATTCTTATCTTTCACAGAACAATAACTTCTCCTTTCTTACTGGAAACCCTCCCTACTTCCCCTCCTTTCCTCACCACATCACCCCCTATTCACTCACAATTCCTAGCTAGATCAGCTGCCCTCTCCCCATACACACACACACACACACACACACACACACACTTAATTGATCCTAATTGATCAATTGATGTTTAAGGCATTTGAGTCATTTAAGGCAGCAGTGCCTAATTGTATGTCTCATCAAAACACAATGTCCATCCATCCATACTTCTACCTGTCTACCAAAAATTCTCTATCAAAATTTGTCAAATTAAAATTGTGTTTATTAAGACAGTTGACTACAACTTCCTTCTTCAAACTTCAAGCTTCTTTTCCAATAGCTAGTCGTTAACTGGATCGATATGATCCCTTTTAGAAATTCCAGAATGACTCAAGTGTTTTGGGCGGAGTTACTTAGCGTGAAAAGCTGACTTAGTAGTTTATGCTTTTCTGCTGACTCTAGCCCAGAGACATATAGAAAGTAAATGTGTCGTCCTATATGGCTCTGGTTAAGCTTATGTGTTAGAAGCTGAGTTACTCAGTGTGAAAACCAGACTTAGTAATTTATGCACTGTCTAGCCCAGAGCTGGCGTGTAGAGTGTAAACGTTTCACCCTACATGGCTGGTTTAGCTAATATGTTAAAACAACTTTTTTTTAACAAGCAGCTGGGCCTAGTTTTTCTTCATTGTCAGAGGGATCATGAATGCATGGAAACTAGTTTGTTGATAATGTCTGTGGTTTGCCTGAGTTGCCAGATTCTATTTTTTTTGTAGAAACTCAGATCCACCTTAAATAGCTTGTCAACCTAGACTACCTTAACACCCACACAAGTTCTCATTTCCAAGCAATCTGATAAGATCACTGTAACACTTCAGCCGGGTTAAAAATGACAAAATAAATCATTCAATATCAGCACAGCGTATTTTAAAAGATGTGAAAGTGTTATAGAAGCGTATAGAAATCACTTTAGAGCGTGCAATATCTGAAAAGCACTGTGATCAAAAGACATTTTCTGCAGTAGATTACATCACGGGCTGTTGGCTGAAGACTGATTTGTCTAACTTAGACATCAATAAGCTGCTCAGCTACGTCAAAGGCTACCAACCATCCTCAAACATCAGTACTGATGCTCTGTCCCCTCATCTTTTGCTATACAGATCAATCATTCAATCATCCTGCTGCTTCAGCAGCACAATATACACAATGGATAATAATAATAATAATAATAATAGTAATAATAATGATAGCTTTTCGCAACCTGTTTACACTAGTAGTAAGTTAGAGGCAAAGGCAAGTGCTGTCTTACCTTTTCAAATAGATGGTTTGAGGAAGGAATCGAGTCAAGCCAGTAGAACACACACAAACACAAGGACGTGTGTGAGTACTGTAAATATAGACTGTTTTACAGCCCAACCACTCTCGACTGTTGGGTATTTAGGCCAGGAACGTTATTTTCTCCTAGTCTGACTAATATTGTCATTGTACACAAAGGGGTCACAGCGTATAGCGTAGCAAAAGGTTATGAAGGTCTGCCACACTTAACTTAATGCTAAAATCTGTTTGTTGCACAGTCGATATACAGCGGCAGAAGACTTTTTGTTGTTCTTTATACCTGTATTCAGCTCTTGTGACCTTTGGAGAATAGAAACCAAAACATGCTGAAAATTTCTAAAGAAACTGAACAGGAACTACAGACCTAACAAAAATAACCACAAGACATCTAGCTGCAACCCACTGCACAAAACCAATTTGCACTGCAAACACTTTTAAGTTTAGTTGCCCCCCTTCACCAGCCACAGCAAGTGCTAATACAGCTTATACATTCATCACAATCCCCTAGAATGTTGCCATCAATATAAATTGCAGTGGTCCATCTGCCCTCTGCTCTCATCTTACCTCTTGGCCTCCTTGCGGTTCATGGTGATGAGACTCCAGTCTTCTCAACACTGTGTCGGAGTAGCTATCCCTCCCTGCGGAGCATCTGTTGAAGTCCTGCTCATCTAGAGCTCCATGGGGGGATTCCCTGTCTTTCTGACAGCGGCTCTGTTTCCTTCTCTCTCTCTCTGACACGCTTCTCTTTGTGGCCCCGGCACAGGCAACACAACACAGAGCTTTCTGCTTTGGAGCGGCAAGCTGTACAAAAATCGAGCCACTTCAAAACTCCCCGAGCCTGAAACCAAGCAGCTGTCAGTCCATCAAAGCTGTCTCCACCTCAGTTTTCTTGACTGTGCTTGTCGAACATGCAGAAATGTCCAAAGGTGAAAAGTCCTCCAAATGAACAGTTTCTCTAAATGTGTGGAAAGTTTTTGGACAAAGAGGAAATGTTGAAAGACAAGCCATGAAAAAAATAGCTATGAAAATAATGGAGAAGTTTATAAAAACAAATCAACAGCGTGTTAAAGAGAGGAGCTGGTCATGACAGATAAGGGGAACTGTCATTAGACTGTGCAGAAACCTGCTTGAAATGGAGAGGGAGGGTGCAAATGAGTCTATGCATGTGTGTGCGTGAGAGAGGCAGAGAGAGAAAGAGAGAGAGAGAATTCTGGTGAAAGAGAGAGAGAGAGAGAGAGAGAGAGAGAGAGAGAGAGAGAAGGCTGGCATGACACATTAGAGAAAGACCAAAATGGTGACACACTGTTGCCTATTCAAATCAAAACTACCCTGTGTGCTTACAAACATTATCTTAGCCCCTGGAGCCAAAAATGAATTAAATAATTCTTCTTCTTTCTTTTTTTTTTCTCTCAAACCCAACTGCATTTTCAACCTCACACCATTTTTATTGTACAGCACCTCTCCCATTTCTCACATCTATCTCAAAGGGCCTCACTTCCCTTTCAGTCCACCTTTCCCTCTCTCTCTCTCTCTCTCTCTCTCTCTCTCTCTCTCTCTCTCTCTCCTTTTCTCTTCTCCTTTCAGAAGTGTTTCTCTCCCTGTGTGAGCGGAGGGAGCGAGCGAGCGGAGGGCCGTTGGTGTACAGTGGGAGCAGTGTATGGCCGGCTGAATCCCTGAGCGTGCAGCTGGAGGCTCCGGCTCAAAGGCTGCCTTGTTTCCCCCACGGGCCCTGCGGAGGATGGCTGGCTGATAGGGGAAACTAATGCCTCTGTGATGAGGGTGTGAGGGGAGGGAGGGGGGGATTACGGTGGGAACCTGTGGGCGTCTGTGAGGGTGAAGTTGTGTTCACACACAGGTGGGATGCCTCAGTCAGGAGGACTCGCGAACGAGGGAGGGAGGGAGGGAGGGAGGGAGGGGTGTGTGTCAGTTACGCATGGGGAGGCAGTGAATGTGTCAACTGTTGCCTTTCAGGATGAGCAAGAGGAGAGAGGCACAGTGAGTGAACACAGTGTTGTTTTAAAACCACCGTATAGATTTGAATAGTAGACAAATTAAGTGAGGAAGCTTACATCAGGTAATCATGTCATCAATACCCCTTGATGTTCTATTCCCATTATTTTAAATGGCCGACTGCCTTTAAAATGCTGCGATAGACATTCACTAACCACTATAACCCCATTATAAACCCAGTTATACACAATAAATACATTTGCTTTAGACATGTGGTGAAGTGTCTGTAGAATTGAAGATCATAAGAGTGCTTTCGTGATCATGCCTTTGTAGGCTGGCCTTCTTCTCAGGTCCTCTTTTATTTTCCACTGCGTGCTCTGTGTACATTTTACGATAACGTTATGCAATAGTCTCTCCATCCAGTTGCTCAAGACAGGAAGAGGTAACCTCTTAACAAGGAACTCTTCATTGCCTCCAGATTGACACAGCTTCTTTGAGAGAAGCCTCCATGCAGATAAATTTCCGTCTTCTCTCCGCTCCTCCTGACCTAATTGACAAACGTTTCTGCTGATTGGATCAACACAAAGCGCACATTTTTTTGGTGGTTATATATACTGTTCTCTTGCTATTACAACACAGGAAGGAACCAATGATGTTTGAAAATGCTCACGCCAGCTAATTGAGAAGTTCTGACTGACTGACATCCATGGCGCATGCTCACTTCGGCGCCGCCGCCGATGGTCTGACCTCACAAGATGACACACACACACCCAGGGTGGTGTCTAATGTGGTTAGGGGCTCAGAACACCACAGAACGCCTTCCTGCCGCTCAAAGAGCGCTCTGGGCAAAAAGTTTGTTTTTAAAAGCACACTGACCTCAAATGTTGTTGATTTTTTTTTTTTTTTTTTTTTTTTTGAGGTTGAACAATTAAATGTTTCATCATCAGACTCAGCAAATTGTTGTTACCACTGGTCTTGAGCATGACTAAACAAATGTCTTTGTAGTAAGTGCTGCTGCATTAACATCGCTGTTTCCTGCATTTTTCCTTAGCTTGAGGAATCCCTTGCTACAGTGCTACATTACGCCTAAAGTTATTTTCCAAATATAGGTGATCATGCAGTGTAAATAGCAAATAGAGTGTGGAATGATACTGAATGGTAGTCACAGTGACCTGTGGTCTGTTTGAAAAATAACTTAACTGATGTTCCCTGTGATGCCTTTTTGTCCTAACCTGCGGAGACTGCCATCTAGTGGCCTCAAAATGTCTCTTGTAGACATTAATTAAAAAAAGACTTCATTTCCCAGAGTGCACCTGTGAACCTGCCTCTGCTGTTGTCATCAAGGAAGTGTCTGAGCATGCCCGTTGAAGTTGGTGCTGAAGGCGCTGAGAAAGCCTCCCCAAGCCTAGGGACACTCCTGCCAGATGGGGATGCTATGGAAGAGATGTGAGAGCCAAGGCAATTGGATAGCACTTAGATGGAGATTGTGCAGGTGAGACACCGTCTCGGACAGTGTGTACGTGTGTGAGAGAGTGAGTGAATGTGTGTGTGTGTGTGTGTGTGTGAATGATACTGGTCACTTTGCTTGTCGTGCCTGAGTGCTTGAGCAATTTTGAGGGGTGTGTCTTTCATGCAGACACTGACCTCTCTCTCTCAGTGTGTGTGTGTGTGTGTGAGAGAGAGAGAGTGATTGTGGATGTTTCAGCATTTCTGAGGTGTTATTTTAGGATGGCAGTTGACAGGTAATAAAGCTTATTTGGTTTGCTGTACTGGAGCCCTCCTGAGATGGAGTCAGAATGATATGAACAAGGAGGAGAAGGGACTCAGAGAAAATACAGACAGGAACAGGAGTTGTAATTTAATGTAACCGTAGACACTAATAGAACAACACATGAACATGTATGGATGTACGGATCCTCGGTATGGTCAATGTTTCATGAAGATATTTTCTTGTAGCCAATAAAACAATGGCCATTATTATTATTATTATTTTTTAGCCATAGCCATTATTTCAGTCTTTAAGAAATATGAAAATAAGTGGCAATCAAGCGCATTGGTTGGGGTATGGACAATGGAAAAAAATGTTGTCTTCACTTACAGTAAGTATGTTACCATTCTGAAGAGAATGCGATAAAGTACACTTTTAGGACTACCTTAAGTGTTTTGCTAATATAGGCGTTTGGATTTCATTAGCCTTATTGATTAAGTGATTATGTGAGTGTTTCAAAGGCCATGAGATATGTTATACATGGTTTAATGCGTTACTGTGCACAGAGAGAGAAAAGAGAGAGTGAGAGAGAGAGAGAGAGGAATGACAAGGCAAGAGATCAAAATATTAGCGGAATACATTAAGCGTTCTGCACCGCAAAGGAAGACCAGTGGACAAATCAAAGGCAGTTTTCTAATTCCAACACAAAGAGTCAGCTGTCTATAGTCTAAATTTGAACAGAGGCCAGGCATGATAATTGTAATAGCTGAAATGCTATTGACCATACTGATGACTGATAAAAGGCGTCTGGTGGCTTAAGCTAGTGTCCCTATGTGAGACAGTAGGCTAGTAATAGCCATAGGAAGTAGAGGCCTCAATCTGTTCAATCATGGGAGTTTCTCCTCACTTCAATGATTTTGTAAGTTTTTCTGCACGACTAATATGCATGCATGTACTGTAGTTTTCCTACATGTATATTTACACTGTAAGGTATGAAGAAGTTTCTCTTTTTTTATTGATGGCAGAGGTAGCACAGTTTGTCTGTTCCATCTCTGTCCTCTGTGACCAGCCTGTTGTCACTGAGTCTGTACCTTCACCTTGTCTTACACACACACACGCACACACACACACACACACACACACACACACACACACACTGACACACACACACTTTCCCTTAATAGCACCTTAGAAGAAGGGAGGAGTGTTCTCTGAGAGAGGGGATGGCCCACTTTCAAATATAGGTGTTTAGTGGTCGAGACATATGAAACAAGCTACAGCGTTTGCCCCTCCCTCTCTCCTCAAATTGGCTTGGGGCGTGTGTATATGTGTGTGTGTGTGTGTGTGTGTGTGTGTGTGTGTGTGTGAGATAGAGAGAGAGAGAGAGAGAGAGAGAGAGAGAGAGAGAGAAAGAGGGAGCCGTGCAGTGGCATCCTTTTCTGCCTATCACTCTCTCACTGGCCACAGTGAGAGCCACAGGACTTATGCTGTCCTCCAGCACACCCACACACAGACAGTGAGGGAGAGAGAGAGAGAGAGAGAGAGAGAGAGAGAGAGAAAGAAGAGAGGGATACAAGGGGATAGCAGGAGAGAGGGTGAAACAGACTGACTGAGAGACCCAACAGAAAGTAAGCATAAAATAAAAACGGAGGGATTTTTCTTCTTCCTCTGATTTCTCCTGAGGAGCTGCAAATAACCCTCGGAGAAGGATGGCAGAGGGAGACGGAGGAGAAGAGGAGATTCAGTTCCTGAGGACGGTGAGTTTGGGCTGCTTTTTACACACTCTTTGAGTTTGGCTGAATTGCTTTTATTTCTCTCTCTCTCTCTCTCTCTCTCTCTCTCTCTCTCTCTCTCTCTCTCTTTCTGTACTCTGTACTCTGTATCTGCTGAAATAGAGTTGAGTCTAACTTCATTACATCATGACAAATATGTGAGGTTTGCTTAGCTTACAGTACTGTATGTCCCTGCTGCCATCAAATGGACCCATTCGGATGGTGTTTTCACCCAGGATTCGACTTGACTTGAGTCTTTAATTCATGACTCTCGTGACTCTTTCAAATTGTGACTAATTGTGCCAAGAAGCAGTTTGACCTTGAACAACGTAAGGGAGTTGAAGTTGGCTTTTGGGGGCTTTCCTGAGTGTTGGATACTGAGGAGTGTTATAGGAGCTCTTACTCCTGTGGGGGGGTCTTGGTCTGGGGTTGGGTCTAGGGTTGGGGTGGGAGAACCAGGACAAGACAGGCAGCAGCCAGTGCATCTGTTAGCATCGTTATCTATTAATACCACAGGAAAGGAGAGCCTGACAGAGTGTGTGTGTGTGTGTGTGTGTGTGTGTGTGTGTGTGTGTGTGTGTGAGAGAGAGAGAGAGAGAGAGAGAGAGAGAGAGAGAGAGCAGTGTAAGAGAGAGAGAGGACAGCTGTCCTCATCTGCTGCCTATGTGGACTCCTCACAACATGCCTCAAAGCCCAAGGAAAGCTATTAGATGTTGTAGTAACTAGCAAAGAGGATAATGAAGAGTAGTAACATTCTGAGGCCAAAGAGACTTACTGTAGCAGAGTTACACTCACAACACAACACATTGGCCAGGGATCCTCTCACAAGAACTCCCTTTACACTCTATATAGGCTACTCTATATAGGCTGTCAAACTCATGGTAGTTACTGCACGGAGAAGTTTGTTATTGAAAATGCAGAAGTCACCACAGATAAATCACTGCAAATAATTAAACCATACAGTAAATGTTTGCATGATGGCACATCCACAGAAACAATCAAATATTAAAAATAGTGTGTGAAATAGTGTGTGGTCTTCTCCAAGAGATAACAGGGACATAATGTTTGTGTACTATGCGACCAAGAGACAAAAGAGACTCAAAGTGGTTGATCTGATGATGTTTGCTTTGGCCTAACTCTTGTCTGTCGGCCTGATCTGTCTGGGCCTGTGCTTATCCCCCAGGCTGATCCCCAGGCGATAATAGTGGGGACCAAATGGTAAATATAGGTCTTGCTCTATGTTAGCTGTGTGACTGGCAAGTCTATTGTAGTTTAAATAGGAGTTTATGGCCAGCACTTAATTAACCCGCGGAGCACACCTGTCTTTGTTGCTGCAGTTGTATTGTAAACATCCTTTATTTGGCAGAGTCCAATCAGAGAGGATGACTGGAGGACGTATGGCATGAACGACTAAGGCATGCATGATGTTACTGTAGCCAACTTGGACAAAATGGTCCCATGCCTTGTTTACGGCCTCTTTGATGTTGCTGAGACATAGCACAGTTATATGGAGAGTGTCAGAGTCAGGGCAGGATATCACAGAGATTTTGTATCTTGAATATGGTCCAAGATGTGTGTGTGTGTGTGTGTGTGTGTGTGTGTGTGTGTGTGTGTGTGTGTGTGTGTGTGTTTATAGAGAAGGTAATTCTGAAGGAATAATAACTCACAAGTATCCATATAGATTTGAGATGATGAGATAGATAAGATAGATTTTGGATGAGTAGTAACATCTGACTGCTCACTCATAGTGTGTCCAAGCAGCATACAGTATTTGCAGGACGTCAGCTGCCTTTAGATAGGCTACTGTAGCTGTAACAACTACAGTACAAGAACGACTAGCACATGCAGTGAGCTAACCAAAGCTAGCTAGCTTGTGTGTTGTGTGTTGATTGGCTAGTTTCCCTGATCGTTAATTACAGAACCTGTGATGTGAGGATGATTGAGTTTCAAGCCCACCATATCACTACAAGTGGATATAGCAAAACCCAAACTTTACTGTTGCCATGAGAAAAGTTTTATTGTGAGGACTGTTCGTAGATGACCTGGTCATATTCCTCCAGACCTCTGTTCCAAAACAAAGAGGGAAAAATGAAGAAAAAGCATAATATCAATATCATACTGTAGAACTAATCCAACACAATAACATACATGTTGTTATGGTACATGTTTTATTCATTACGGAAGTTGAATTCATGCTGTTACATCTTTCAGAATTTAAAGATTGTCATCTACATGTATCTCAGATTATGGAGTAGCTTCCGTACACTATGCTCATGTTATGTGCTCTTTGCAAGCAGGCACAGTGTTGTACAGTATGCAAGACTGTCAGATTGTTCTGCAGAATCCGTCGTGACGCTTTAGAAGTACAGAGGTGTTCCAAAGCCTGACACTTCCCTGCCTGCTGTCAGTTGAAGTGAGGTTAAGGTTAAAGGGCAACTGTGTCATTGTTTCATGATGTGAGCGCTAGCTAGCTGTGTGTGATTCACTGGGTTGTTGTAGTGTGTTCAGGGGGGATGTTCAGGTTGCAGGCTATGCTAGCTCTTTCTTTTTATAGCCAGGCTACTTTAAGTGCCTAAGACACAGGAGCTCGAGAGGAGAGAGGAGTCTGTGGCCTACTTCGCTTTTCTGCGAATCCAATGGGAAAACTGTGTGTCTCTCTCTCTCTCTCTCTCTCTCTCTCTCTCTCTCTCTCTCTCTCTCTCTCCCTCTCTCGGCGCACTACTCTTCATAAAGATACATAGTCCAACTGGAACTGTACAGTACAGCAGTATAAAATAAATGAATCAATAAATATATAAATCTCACATTTGTAAGTGATCGTTAATGCTTGGTGGCAAAGTTGAAATGTATAAAAAATATTTTGGTAGTCTGAAGCTAGCCATATGCAATATTTCATAGTACCACTATATTTCTCTCTCTCTCTCTCTCTCTCTCTCTCTCTCTCTCTCTCTCTGACATTGATTTATTGTCTTCCTGTTTGGCTGCAGCTGAAATGTTACTCTGTTTTCTACATAGAATATTTCACCAAAGTGAGCATTTAAATGACTCATGCACTATGTATGTCACAGAGCCTTTGTGAACAGAGCCTTTGTGGCTTGTATAGGGCTGGGTATTGATAGGTTTTTATCAATATTAATCAATATCTGTAAGATTTTGCTTATCGTTCAAATTCCTTATCAATTCTGTTATTGAATCCTGAGTAGTTCACTAAGTTGGAAAAAAGGCAGACAGTCATCATGAGTGAACGGACTGAAATTGGGAAAGACACTTTTGCATAAAGTATATACTGTACCTTTTACATACACAGGTTTTGAAACCAACCAACTTGGCCATTTGTCTTCTGTAGTGGATGCACATTCAGCTTAGGTGTCTTGTGTCCTAACCCAACCCCACCCCTCTTAACACACACACACACACACACACACACACACACACACACAGCTGATATGTCCCTTCATGTTGGTGTGTAATCTCAGTACATGGCGGAGAGATCTACAGGGCTTTATGTACTGTGCATGCTAAGGCCGAAGATGAACACTCTCATTCCACAGCGAGAGACGCAGACAGACAGATAGATAGAGAGAGAGAGAGAGAGAGAGAGAGAGAGAGAGAGAGAGAGAGAGAAAGAGGCTGAAGATGAACACTCTCATTCCACAGCGAGAGGCAGACAGACAGACAGATAGACAGAGAGAGACAGAGAGAGAGAGAGAGAGAGAAAGAGAGACAGCACCTGTTCTGTTTGAGTTCAAGTGGAGGGGATGCATTGGCCACCTGTCCGTACACAAAGAACAGGTGCAAACTATGGAGGCCCACAGGCAGTCACTGTTGTGTCTGTGCTGATCTGGTGCTGTAACTCAGCCAGTCCTGTGGAACGCACCACTACTACAGCACAGGAAGACACACACAGGCCTGATAATATTCAGGCACTGTGCCTGATTTCAGGCGTAGCAGCATGACAGTGGAAAAAAAAGTTTGCCTTGAGATATAAAGAGGTGATATTAAAGTAGGATTAAACTGAAATTTACCTCAAGGTTTTCTTCTCATTGTCCCTTATATAAATAGCCTGGAATGAGGATTGATAAATAACATGTTCTGAGTTACAGTAAATGTGCGCCCATGACTGCCTCCTATCTGAATGATATGAAATATTCTCATAACCTGTAGTGTTTTAAAAGTGCGTTGCAAACGTAACATCCCCCACCCTTTCCCACCTCCCTGGGATGGAAAAAAGGTTCAAAAGATTTTATTTTCACTATCAGCCCTGGAAACAGTGTAGTTGTGCATCACTGGCCAAAGAGTTACCTCAAATGCTTTATAGGAAGGAATAAATGAAATTAAAATTAATATTATTAAAAAATACATACTATCCAGAGTTTTATTATTATGGGATATATTTTCACTACTTCAGGGTAAGTCCACACTGTAACTTGTGCTCTACTCCACAATGACAGTTTGTCCAGTTTCACTATGGTGCCTGACTACTTACTGCTGTTTTACTACCACACTTTAAATATGTGTCTTGATATTTAAATGGTGTGTCTACTCCTGGGCGGATGATTTGTGGAGCAGGCAAGTTGAGTTCATGACCGAGAATGTCGGAAAAGTGAAACCATCTTTTGCTTTGTACCATAATGTCCTGTATACATCAGTATTTCATGTTTCCATCGGTGATTTTCAAACAGTGACTTGTGTAGGAAGTATGGATTATGTTATAAAGTAAAAGAATCAGCTGAGCTGTATCATGAATCTATTCTGTTTTAAAGTATAACTGAATTCTATTACCATTTTGATGATTTTAAATGAGCAAGCAGTATGTGAGTGGGGGGGGAGAGAAATAGAGAGAAAGAGAGAGAGAGAGAGAGAGAGAGAGAGAGAGAGTAACAGTTGTCATGAGTACATGAACTATGATGTAGTGTAGTAGAGAGGGCGTATAGTATAGTATAGTGTAGTATAGTAGTAAAGGGTGGGAGGATGGGCTGGTGTTTTGATGGAGTCTTGTGTGTGGGCCCGGTGATTGAGAGGAGCGATCACTCTGTGTGATCTGTGTCACGCTCAAGTCTCTCCTCTCTGGCACACTGCAGGAGAAACTTCCCAGTATTTGCTGGTCAGCAGCAGAGGGGAATGTGAGAGTGACAGGTGCAGACACCCAAAATAGCCGAGGAGGAGTATAGGGCTTTACCCCGGAGGCAAAGAAACGCAGAAAGGCAGAGAAGAGACTCAGACAATGCAGAGTGCAGCTATCTGTTTTTTTTTTTTTTTTTTTTTTTGCGAAAAGGTAGTGGTTCTGAACTTGATTGTATAGTACTGTATTACTTGGCTGTTTAGAGAGCAGACACACTGTAGGAACAAAATAATGTTTAGGACAAAAAAGCTATATTTTGAGCTGGTCATGTTTGTTTTTGAATATACAAAATGGTTAACCTGAATTGTAAAGTATCAAGTAATTTGTCAGTTGTAATGAATAAAACTGTAATAGAGTAGGCAAAGGTGGGTAAATTCATTCAGATTCATGTTTGCACAAGTACTGCAAAAGCTCACTTTATAGTCACATTTCTTGACTGCAGTAATACTGTCAGAGTCGAGCAAGTCACCCAAGTCTCAATGCCCTCCTGAGAGAGACTGGAGAGTTGCAGTCTGAGAGTTTACTGTGTCTTGAATGTAGTGTAAATACGTTATGCATTATGCCATGCAGATGTTTCCTTGTTTAGGGTGATTTATGCACACAGCAATCATTAAGTATTTCAACACCAAATTTAATTTGTAAACATTGACATTGATTTACATAGGAGAAAGAAAAGAGAGAGAGAAAAAAAAAAAACGTTTAGACAGAAATTTTGGATTGCTTTATTTTTGAAACTTAAAAAGGGCATTCTGGATCACTGGTCACCACCAAAATTTAATGGGTTCTTCCTTGGGCAAAGACACAAGCCTCTGGCAAATATTTCATCCAAATCCGTCCATAACTTTCAGAGTTATTTTGTACAGAGTCTGACAGACAAACAAACAAAAGCTGGTGAACACATAACCTCCTTGGCGGAGGTAATGATCCATGTTACTTCTGTAAGAAATAGATACTGTACACTAATGTGGTATAGTAGGGATGCACTTTTGGCCTGTCTTTGGACTGTATTAATAATGCAACAGGTACTATTTTTTTCTGATACTTTGATCAGTGTTTGCTAATGATGCCATGAGAAATTGGTTTGTCTGTAATAATAAAAATAACTTTTGTCCCAAATAATAAATGTGCTCACTGTGTATGTGCTGTAATATGGTCAGTTTGATGGCCAGCCTGAGTACGAGTGGTGGCTCAACTAGACTGTGGATGGAAAACTCTTTGCTCTTGTCCTCCTGCTGGTCAAGTGACCTTTTCTCAGCACAAAGGCTTGCTGACTTTGCTCTCCCCCACACAAAAGCGCTTGGAAAGGGCAACCCCCTAGATGAGGTAATCCCCCCATTGCTACAGTGGGGTATCGATTGGGCTTCCTCATGTCCGAACCCCCGTGCTCAGTCTTTTCTCACCTCTTCTCTCCTCTCCTCTCCTCTCCTCTCCTCTTCAGTCGTGGCTCAGTCTCTTAGCGTCAGCAGCAACGTTATCTGTGCCAGGAGAGGACAGAGTTTTGCACTCTCAGTTCTACTGTACGTCAGCAGTCAGGACATAAGGAGGAATCTCCTCTGTGTCTCGGGGGAATTAAGGCAGAGGTCTTTTTTAGCCCTGTGGTTTATGGTTTACACTGGCTGGACTCGCCTAGAACCTTCCACCAAGAGTCTGAGTCCAGACTGTGTCCCCTCTATGGCCTTCACCTACAGTACATGTATGTGATCACAACATCACCAAGGAGATTCTGTAAATAGTTGAATAACTACAGAAATTTCCAGAATATAAGCCGAAACGTGTATAAACTGCAGGCCAGTGTTTTATGCAAACTAGAAAAAAAAGCAAAATCATGTACTGACCTCACCCTTGTGTGAACCTCACTCCTGTATTAATTTCGGTTTGCTAAACATTAACTATTCAGTCACAATCAGATCATGATATTTGGGGAATTACGGTAATACATTTCTCTCTCTCTCTCTCTCTCTCTCTCTCTCTCTCTCTCTCTCTCTCTCTCTCTCTCTCTCTCTCTCTCTCTCTCTCTCTCTCTATCTATCTCTCTCTCTTATAATGATAGTTTTGTAATCCCTGGAAAAACATTTACTTATGAGTCTTTCATCCTTTAGACTGCACTTGCCAATAATACAAAGGCCATCCAGTCCTCTGCTATTTTAAAGTATCCCTTAATATGCAGAATATATCTAGCCACTCTATATCTATACTATAGGTCGGGGGTGGCCAAACTAAAGCCCTGGGTGCCTTATGCAGCCCACCATGACATTCAAAAAGTAATCTAATATTAATATTAGCTATTACTCACTTCTAATTGATCGAAAATTTATACTCTTAATTTTGCATTGGTTATGGCAGATTAAATTTTTCCAAAAAATAAAACGTTTGGCCATTCCTATAGTTGAACGTGCGGTGTGCCCTCCCCCTCCCCATGTTTCAGATGAAAGGGCATATTCTGCATACACACACACACTGATGTGTTTTTCCCATGCCTTCGTCACCTTTGTCCTGACAAGCACGCGGCGGAGGTTCCTGTGACGCATTAACACACATTGCTTTGTCACAACAACACAGCCCTGCGTCTCCCACACACTCCCCTCCCCTCCCCTCCCCTTTAGCTCCGAGTATATTTATACCAGGCCCTGTTGAGCCCATGATATTAAAGGCTGTGTCTGTCAGCTTCTCACATGGACTCTGCAGGGTGACGAGGAGGCTGTTAGACTGATGAAAAGATTATTCTAGAAAGACAATGTAGATCCAATAGAAATGCGACAAAGATTTAGCAGAGCTTCATGGCTGGGTTGGATTATGGGGTCTTAACTGGCAATGACCCTGTGAATATTGCCAATTAGAGATGTGCAATTAGGGGCATTGGGAGAAAATGAGAGTTTTAGTTTCAGTGTTGAGAAGAGTGGCTATGATGTTGCTGTGGCATTTCTCTGAGCTGTGTTGTCTGTTGTGAGTGACTCACCTTGAATAAGTGTTTATGCTCTATGGGAATGCTAATCAGTGAGAACCTGTGCTAAGTGGCAGGGGAAGAGAGAGATAGAGAGAGAGAGAGAGAGAGGGATAGAGAGAGAGGCAGGTAGAGATAGGGGGGCAGAGAGAGAGAGCGATGGTCCTCTTTCGATCAGTCAAATCTTTTTGAACATGCCTCCAGTGTCATCTGATCTTGCTGGCTGCGTAGAGGCTGTGAGTCACCACCAGTGGCTGGCTGCTTTTAGAAATCCCCAGCACTGCTCTTCATCTCCATATCAGGGCCAGAGTTACACACACACATGCACACACACACACACACACACACACACACACACACACACACACACTCACACACACACACACTCACACACATATACATACACATACAGTACGCTGGCACCCACACACTCACACACAAGAGCTAAGGCTACAAACAAACAATATGTGCGAAACGCGCTGTTTCCCCCTCCTAAAAAGCCTGGAACTGTACAGTATGTCTGACCTCAGAAGTGCCCACTCATGTCTAGTGGGTTAAAAGCTGAAGAAGACTGGTTTAAAACGGTTGCTGTCTGTTCTGTTCTTAGAAACGACTGTATCAGGCCTTGTCAGCATTGCAGTTTAGCTCGCTATAATACACCATGCTTGCCTTATAGCTCGGGAACAGGTGCATACTCTTTCTTTAGACTGATGGCATTCTATCAATTTTAACTTTGATAGAATGCCAGCAAAATTATTATCAATTATTGGCATTCCTCTCTGAACGAGTAAATATGCTCAATCCCACCCTCTGTGAAATTAACTCGTCATACTACATTCCGTCTCAGTGTTATGTAGCGACGCTATGCAGCTTCTAATCTGTAATCCCAGTTGGAGGCTTAGGGACATGTCTTTAGAGTGTATGGTATTTTACATACACGTACACACACACACACACACACACAAACTATAGAGCAGATACACAGAGGAGTCTCTCTCCGACTTGGCTTGGAATGGAGGACAGAGCAGGTTGCTCCAGATTCTAGATTTGGAGAGAGGCTGAGGGGGGACAGGACAGAGGTGACAGTTTTGGGGCGTTTGGTGATAGATGATTGGCCAAATAAAGAGAGAAAACAGCCTGGAAGATTCCAAAAATAATAAACTAAATGTGAAAGCAGTTAAATGTAAACAGTTTACATGACAACACATTACATGATTTTGTGGTTAACCAGACTCATTTTGCTGTGAATCAAATCAAATCAACCACAGTTATTAAGCCATGAGGCTCAAAAGCAGACTCATTATGCTGTGAATATGCGAAATCAACAACGGTTATTTGGCCATGAGGCTCAAAAGCAGACTCATTTTGCTGTGAATAAAATCAACAACAGTTATTAAGCCATGAGGCTCAAAACACTGGAGTGGCGAGAGCTAGCGAGAGAGAGAGAGAGAGAGAGAGAGAGAGGTGAGGAGAAGTGGACGGGTGGATATGCTTACATAATGAGTGACTGGAAGGGACAGCTGAGAATGCTCTGTGTCAGATGGAAGGTTAAGGAGCCCAGGGTGTTTATTGGTGTATTTACGCCCGGGAGCTGATGGACCTGTGTGTGTGTGTGTGTGTGTGTGTGTGTGTGTGTATGTGTGCGTGTGTGTGTGTGTGTGTGTGTGTGTGTGTGTGTGTGTGTGTGTGTGTGTGTGTGTAGGGGCCAGTCACAGTGCAGCACCCTTCTGTGTGTGTTGGCATTTATTGGTGTCGGTCCAATCATCAGGTATTGCTGTGAATTGTCACCTCACTTATTGCCTTTGTCACTTTGACCGAGTCTATGTTCTCTCTCTCTCTCTTTCTCTCCCTCCCCATACACACACACACACACACACACACACACACACACACACACACACACACACACAGGGGGACCTGGTAGTGCTGCAGTGCTCTGCCACCGTCGCGAAGGAACACATTAAGCTGTGCCTGTCCTGTGAGGGCTTTGGGAACAGACTCTGTTTTCTGGAGACAACATCCAACGCTCAGGTGAGCTCCGACAACACCCCGACCCTCCACACACACACACACACACACACACACACACACACACACACACACACACACACATGCCATAAAACATGAATGAAAAACATTTTTTAAAAAATAAAAAAATAAAAATCTGCAATCTTAAAAAAAATTAATATCAGAACTTTGTTTTTCCTCTGGGTCTCAGGAGGTTATGAGGATGGCATCCATTCCACTCTGGTGTCCTCATTGTTGAGCCTCACTGGTGTCTTGTTATCCCTCTTCTTCCAGAATGTTCCTCCTGACTTGGCCATCTGTACTTTCATCCTGGAGCAGTCCCTGTCCGTGCGAGCTCTCCAGGAGATGCTGGCCAACAGAGTGGACATGTCTGAGGTGAGAGACAAGGAACTTGCAGCTGAAAGACTGAAAACATTGTGTTTATTTTTTTGTTGTTGTTTTGTTTTCATTATTTTTTTGTTTTTTATTTTTATTTTTTTCACTGTAAGAATCCTTCTTACAGATTAAAGGTGTTCTGCATGAATGGAAGACTAAGACCAAGAACAACAAACAATGTGGAATCTGATATTTGTCTGCTACAGACAGTATCTTTCTATGGGAGATTGAAATGCTAATGATGTCCTGCAGGCTGTATATAAGAGCCGCTGTTCTTATGATTCAAGTGCAGTTGCTGTCTGTGCTTTATTTTCTATTTTTGCTTTCACTCCTGTAGATTTCTCTTATGATGTGTGACCAACTCACTTTCAGTGCCAATCAATTTAAAACACAATTGTTCCTTTAGAGAACGACTGGGGATTCTGATAATATATTCATCACTACTGCAATTGTTCAAGCATAAGTCTAATCAATCACATTCTTACACTTGAGGCTGATGCTAGCTATGCAGAAATTCAGAGCACCTGGAAAAATATTTGCTCTTATTGCCTTCAGCCTGAGATTTAGTTGCTATTGTGAAATAAACAAACACACAAAGACACATACACACATACACACACACACACGCACGCACGCACACACACACACACACACACACACACACACACACACACACACACACACACACATAGCACCCATGACTGATTGACACCTTATAAAAGAAAAGCAGGTGGGGAGCAGTTAGAGTATCTTCTATCTAACAGTCTCACTGTCTGAATCCCAATGTCCACCCTAAACCCTGTACCCTGAGCCCTCAAAGGCTTAACTGGCATGAACTGGCCAATCACAAGGCAGACTCATTCTAGTTAAGTCTTTGAGCGTCCAGGGCTTAGGGCTTAGGGTGGACATTGAGATTCAGCCACTGGCTCCTGTTCCCAGTTGTTCCTGACATGATAGTTAACCTCACTATTCCTTTTGTCTCTTTTCTGACCTCTCACCCCCCTGCCCTGCCACCCATAGCCAGTCGATTTGGACCAATGGGTATGTCTTTGCACATGTCATATCCTGTCAGTATTTTATTTTTTTTTTGTATCCAAACTCAACCCCTTACTTTTTACTCTCACACACAACAACAGTCTCTCTCGGAAGTAGTGCGTTGTGGTCGTAGTGAATGTCCCCCATTGGTGAAATAGTGCTGTTTACTTCACCTCACAACACGCTCAGGCTCTGTGTCCCCACCCTCCGTCCCCACCCCTTACATTTGTTGGAGTTGTCCGTAGACTTTTTGAAAAATGTTTTGAAAATATTTTTAAAGCGAGGGTGGAGAGGGTGGTCTGTTCTCAGTTTGTTAAAGCAGCTGTTCCTTTGGAGAACAGGAAATCTCTGCTCATTTGCTGGATGCATTTTGAAGGGACTACTGTAATTATTGATACAACAGTCTACAGTAGCCAGCACCTTCTCATTCAGATGCAGTTTGACTGCATTTAGTGGAATAAAGTAAGTCTCATTCTTTCCAAAACAAATCTAGCCTTTTTCACCCTCTTGCGTCTGTTCCTGCTCAAAGCAGCACTCTTATACTGTGTAGTCAACTAGGACTTCATTTCATGCAGCACTATTCCCATCCTATTAACATCACGTCTCTCTCTCTCTTCTTGCTCACCTTGGCTTTCCATTCCATCATTACCACTAATTGCAAATTGTGCATCCATCTCATGACATTAATCCTGTCTCTTTACCATCTAGGTTACTCACCTCTAGGTCTTGACACTGACACCTTCTCATCGGCACCTCTCTCTCTCTCTCTCTCTCTCTCTCTCTCTCTCTCTCTCTCTCTCTCTCTCTCTCTCTCTCTCTCCTCTCCAGCATGTCCTAACCTCTCCTTTGTCTTTCCCTTGTCTGTCCCAGTCCATTCCGTCCTTCTTCGTTCGATGGATTGCCTTCTTTCCAACTTCTCTCTTAATTTCCAACAACAAGCAACAAGTAGATAAACTGCAGTAGTCCTCACTGACCCAAACTGACCTTCAGCAGACAAACAAGACTTGAAGCATTTGAAAGGGATTTAAAATGGAAGCCGTTGTGTCTTACTCAGTTGTCCGCATTAGCGTTCCACACCTAGCTTTGTAGTGAAGGGCTTTTGCCCTGCGCTATGGCCCTGTCCTGTCCACCGGAAAGCTGGAACTAGGATGAGAATAGCATGGCATGAGGCCTAAGGGGAGAGTCCCTCCACATTTCAGCGCCTGGATCGGGTTGGGGGGTGTGAGGGGGGGTTCAACATTTCAACATGCACCTGGTATAGTCACTTAGCCAGGTCTGTCAGAAGCTCTTGTTGTCCCTCTTGCCCTCGCTCTCTCTCTCAAACATATGCACGTACACACACACACACACACACACACACACACACACACACACACACACACATACATACACACACACACACACACACACACACACACACACACACACACACACACACACACACACACACACACACACACACACACACATAGAGCCAACGCTAATGTGGATAGATGAGTAATGGCCTAACACACTGACCAGTTGTTCCCGTCCAGTCCTGGATTATGTTTGCTTAACACCCTGAGAACCATTTAGCCTGCCCTCTTGACATATGAGCATCTCTCTTGTCACTTTGATGATGATTATGGTGTTGGATGGAAGTGATGATGATGGTTATGATTATGACAATAATCCCTCAATAACAGCTGATGTGATTAACTGTGTTTTCTCATTTGTAAAAAAAAAACAAACAAACAAACAAAAAAAAAACTCCCAACTCTGGATGTTGAGAAAAGGTAAGGGAATTTCAAGGTGTGCTGTTGTCACATGTGGCAGAGTGTGTGGTCAAACCAACCTGGTTTGATGTGCCCTTTCCTTTGTGGTAGTGTTTCTCCATACACTTGTCCATGTACCTGTACCTGTAATCTGGTGTTGCCTGTCTTGTGATAATAAAAGCCAATGTGCCATTGCCACACATGTGAATGTTGTCCAAGGTAAAGAGATGCTGACAGACTCGCCTCCACTGCAGGATCTCTTTGCCTTCTCATGATGCCGTGCTCTTGGAGTTTGGTTGTCGTCACTGTCGATGTTCCTTTTCCGCCATCTTCACACAGGACAAATGACTTCACTACCAACTATATTGATGTTGGGGTGGATTGTGACCACCACTGCTGCCCTCTGGCTCCATAATAAATGACAACAACAGCTTGTTGTCATAGCAATTTAGATGTAATGGATGATGATGATGATGATGATGATGGTGTTTAACCTTGAGCTCTGTGTTTGCTTCCTCAGTCTTCTCAAGGAGGGGGCCACCGGACACTCCTTTACGGTCACGCCATCCTGCTGAGGCATTACCACTCTGCCATGGTGAGTCTCTCCATCTATCTATTCCTTCCATTCTCCATTCACCCTAGACTGGGCCTGCCCATACTTCCTGTCGCTGCATGAAATTTTGAGATCAAGTCAGTATGGCCAAGGAGGCAATTTCCTCAACTCTCAAGCCCAGAATAATCAGGACCCAATGAGAAACGAGCAGGCTGAAGGAGGCGAGCTTACGATGACTCTGTCCAGCTCTGTCCCATAACATTGATAGAAGTTTGGTAGCATTTGATAGACGTTTAGATTAATCCTGTCCGGAATTCCCGGGCAACGCTAGCTTTGCCAGACCACAGTTAATTTCTGAACGTGGTGGCACAAGCCAGGCTACATTCATCCTGCTTTCACAGACACTCTTCTCTCTTTCTTTTCTCACTCAGTATTCTTTCTATCATACAGTTTCAGCTGATCTTAAACATAGACAGACAGTATTGAAAGGTAAATAAAGTATACAATGGATCATTGTAGATTGCATCCAGTTGGACCCCTTTCCAACCCCGCACCCAAATACCAAATCCCCCAAAAACTTTGACAAAATAACAGCAACTAAATAAAGCTGCAAGGCAATAATACAGTATTGAGTAGCATTTTGGCACAGAAAACATGATAGACATTTTAATTGAATGAGCAAAGATCTATCTGATTGATTGGTGGTAGGTAGTTCAGTTAAATGTTCAGTAACACTGATGTGTTTTTCTCTCTCCCCCTTCTGTGAATCTCCAGTACCTCAGCTGCTTGACTACGTCCCGCTCACTCACAGATAAGCTGGCCTTTGACGTGGGCCTGCAGGAAGACTCCACAGGTATCATTCTTCATCCACATATGGTACCTCTACCTGGTACCATTCCTCATCCACATACAGTATGGTACCGCTACCTGGTACCATTCCTCATCCACATACAGTATGGTACCTACCTGGTACCATTCATCATCCATATACAGTATGGTACCGCTACCTGGTACCATTCCTCATCCACATATGGTACCTCTACCTGGTACCACTTCTTATCCACATATGGTACCTCTATCTGGTACCATTCCATGTCCACATATGGTACCTCTACCTACCTGGTACCATTGCTTGTCCACATATGCTACCTCGAGTTTTATTTGGACTTTTTCATTTAAAGGGATATTCCACCTTTATATGAAAATGGGTTATTCAACCTCTTACCTGGAATTATGATGAGGGTAAATGCATTTTGCACTCAGTGCATGCCTTTTCCTTGTCAGGCAACACCAATTTTAGCTTTAGCTTAGCATAAGCGCTGGAAGATGAAGCAGCCAGATCTCAACCAAGTCACCAATTTTCATAAAAAATGGTGGGATATCCTTTGTAAATACAACAAACACCAAAAAAAACCCTTCCATTAACATCTTATAGGTCCTTCCATTGGATATGAGATTCATAAGCAAATGTCATTTTTGTTGTTAACCCACTTTGGTGTTCCTCAGGCGAGGCCTGCTGGTGGACCATCCATCCTGCATCCAAACAGAGATCAGAGGGTGAGAAGGTCAGGGTGGGTGATGACCTCATTCTAGTCAGCGTGTCATCCGAGAGATACCTGGTGAGATTTGCATCTCTGCTTACACATATATGACACATCACACACACACACACACACACACATTCCTATTGGTATCTAGGACTGGAATGGAAGGGGATATCCAAAATGATGACCAAGGTGTGTGATTCATTTTGTGTGTGTGTGTGTGTGTGTGTGTGTGTGTGTGTGTGTGTGTGTGTGTGTGTGTGTGTGTGTGTGTGTGTGTGTTATTTCAGCATCTGTCTCTTGCCAGCGGTGACCTCATGGTTGATGCATCCTTCATGCAAACGCTCTGGAACATGAACCCAGTGTGCTCGGGGTGTGAGCTCGCCGAGGGTAAGGCTCTGTTTATAGTTCAAGGGCCAGCATGAAACCCAAAGATATGTACATTTCAAACATTTGGGTTTTTATCATGGAATGGTTCAGTGTAGAAAGCAATTCCAAAGTTCAATTCAATTCAATTCAATTCAAGAAGCTTTATTAGCATGATCGTAATGTTATACCGTTTTGCCAAAGCATTGCAAAGTAACAACAATAACGAGAACAACAGCAGTTATTTAATAACAGCAGTAACTAAACAGTTATTAAAGAACAGTTATTCAATAATGATTGTTAAAGTTCTGTCTTTGATTCTATGTGGTTCTTTTCTCTGTAGGCTATGTGACTGGAGGACAGGTCCTCCGACTGTTCCATGGCCACATGGACGAGTGTTTGGCCATCCCCCCACCTGACCAAGGAGATGAGCAGCGCAAGTAAGTGACCACCAAAGTCGCAGGCATAGATGCTCTGTCCTCTAAAGGCTAATTCAGACCGACGATCTGCAACGTCACAAGACCGTTTTAGAGAGCAGCTGCGACGGTGTGAATGAAATGTTGCATGTTGTTGCAAGCAATTTCAAGTCGTTGCTAAAGATTCAACATGTCACATTCAACATGGCAGTTTCTGAGTTATAGAACGTTGCTGGTGTTTCGACATCTTGTTGTGAATTGGTGGTCTGTAGCTGCCGTAAGTGACCCCAAGGTCTCAGGCGTTGATGCTCTGTCCTCTTCCCCTCATCTCTGTCACTGGAGATGGAACTATACTATGGGATGGTGGTAGCATAGCGCTTAAGGAGCCTGACTCTAGTAGGCTTGTAGTCTGAAAGTCTGAGCAAGGCACTTAACCCTAAGTTGCTCTAGGGGAGACTTGCCCTGAACTAATTGATAGTTGACAAATGTAAGTCGCTTTGGATAAAAGTGTCTGCTAAATGCATAAATGTAATGTAATATAATATATTGTATTGCCATATTAGCACTCTTTCAGCCCTGAGTGTATACTGAAATCACTCCCACCCCCCCACCCCCCTCTCTCTCTCTCTCTCTCTCTCTCTCTCTCTCTCTCTCTCTCTCTCTCTCTCTCTCTCTCTCTCTCTCTCGTCTGTCTGGTCTTTCTCTGTAGGGTTGCTCAGTATGAAGGGGGTGCTGTTTGCAGTCAGGCTCGTTCTCTCTGGAGACTGGAGCCTCTGAGAATCAGGTGAGTTCCCCCAACTCTCATTAACTGCCTTCCTTTTCTAAGACGTTTTGTTGTTGTTGTTGTTGTTGTTGTTGTTTGTTTGTTTGTTTCCCAACTGAGTGCTGAAGTTTGTCCCTCCTATGTGTTTGTAGCTGGAGCGGTAGCCACATGAAGTGGGGTCAGCCCTTCCGTGTGCGTCACATCACCACCGGACGCTACTTGTGCCTGGATGAGGAGAAGGGCCTGATGGTGTTGGATCCTGAACGAGCAAACACAAAGCTGTCTGCTTTCGGTTTCCGTGTGACTAAGGTCAGACAGATATCACAATCAAAATGCTACTTTGTATCCATATTAAAGTTGCAATCAGTGATTCTTTGTTTTTGTTTGGGGGGACAGGCTTCTTTGTTATTGTTTTCTGCAAAGATTCTACAAACCATATTGATCACTGACTGCACCTTTAATTGATCAATATTAAAAAAAAAACATCTGTTTTTATCGCGCTTGTTTCTTCTCATGTTTCCTCACCTGCTGTTTGTGTCTCTCCTCTCTTCTCTCTTGGTCTGGTTCCCCTGAGCAGGAGAAAGTGGAGGTAGCAAAGAAGCGTGATGTTGAGGGCATGGGAATCCCGGAGATCAAGTACGGCGAGTCGTTGTGCTTCATGCAGCATGTGTCCACTGGGCTGTGGCTCACCTACGCTGCCCTGGACGCTAAAGCTGCCCGCCTGGGGAACCTGCAGAGGAGGGTAGGGCACGTGGAGTACAGTAGCTGATTACATTATCCATCCACCTGTAGGGTGTCCCTCATAGGCACACATACTTGCTTGTGCTTGATGATGATAATAATATTGAAGAAAAAAAAACTTGTTGAGAAAGTCCATTTGATATACTATCTTTGTAAGTGCATGTTAGCTCTGTTTCTATTTTGATGAACTATTCTTTTTTTCTTATTTCCAGGCTATCCTGCACCAGGAGGGTCATATGGACGATGCGGTGTCCCTATCTCGCTCACAGGTGGAGGAGTCGCAAGCTGCTAGAATGATCTACAGCACCATCGGCCTCTTCAGAGTATTCAACAAGTACGACCCACTTCTCAACATTTCATAAAATGAAAAAAAAAAATACATAAAATCTCAATTGTTCCTTGTGCTTGTGGATGTTAACTCATACTGTAGAATGCAAGTGGCATTTCAGGCAGTCTGATACACATTTACATATATAAGTATTCATCCAACAAGAACATCTATGCAACAGTTATTATTATGAGTATTATTTTCTCGAAGCAGTAAACCGTTTCGGTGCCTTACTGTGTTCTAATGCAAGTCTTTTGTCTCTTGCAGGGGTTTGGATTCCCTGAGTGGGAAAAACAAATCCCCAGGGAGCGTGTCTCTGCCCCTGGACGCTGTCATCCTCTCTCTGCAGGACCTCATCTTCTACTTCCACCCTCCCGACGAGGAGCTGGAGCACGAGGAGAAACAGACCAAACTGCGATCACTCCGCAACCGCCAGAATCTCTTCCAAGAAGAGGTGTTTTAGTCATCATTCATTTGCACCCCATTCAAACAAGCACTTCCCGAAAGTAGTCATTTGTCTGTGAAGTCTAAAATAAATAGGGGTGATTCAGCAGACAAAATTAAAAGCGAGACTTTTGATGTTTGTCCAATTATCGATTTTTTACCCATGAATGCCTATGCACGATGACTTTTAAAAGTTCCTTTTTATAAACTGGTTTGGTTGTAGGGTATGATCACCATTGTGCTGGAATGTATCGACCGTTTGAATGTGTACAACACTGCTGCCCACTTCTCTGAGTTTGCTGGTGAAGAGGCTGCCGAATCATGGAAAGAGATTGTCAACTTGCTCTATGAGCTGCTGGGTACGTTACTGCTCATTTCTCATAGAAGATATATGGATCTGTTACTGCTCATTTCTCATATAAGATACATGGGTCTTTTCTCAATTTTCATCATAAAATGTGCTTACCATACTTCTGCAGTGCTTGTTTAATCTATGGGTGTCTGTCTTTTTACCCATAGCCTCTTTAATCCGAGGGAACCGCTCAAACTGTGCCCTGTTCTGTGATAATCTGGACTGGCTGGTTAGCAAGCTGGACCGCCTCGAGGCTTCTTCTGGTAATCTCAATAGTCCTTTGCTGGTCCAGCTCTTAAATGTCAATGTCAAATTTATAAAGCACTTTATATACAACAGCAGTCGACCTGTGCTGTAAAATAAAACAAACAAAAATAAGATTCAAAGACAATAATAAGCAAAAAATTGACAGAAATGAATATAACTTAATATAACTTAATAATACTTTTTTTTAATCATTACTTTCAGTAGCTCATCTTTTTATTGAAACTGTCAGCAGACAGGGTTTGATTGATGTGGTGTTTGTATTTGTCAGGTATTCTGGAGGTGTTGTACTGCATTCTGATTGAGTCTCCTGAGGTCCTGAACATCATTCAGGAGAACCACATCAAATCAATCATCTCTCTCCTGGACAAACATGGCCGCAATCATAAGGTTCTGGATGTGTTGCGCTCTCTCTGTGTGTGTAACGGTGTCGCTGTGAGGTCCAATCAGAACCTCATCACAGAAAATCTGCTTCCTGGTCGTGACCTTCTGCTGCAGACCAACATTGTAAATTATGTGACCAGGTGAATTCATCCACATTTCTCCAACTACTTTGGCCTTCTCTATTTTGGATGTCAATCTTCGTTAGCATAGCTTAGCTTAGCTTAGGTTAGCTTCATTAGCACTAATTTTCCATCTCATTTGTTCAGTGTTCGACCCAACATTTTCCTGGGGACGTGTGAGGGGTCCACCCAGTATAAGAAGTGGTACTTTGAGGTGATGGTGGACTACGTGGAGCCCTATGTGACGGCCCAGGCCAGTCACCTGCGCGTGGGTTGGGCCATGACTGAAGGCTATAGCCCCTACCCTGGTGGGGGTGAGGGCTGGGGAGGCAATGGAGTTGGAGACGATCTTTATTCATATGGCTTTGATGGCCTACATCTCTGGTCTGGTAAGTGGTGTGTTGATGGGTCTTTGGTCTTTTTTGCCCTCAACGGTGCTTTCCAGGCAGTGCTGCTTCAAGGTACCACTTCAGTGTAAGGATTGGTGGGGTTGGGGTTAGGGTAAAGGCAGTGCCTGTAGGCTGTGTTGCCTGGAAGGTGCCGTTTCGGGGCAAGAAACACCATTGAGTGTGTTGACAAAAGTGGTTTTGTAGTTATGAGTTAGTAGTTAGGTTTGGTATTGGCTAACTCCTCCCATTTCCTTTTCTCGTTCAGGACACGTCTCTCGGCAGGTGGCCTCGCCTGGCCAGCACACGCTGGCAGCTGATGACGTGGTGAGCTGCTGTCTGGATCTGAGCGTGCCCAGTATCTCCTTCCGCATCAACGGCCACCCCGTGCAGGGCATGTTTGAGAACTTCAACTTAGACGGCCTCTTCTTCCCCGTCATCAGCTTCTCAGCGGGAGTCAAGTAAATGCATTCTGTACCACTGTCACGTCCCAATGACTTCTGTCACATACAGTAGAGTGACTGTAGCTGCCTGTTAGATTTAAATGGATTTTGTGTTGAGAATGTTATTCTAGATTTAAATGTATTGACAGACTGTGATGTGGAGTTGAAGTAAAATTGTTTTTTTTGTCTTTTATGATTACAGATTTTTATTAGTAGTCTAGTATATTTTTAAGAACATTTTTGGAAAGTTGGAAAATTTTTGGGAAACATCTAGAAAGGGCAAGCTCTGCTGGATATGAAACACTGATCTATAATTGTCACTGATGAGGTTGTCTTCTCATCCGCAGGGCTCGATTCCTTCTGGGTGGACGTCATGGCGACTTCAAGTTCCTGCCTCCCCCAGGATACGCCCCCTGCTACGAAGCCCTGCTTCCTAAGGAGAGGATGCGCATCGAGCCTATTAAAGAGTACAAGCATGACTTTGATGGAGTGCGCAACCTGCTGGGCCCCACACAGTCCCTCTCACACACATCCTTCACTCCATGCCCAGTGGACACTGCTCAGGTGCCTGAATCAACCATTCACACATTAACATACTGTATCTGCCACCTTTATTATGTGATCAGAAGAGTAGTGTGGTGTAGTCAAAGGTCATTAAATACTGACCAATATAGAGCAACACAGTATGTTACAATAGGAGCAAATGTGAGTAATTCTGGTCAGCATATGTGGATTAAATCCCAATATAAACTTTTCAACAATCTCTCATTTCAGAGTGTGAGAACTTGCCTAACAACACCCCTTAGCTGTGCTGTTTTCACGATATACATGTAGAACGGCCTCTCAAGGTTTAAGGGCACTCAGCATCTCTACTATTTGTTTTAAAGATCGTATTGCCTCCTCACCTGGAGCGAATCCGGGAGAAGCTGGCTGAGAACATCCACGAGCTTTGGGCTGTGACTCGCATCGAGCAGGGCTGGACTTATGGAGTGGTGAGTGCTTATGGCCTGGAATGTGTTCCATATTTTAAGTATCTGTTCAGTATATTTTTAGTAGTTGTCATCTAGTATTATGTTGATACTGATTCTGATACTATGTTCAGTATGTTTTAAGTAGTTGTCAGTCAGTAAGAGGAGCTAACAGTGATATTATTTTGTCCTCCTCAGTTCAGGGATGACAATAAGAAACTACACCCCTGCCTGGTGGACTTCCAGACTTTACCAGAGCCAGAGCGCAATTATAACCTCCAGATGTCTGGAGAAACTCTGAAGTGAGTGAAAGTGCAGCGTTTGACTGCCTCACCACATTATCTGTGGTTTCATCATTTTGTGTCTTGTCTTTGTATTGTGTCGCTGTAACTGTGTTTTAGTGTGTTGTCTAGCCTGTTTGTTTATGACTATGTCTGACAATGTCTGACTTTAAATATGTCTGAATATGTCTGACTTTGAATATGGCCTTGATTGAACAGGACATTACTTGCTCTTGGGTGCCACGTTGGCATGGGGGATGAAAAAGCAGAGGAGAATCTGAAGAAGATCAAACTTCCAAAAACGTAGGTGTCTAGGTGTCTGGAGTTTGAGGCCGTCAATTTCTTCTATGAGACAGGCTGCCAAAGGATGCTAGAATCAACTCTGTTGCTTTCTTTCTCACTGCTTCCTCAGTTACGTGATGACAAATGGATTCAAGCCTGCCCCACTTGACCTCAATCATGTCAAACTGACCCCAAATCAGAACCAGCTCGTCGAGAAGTTGGCAGAAAATGGACACAATGTTTGGGCAAGAGATCGAGTGAGGCAGGGTTGGACCTACAGCATAGTCCAGGTATTTGCCACGTCTTTGCTCCATTCTCATGTGAATGGTAAGAATGGAATAATGTCAATGCAGATCCAGTAGATAAATATAAAAAAACAATAATATGATTAATGAATAATGTTTACACCATTTTAAGCTATGCTTTGTCTTGATGTTTGGACGGTGGGCAATCAAAAATGTTAGCAATAACTGCTAGTGGTGTTAAATAGATAATAAACTGATTTCATGAATTTCAGGATATCATGAATAAGCGAAACCCTCGTCTAGTGCCATACAACCTGCTAGACGAGAGAACCAAGAAAACCAACCGTGACAGTGTGAACAATGCTGTTCGCACTCTCATTGGCTACGGATACAACATTGAACCCCCTGACCAGGAGACCAGTGAGTTCAGCAGGAATAAATTGTGACATGAAGTGTATGTTCTCACCAAGAGCCACTAAAAGCTGTAAAATGGCTTTTGTTCAAAAAATATAACTACTCGAATCGCTGTAAATGCTCATGATGTGTCCATTGACATTTAATTTAAAGCCGAAACGCGTAATAGCTAATTTGCATAAAGTTGAAAACATCGTTGACAACTTTTTCAACTTCGCTCTGGTCACAGAACTTTAGCAGTTTGACGCTTTTGCTGCGTTCGTTGCTTTTGTTGTGTTAGTTGATTTTGTCGTTTGTTTACTTTAGTCACTCTTGGTGTGATCACACAGATATGATACCTCATCTTAGACCTTTGGGAGTGATCTGTGGTGTGTCTTTCTGCTTCACTGCCTCAGTGCCTTTCTCATGTCCCTTGTCCCATATCTTCTACAGCTGCCCATGGAGTTGATAACTCTAAAGGAGATAAGGTGCGCATCTTCCGCGCAGAGAAATCCTACGCTGTGACCCAGGGCAAGTGGTACTTTGAGTTTGAAGCAGTGACCACGGGTGAGATGAGAGTTGGTTGGGCCAGACCCAGTGTGCGTGCTGACACGGAGCTGGGGGCGGACGAGCTGGCCTACGTCTTCAACGGAAGCAGAGTTAGTAGCCTACTTCACCTTCATAAATCTTGATTTTTCAGTGCATGCAAAGAGTAAAAAAAGTAGAAATCACACTTTTTTAACTGCTGCGACTGTCACATCTAACTTTAACATTTGATTCTTCGTTTTTTAGGCTCAGAAGTGGCACATTGGAAATGAGTCATTCGGTCGTCAGTGGCAGTCTGGTGATGTGGTGGGCTGTATGATCGACCTGACTGAGATGAACATTATGTTTACTCTGAATGGAGAGATGCTGATGAGTGACTCGGGCTCTGACATGGCCTTTAAAGACATTGAAGCCGGAGAAGGTAAGAGTCATGTTAGAGTGCACGGTTAGAGTACATTCAAAACATGTTTAAAACATGTTAGCCAGGCCATTGTCTTCCTATGCAATTCCGCTAGACTTTTATATCCCTTCAGTACTCTGTCTGAGATTCTGGCCATTGGCCTCATTCGCTTAGGATGAATCCCATTATGGCCAATCAGCGAACTTTAGAATGCAGCACAGGAATACGATACCAGTGGCTATCAGTCAAGGTCTGATGCAGTCTTTCTAAGTCATCTTTTTAAACATCTCCAGCAAGCAACCATTTTGTTAATAACTGGAATCCCAGACCTTGATATGAAGCATAGACCAAGGGGCTGGTTTTGACCAGGCTAAAAACATTGTCATTATCATTATGATTCAAATGACAACATTACTAAACTAAATTGTTTTGTGATCACATTTGGACTAATATCTAGAATCTTCTGTCCTGTGTAGGCTTCATCCCTGTGTGCACACTGGGCTTGTCCCAGGTGGGTCGTATCAACCTTGGGCAGAACGTTAGCAGCCTGCGCTACTTCACCATCTGTGGTCTCCAGGAGGGCTTTGAGCCCTTTGCCATCAACATGAAGAGAGACATCACCATGTGGTTCAGCAAGAGCCTGCCCCAGTTTGTACCTGTGCCCACTGATCATAATCACATAGAGGTAGTGTACAGCACTTCTGTTACGGACAGTATGTAAACATGCACATTAATATCATGAAAACATGAGGATCTGATTCATATCCTCTTTGAAATAGTTAGTGATTGCATCTTCAAGGAATCAAGTAATCAAGAAATTTAAGGAAGTGTATTTGTCACATGCAAATGGTTACTGATGTAAAAAAAATGAAGTGAAACGATGTCTTCTGCTAGTTCTGCTAGCCATATGATATATGCATTATGTCTCTTTGCTCTGTGTTCCTCTTTCAGGTGTCAAGTGTAGATGGCACAGTAGACAGTGCTCCCTGTCTGAAGGTGACCCACAAGACCTTTGGCTCCCAGAATGCCAACACTGACATGATGTTCTTCAGACTGAGCATGCCTGTGGAGTTCCACGAGACCTTCAAGGTTCCGGCGGGCACTACGCCTCTCACCCGAATCCTCACCATCCCCGAGGACGAGGTACTCGAGGTCGACCCCGACTCTGAGTACGAACTGCTGAAGAAATCAGCTAGTCGTAGGGAACAGGATGAGAAAGACAAGGAGCCGTCAGTCCCCAAAGATACTGCCAGCCTCAAGGAGAACGAGAAGGACACTGCCTCTGAAAAAGGAAAGAAGAAGGGGTGAGAAATGTGGCCGTGTTAGCATGTTAGCAGGCCGAGTCCTTAGAATAGTCCATAGAGAGACAGACGTTTTATAGATTGCTGTACATATTACAGGCTACACTGGATGTGTTAATTCAAAAATTAAAATCTGCTGTAACAATTTAACAATTAGCTTTCTTCCACTATAAACAATGGAACTGGCTACACCAGACAGGGGAACACTGCCAACAATCTAAAAAAAAAAAATCACCATTCATTTCAATGTATTCTTGACGGAACTTGACTTAACCCTTCCATAACGCATCCAGTGTAGCCCTAGGGTATACTAACGGTTGCTGGTGTACAAGTGTGGTTGATTTTCACTGGTGTGTGTTGTGCTCCCTGTCCCGTTGCTCTAGTTTCTTGTTCAAGGCTAAGAAGGTTGCTATGAGCACTGCAACACCAGCTCCTCCTCCGCCACCTCTTCTGCCCCGATTGGTGGAGGATGTGGTCCCTGATGAACGAGACGACCCAGAAATTATCCAAAACACCACCACTGTGAGTTAATCATGCCTTTCTCCGAGTGTGTGTGTGTGTGTGTGTGTGTGTGTGTGTGTGTGTGTGTGTGTGTGTGTGTGTGTGTGTGTGTGTGTGTGTGTTTGTGTGTGAGTGAGTGCAGTCTTGAATCTACTGCAACAATCTCTATCCATAAAATATAACCCTAACTTCCATACTTGTATTCTCCAAAGATTATTTCTGAGATTTCTGACAAAAAAGTCTTTTTAGTTAAATCTTTTTAGTTAAATTAGTTGTTGTCCCCCTGTGTCTGAACTTCCCTCCACAGTACTACTACTCAGTCCGTATACATGCGGGACAGGAGCCCGGTGGTGTATGGGTAGGCTGGGTGACCCCAGACTTCCACATGTACGACCTCAGCTTTGACCTTAACAAAGTACGCAATGTGACTTTGACCGTTGGAGATGACAGGGGAAACATTCATGACAGGTGAGGTGAACAGATTAATTTAAAAAAAAAAAAAAAACGATACATTTTTATTAATTATGAATCTATTTCAATTTTTATGATGGCCTATGTCAGATTAGACATTGATAACAAGCATTGTTTTGTTAGTAATTGCACTCTTGCTTTTTAAACTTTGTTAGCATCAAGCGCAGTAACTGCTACATGGTCTGGGGAGGTGAATTTGGCAGCAACAACCAGCAAGCGCGTTTCAGCCAAGAAGACCTTGTCATTGGCTGCCTGGTCGACCTGGCAACGGGTCTCATGACCTTCACAGGCAATGGAAAAGAGATTAACGCCTTCTTCCAGGTGAGAATGAAATGCTCTTAAAGTTAGAACAAGTGATGCGGTTCATTTCATCGTTTATCTGTCCTTGTTAATTTTACTCATGTAAACTTTTTGGGTTCTTTGTTCAAGGTGGAACCAAACACCAAACTGTTCCCAGCCGTGTTTGCTGCTCCTTCAAGTCAAAACATGCTGCAGTTTGAGCTGGGCAAGCTGAAGGTTACCTCTCCCTCAGTGTCTTTTTTTTTGTCTTAAATGTCTTTTGTTTGTTTGTTTTGCCTTAAATCTACTATTATATTTACTCCCTCAGTGTCCTTTATTTTGTTTGTTTGTTTGTTTTGCCCTCAATTTCTTTTGTTTGTTTGCTTTGCCTTAAGTTTACTAATTTATTTTCGATTTCTTCGATAACCCTTCTTCTTGTGTGCTTTCTAGAACATCATGCCCATCTCGGCAGCCATGTTCCGCAGCGACCGCAAGAACCCCGTGCCTCAGTGTCCTCCTCGTCTGATCGTGGAGATGCTGACCCCGGTCATCTGGAGTCGTATGCCCAACCACTTCCTGAAGCCGGAGGTGGGGCGCGTGAGTGAGCGGCTGGGATGGAGTGTGGAGTGCACTGAGCCCCTCACCATGATGGCCCTGCACATACCAGAGGAGAACAGGTCAGTGATGGTCACTGAGGCCCAGGGCACTGGGACCCAGCCGTCTTATGGAGTGGAGTTCCAAAGCCCACAAGGGAACTAACTCCTTTGGCTTCAATGTGTTTATACTTTGGGAAAACACTGTATATAGGCATTTTATTTATCAATTAATTTATGGACGATTTTGTATAATTTGGATGATATGGGATTTCAGTCAATCAATTAATTTAAAAATAATGTTTTTAAAATTTTTAAATGTGTTTGGACTATAATAGGATTACTGCATGAACTCACTTATTACTGTTTTCACATTTATACATAATTCATTGATTAACTTTATATTACGTTAACATTATAATGTGAATGATTTCATAAAAAGTCTCATATATGCAAATTCCGATCTCAGGTAACTAATATAAACCCTAAGCCCTTTTCTAGCAGCTGAAAATCAAATCTTTATGTTCCATGTAGATGCATAGACATACTGGAGCTGTCGGAGCGCTTGGACCTAATGAAGTTCCACTACCACACACTCATGCTCTACTGTGCTGTGTGCGCGCTGGGTAACAATCGCGTGGCCCATGCCTTATGCAGTCACGTAGACGAGTCGCAGCTCTTCTACGCCATCGAGGAAACCTATCTGCCTGGTCCTCTGCGCAGCGGCTACTACGACCTGCTGATCAGCATCCATTTGGAGTCAGCCAAACGCAACCGCCTAGGTACCAATAGAGAATTCATTGTACCCATGACTGAGCAGACCCTCAGCATCAAACTGTACCCAAGCGAGGACAAGTCTCACGCTCTGCCTGGCGTGGGTCTCACCACCTGTCTCAGGCCAAAACTGCACTTCTCCGACATCAACTTCGTGGGCACCAACCCCGACCTCTACACGCTCAGTCCCGTCTTCCCCTTACAGGTACTGTACATGCCCAAACCAGTCATCAGTCAAGGCCATTTCTTGAGTGTGGCATTATGTTTGTTTATTTTTATGATATTGTTATGTCCATGATTATATTAAGTTTTATATTGAACAACATTGAATTTGAATAGTATCTTTTTTTTAGTCAGACCAATGTATGTCCAATGTAATGCAATGCAATCATTTCACTCCATTCCAAATTCCAATTCCAATTTCACTCCATTCCAAATATTGCAAAACTGTATGCCTAGTCCATGGGAAGGAGGATGTTGATTATGCTGATTAAGTACATGATATGATTGACATGCTCAAATTCAGTCATCAGGAAATGTAAACAAAGTATGTAGTTAAGGCTTTCAGCTGGATTTTGTCATCCCTGACAATGCCCTTTGCTTGAGTAGATGATACATTATGATTGTCTACTGTTCTGCGTTGACAGGATCTCAAGACTCGATCTCTGAGCATGCTCACAGAGGCCGTAACCGATGGCAGCCAGGCCATGCGTGACCCTGTGGGGGGCAGTGTTGAGTTCCACTTCGTGCCCATCCTCAAACTCATCAGCACCCTGCTCATCATGGGCATCTTCAACGACGAGGACACCCTGCACATCCTCAAGATGATCGACCCAAGCGTCTTCGGCGCCTCGAAAGAGGAAGAGGAGGAGGCAGCAGAGGAAGAGGGAGGTGAGAAGGAGGAAGGAGAGGCCAAGGAAGAGAAGGAAGAGGCGGAAGAGGAGACCACTGCTCCTATTGAGGAGCTGGAGGATGAAGGGGTCGGGGAGGAAGAGGAGGAGGACGAGCTGAAGGACCTAGATAAGGAGGAAGGGGCGGAGGAAGAGGAGAAGGCAGAGGAGGAAGGGGGCGAGGTAGAAAAGGTGGACAGGGAGAAAGCGGAGGAGGAGAAGGAAGTGGAGGAGACGGAGGAAGCTGAGGAGAAAGAAGAGGAAGAGTGCCCCGAGGAAGGACTTCTCCAGATGAAGTTACCTGAGTCCGTCAAACTGCAGGTATGCTTTCTCCATTATCGACTAAATGGCTTTTTTACAGCTACAGTTTGTGACGGGAGCTGTTCGTCTATCCATTATTCATGCCTCCCTGTCTTCCCTGTCATGTAGATGTGCACTCTGCTGGAGTACTTCTGTGACTGTGAACTCAGACACAGAGTAGAAGCCATTGTGGCTTACTCTGATCAGTTTGTGCACAGCGTGCAGTCCAACCAGCGCGAACGCTACAACGAGCTCATGAGAGCGTTCACCATGTCGGCTGCGGAGACCGCGCGGAAAACACGCGAGTTCCGCTCGCCACCCCAAGAACAGGTACGTCGTGCGCAGCTTGTTTGTCACTTGTTCCATATGATTCATGTCCATATGATTCAAGAGTTTATCACATACAGTAGAATCTAGCATATTAAAGCACTCTAGCGAGGTTTCTAGGTTATCACGCTTGTCTTTGTTTCTAGGTTATCATGTTGACCAATTTCAAGCATGGTCCGGAAGAGGAGGAGTGTCCTGTCCCAGATGACACCAGGGAAAGTCTTCAGGACTTCCACAATGACCTGCTTACCCACTGTGGTCAGTCCATTAACACTGGACACACACACACAGTACACACACATACATGTACACACACATACCCAACATGTACACAGACGTGCAAAAACAAGCAACCGTTGTTTTGTTTTTTTTTGTTTTCTCCCTTTCTCCTTCTTTTCTGGCAATGAATGAGAAATATGGAAAATATGCGGTAATAGTAATTATAAAATTATTAGCACTGCCAAATGATAAAAACAACTTGGAAGACTTGGAAGTAGAGTTTTGGAGAATGTTAGTCCTCTTTTAGGCATCTTTATTTCACTCTCCACTGTTGTTAGACATAGTTCAAAATATTTGTATTTTTTTTGGTTGTTGTTTTTTTACTTTATCACATTAAAGCATATTTTATATATAAATCGTGCACTGTTATATAAAAATAGTAACAATGAAATACCGTAAAGAAATAAATAGAGATCCCACAGATCACCCACAGTTTGTTGAATGGTCTGAGGTGTTGATCTCATCTCTCTGTCCCAGGTGTGCACATCGAGGAGGAAGAGGAGGAGGAGGAGGTGGACACGTCTCTGAGCGGCAGACTCCTGAGTCTCCTGGAGAAGGTGAAGAGCTTGCGGCAGAAGAAGGAGGAGGTGGAGGAGGAACCTGAAGAGGAGCCCAAGCCTAGTCAGTAACCAAGCAGCATGGCAGCACACACACACACACACACACACACACACACACACACACACTCCCTGACACACACAAACACACACACACACACACACACACACACACACACACACACACACACACTCCCTGACACACACACACACACACACACACACACACACACACACACACACACACACACACACACACACACACACTCATAAACTACTTATTTCTTCTACAAAACCAGCCTTGACAATGCATACAGACATTATTAGAGCAGCCGGATTAGATCACATAGAATCATTAATCACTCCACAGTCAGAAAACATGCTCATACAAATCGTCACTCAAATCATCAGAGACAGTGCAATATTATACCTTGTCTGAGAGTAAATACTGTACCGCACTGTATTGCATTTATCATCCCTTACATGCTTTTCAAACCTATTCTTGCCTGCCTTTTGTTTTTTTCAAACTTATTAGATACATATTGGGGAATATTGTCTAGAGTCTCTCAGCAGACCCACAGCGGATATGGATTTCATCCCTGCTTTTCTATAGACATACCCTACTGTATGTGTTGTTGTGTACATTGGGGTTAGCTGAACAGCTCCAGGTGACAGATATTGATGTCCATTCCCTCTCTCCCTACCTCCCTCTCTCCCTCTGTCTCCCTCCCTCCCTCTCTCTCTTCCTCCCTCCCTCTCACACTCTTTCTCTCCACCCCTCTCTTTCTCCCTCCTTCCCTCTCTCTCTCCCTCCCTCTCATTCTCTGTCTCTCCTTCCCTCTCTCTCTCCCTCCCTTCCTCTCCCCCTCTGTCTTTCCCTCCCTGTCTTTCTCCCTCCTTTCCTCTCTCTTCCTCCTTCTCACACTCTTTCTCTCCATCCCTCTCTTTCTCTCTCCTTCCCTCACTCTCTCCCTCACTCCCTCTCTCCCTCTTTCTCTCCATCCCTTCTTCCCTCACTCCCTCTCTCCCTGTTTCTCTTCATCCCTTTCTTTCTCTCTCCTTCCCTCCCTCTCTCCCTTGCTCTCTCTCTCCCACAGGCACGCTGCATGAGCTGGTCTCTCACACTATGATCCACTGGGTCCAGGAGTCCTTCATCCAGAACCCGGAGCTGGTGCGGCAAATGTTCAGCCTGCTGCATCGGCAGTATGACGGGCTCGGGGAGCTGATCCGGGCGCTGCCCAAGGCCTACGCCATCAACGCCGTCTCTGTGGAGGACACCATGGAGCTGCTCGAGTGTCTCGGCCAGATCCGATCGCTGCTCATCGTCCAGATGGGCCCAGAGGAGGAGAGGCTGATGATCCAGAGCATTGGGTGAGCGGTTAGGGGATGGAGAAATGCCCTCATTAGCCTCGTAAAATGGACACCTCTAATCTAATTACTTAACTGAATATTCCATTGCAGTTGGTGTTTTTGAATGCATCACCTACCTACTTTCTCAGTCTTTTATGATTAGAACGCGATTGAGTGAGCCAAACCTACAGACTCGATCTGGGACGATTGAGAGTCGTTTATGACCACAAACCAAACGATTGAGTTGTCGGCATTTTAATGTCATAATTGGTATCATAGCGACCACAGAACGGATCGGTTAAGATCATAAAAATGCTTGATTCACTCCGACTCAGTCGTAATTGCGTCAACAATGGAAAGAATTGCATCGTTACAAATCTGTCACCCAAACACACGTAACGACTCTTGCCATGACTGAAACTTGCGACTACTCATGATTACCCATGACTGGCCCTGACGTTCCATCATATCAATATCGGGGTTAATAATTGGTAGGTCTGTTGCCAGCTTAATCAGATTAGAAGTGTCTGCATTGTGACCCTAGGGCTAAACTGGATGTGTTACAGAAGCGTAAAGTCAAGCTGTGTCAAAAATACATTGAAATCAACTATTTTTTTTAGAATGTTCACTGAACTGCCATGCCTGGGGTAGCCAGTTCTATTGATTATAGGCCTTCTGGAAGCTGGAATTGTTACAGCAGATACGTCTTTAACTTAATGCATCGGATGTAGCCTCCCTGTTAGAGTTGTGTTGACTGTTCAAACCAAATGTTTTGTATATATTTGATGATGTATTGATTTGATGCTGAATCTCTCAATGTTTTTCAGAAACATCATGAATAACAAGGTGTTCTACCAACATCCCAACTTGATGCGAGCTTTGGGTATGCATGAAACCGTCATGGAAGTGATGGTCAATGTGCTTGGAGGTGGAGGAGATTCAAAGGTTAGTTTATTCATGTAGCTTGAGAGGTTAAGCCAGGTCTTATTCTGTATGTATTACTGCAGTTGAACCCACCTCCTTCCTTTTCTGCCTCTACAACAGGAGATTCGATTCCCTCAAATGGTGACCAACTGCTGTCGTTTCCTGTGCTACTTCTGTCGCATCAGCCGTCAGAACCAGCGCTCCATGTTTGACCACCTCTCTTACCTGCTGCAGAACAGTGGCATCGGCCTAGGTGAGGAATGCTGAGTCAGGATAAACATCAAATGACAGCAGTCATTATTAGAGTGAGAATGGCAGCGTGCAAGCAGAGAGGGTTCAAAAGGAGCATTCTATGGTCTTTGGTGTAAGTATGGGAATCAAGTGGCTGTGATAATATAACTTTGTCTTTTTAATGTTTTCAGGAATGCGTGGGTCCACACCTCTCGATGTGGCTGCTGCATCCTGTATTGACAACAATGAACTGGCCTTGGCTTTGCAGGAGCAAGACTTGGAAATGGTCAGTCAGTGGGGCATTTATGCGTTCATTCATCAGTTTGAAAATACAGACAATGTTGGTAACTATGCTACGATTGCTATGGTAACATCTCCCTCGTTGTGTTATGCAGGTGGTGGGATACCTGGCAGGCTGTGGCTTGCAGAGCTGTCCCATGCTGTTGTCTAAAGGCTACCCTGACATTGGCTGGAATCCTGTCGGTGGAGAGAGATATCTGGACTTCCTGCGCTTTGCTGTCTTTGTCAATGGTCAGTTTGGTACCAAACACATCTGTAGCTTCACCAACTTTGTGGACTGTGCATATGGTTTAGATTTTTTATGGTTTTCTTGTATGTTGATTTCTTGTGTGTTATTTGCTGTGTGTGGGCCCCAGAAAAAGTAGTTGGTGTCTTTGGCATCAGTTAATGAAAACAAAACAATGTGTTGATGTGTCAGACTGTGTTTCTCATCCACAGGGGAGAGCGTGGAAGAGAACGCTAATGTGGTGGTGCGCCTCCTCATCCGGCGTCCCGAGTGCTTCGGTCCTGCCCTGAGGGGTGAGGGGGGTGCTGGCCTGCTGGCTGCCATTGAAGAGGCCATCAAGATCTCTGAGGATCCAGCCCGGGATGGACCAACCATCAAGAAGGACAGGCGCTTCATGTAATACAACCAAAAAATCGTCTAGATAATGTATTTTAGAGTGTCTGTAGATGGGAAAGGGTAGATAAATTGACTTATTTTCAGATTTGCCACAGTTTTGTGTATTAGAATTTTCACATTGCAAATAATAGTACTAAGAATGTCCTAGTGTGTAGTGCAACCAATTGTCTCATCCTGTTATTTGCATTTTACATTTGCATCTATGCATTTAGCAGATGCTTTTATCCAATGTGACTAAATTGTGATGTTATGGTTTCAGGTTTGGTGGTGAACAACTCGAAGAGAACAGGATCCATTTGGGTAACGCCATCATGTCTTTCTACTCTGCACTCATCGACCTGTTGGGCCGTTGTGCTCCAGAGATGCACGTAAGTACATGAAGACTGTAGACACCAGATGGACTACAATAGCATGGTGTGTGAGAATGAGGCAGGCATCTGATGTAGAGCTGCTTTGGTTTGTGGTTCACAGTTAATCCAAGCAGGCAAAGGTGAAGCTCTGAGGATCAGGGCTATTCTGAGGTCTCTGGTCCCCATTGAGGACCTGGTTGGAGTCATCAGTCTATCCGTCCAGATCCCCACCTTCGGAAAAGGTGAAAAAATACAGTGTGTTTACCAAGCAGATTTGTCTGTTGTCTACTCTGTCTTGTCTATAATAAGCTGTTATCTTTTTGTCTAGCAGTAACTGTATTAGATGCACGGTATGGCACAGAACAATTTTACGCAAGGACAAATACAGTAAATATATCGATCTATCTCTGAGTAAAGACAACTTGCGCTATTTGTGAAAGCACTTTACACCCGTGCTCGATAGGGCCCATTGTGTATTTACCAAGCTGATTTGACAACGGTTTGTCCTATTTGTTTGTCTTCATGCGGGCATCTGTTTGTTGTTACCTAGAGGGTCAGACTATTGAGCCAAAGATGTCCGCCAGTTTTGTGCCAGACCACAAGGCCTCCATGGTGCTGTTCCTGGACAGAGTCTACGGCATCGACAACCAGGACTTCCTTTTGCACGTGCTGGAAGTTGGCTTCCTTCCCGACATGCGGGCATGCGCTTCTCTTGACACAGTGAGTACGACTCCAAAACTCCACAACTAAAATACCCAGTCATGCACCACATTATTTTAGTGCACGGTACTTAAAGTAATTAATGATTGAAGTTTGAATAACCAAGTATATACTACCGTGTAAGAAGAATTTGTCTCTGGCAGATGTCGACTCTACAAAATATGTATGAATAAATGAAAGAAAATAATGAATAAATATTTTCAACATATCTAGACACACATTCAACCAATAGACAATTAACAACGGATGGAATAAAAATGATTATGCACATACTGTACACGGCATAGATTTAGAGTACTAAATCCATTTTGAGTACTGTGCTGAGTGAGTACTGTTCTAATGTGAGTATCCTTCGGCTGTATACAGGCTTCATTCAGCACCACAGAGATGGCTTTAGCCCTCAACCGCTACCTGTGCTCAGCTGTGCTGCCCCTCCTCACCAAGTGTGCCCCTCTGTTTGCGGGCACCGATCACCGCGCCATCATGATCGACTCCATGCTCCACACCATCTACAGGCTGTCCAGAGGCCGGGCCCTCACCAAGGCCCAGAGGGACGTCATAGAGGACTGTCTTATGTCCCTCTGCAAGTTAGTGTCCCCATCAGGAATCAAATAATCACGTAAATGCTTTAACTTACACTGACCATGTCTGACCTTTTTCTGCAGGTATCTCCGGCCGTCGATGCTCCAGCACTTGTTGAGGAGATTGGTGTTTGATGTTCCCATCCTCAATGAGTATGCCAAAATGCCTCTCAAGGTGCGTTAGCACAGGATGGTTCTACTGTTGATCATTGCTGTTCAAATGTTGACTGATTATGAAGACAATAATGATAAAAAGTTTTTACCTTCAGTGGTGCCTTCCAGGCAGCGCTGCGCTATATTCAAAGCACTCCCCTTCCTCCAGGGTTAAGGGCGTTTTAGGTTTTAGGTTGTGCCTTTTAGGCTGAGCTGCCTGAAAAGTGCCATTGGGGGCATAAAAAAACTCCATTGAGTGTGATTTGTATTTGTTGTTAATTGTTGTTGTGCTTTGTTCTCAGCTGTTGACCAATCACTATGAGCGCTGCTGGAAGTACTACTGTCTGCCTAACGGCTGGGCTAACTTTGGAGTCACCTCTGAGGAGGAGCTGCATCTTTCCCGGAAACTCTTCTGGGGCATCTTTGAGTCTCTGGCGCACAAGGTGAGATGGGAGACACCGATGCTCAACTTTTTATCCTTCACACTATTTTGGTAGCCTGACAAGTAGACTGTAACATATAATGTATGTTGGATGAGCAATGTATGATGGACAGATCCTAGGGAGGAATCTTTCAAACTGCCTCTCTGGCTCTATAGCCTCTATATTCAATTCAATTCAATTCAATTCAATTATTTTTTGTCATTAAAGTGGAGGACAGGGACAGTCAGACAGATATAAGTGTAGTTAGTTGTTATGCAGCAATGCAAGACCAAGTCAGAGTTATTGTAGTGTGGATATGATGGTTATTGTTCGTGAGGGAAAGTGCGGGGGAAGGGGGGGTTCAGGTCGTCACCAATGCAAAAACTAGTTCGGGGACAATCAGGCTGATATAGCCTCTATGGCTCTGGCTTTGACCAATCAGAGCAATGAACAAGCTGATTTAAACAACACTCAGCCCTCCCAATGACTCCCTGGGTTAGAGCGTTGTGATTGGTTCCCTGCCACTGAGGGTTGAATATCACATTTCCTTATGGCTGATGGTTAGACGTACTCGCTGAGCAAAACATATTTGCAACCGCTAGGGTACGTCTGGATTTCCAGGCTGCTATTTTGGGTCCATCTCTGATGAATGCATTTTCTTCTCCCTCCTCAGAAATTCGATGCTGAGCTCTTTAAGATCGCCATGCCCTGCATTTGTGCCATTGCTGGAGCCATTCCTCCAGACTACGTGGACGCTGCCTACTCCCACACAGAGAAGAAAGCGTCTGTCGATGCTGAGGGCAACTTTGATCCCCGCCCAGTGGAGACCACTAAGTCAGTATTATATGGGTTGATAACCAGGACTGTGTTTCCTGAAGCCTTCTTAATGCTTAAAGTAGTTCTTACCCTATAGATACACCTATACATTAAGAACTACTTACTGTAGCATTCAGAAGGCTTCAGGAAACGCAGTTCAGATTAACAGTGACCTCAATAACCATTTGCATTTCTAATGTATCAAAATGACTCTTTATACTGTCCATGAGGGACTGACTGACTGAATTGTTTTTACGTGATTGCAGCACCATAATCCCAGAGAGGCTGGATACCTTCATCAACAAGTATGCTGAGCATACGCACGACAAGTGGGCCTTTGAGAAGGTGGGAAACAATAATGAAATGTTTACTGCACCCACTTTGGAACTGAATGTTATATACTGTAGCTTTAATGGCAGTTTTAAATTCTGTCCTTGTGATGCAGCCCTCAGTGGTAACTCTCTATTTTATTTGTCTTTCATTCAGGCTCAAAACAACTGGACTTACGGCGAGGCTTTGGATGATGAAGCCAAGACCCATCCTATGTTGCGACCTTACAAGACATTCTCTGAGAAGGTACGCAGGCCCATTTTATTTTTATTCTAGTATCAGGACTCCCTTTTTTTCTCTTTTAAACAAGCATTGGGAAGTGGTGACGTAGCAGGGCACTTAACCCTGAGGTAATTGATAGTTGACAAATGTAAGTCGCTTCAGATAAGGCTCTGCTAATGTATACTTATAAATGTAAATGTAAAGAATTCCACATGCAATTTAATAAAATGCCTGAAATTCTGTGTGGTTTCCTCTGGTTGTCAGGATAAAGAGATCTACCGCTGGCCCATCAAGGAGTCTATCAAAGCCATGCTGGCCTGGGAGTGGACCATAGAGAAGGCCAGGGAGGGCGAGGAGGAGAAGGTGGAAACCAAAACCTCCACCAGGAAGGTGTCTCATACAGCACAGGTGTGTGATCGGCCATCTTAGCCACGGCCCAGAGAGTACATGAAGTACTTGTAGAAGGACTTGAATTCAAGTTTTTAAATTCTTCTGTCTGTTTTTTGTTTTGTTTGTTTATTTGTTTGTTTTGTTTTTGTTTTTGTCTAGGCAACCTATGACCCTAGCCATGGATACAACCCACAGCCAATAGATTTATGTGGCATGGCTCTTTCCAGGGAACTTCAGGTAACACAAACCACACACTTTGCATGTTAGCGGGAAAGGGATTAAACATATGAACAGGATTAATCAGGCACGGTTTGGTTTTACATATTTTAATTTGCATGTGTCAATCACTTTTTGCGTTCTTTGTAGTCCATGGCCGAGCAGCTGGCTGAGAACTACCACAACACCTGGGGCAGAAAGAAGAAGATGGATCTCCAGTCCAAAGGTGTGTGGGATGGACTAATAACAGACAAAAGCAAAATGAATAGAAAATAGAATGTGTAGTACTTTCACATTAGGGATTTTAAGGTGATGAGTTTCTGTTAAGTCTGGCAAGAGTTAAGTCTGGTGAGTCCAATAAGTGTTTAAAGACAATAGAGTTTTTGTAATGGGACTGGGTTTGTTTTAGGGGGCGGTACTCATCCATTGCTGGTGCCCTATGATACCCTGACGGCCAAAGAGAAGGCCCGTGATCGTGAAAAGGCTCAGGATCTTCTCAAGTTCCTGCAGCTCAACGGTTATGCTGTCACCAGGTAACTTGCTAAAGTGCTTATAAAAAAAATCTAATGTCTATTGTAAGTCATTCATAAACACTCCCTTACCATGAATAATATGTCTGTCTTATTTACAGAGGTCTGAAAGACATGGAGCAGGAAATCTCTTCCATTGAGAAACGCTTTGCCTATGGCTTCCTGCAGAAGCTGCTGAAATGGATGGAGATTGCCCAAGAGTTCATCGCTCATTTGGGTACACTTTAGTTGCTTTCATTTTCATCATGTCCTTAGCTGCTTTATGTCTCTGCTGTGCTTGATGTTCTCTGCTGGGCCTAGTGCATTATGAGTCATCCAGTACATCTTTGCCAAATCAGCCTTGCTGATTGTTATTACCCCTCTTGTCCTTTTCAGAGGCTGTTGTGAGCAGTGGCAGAGTGGAGAAATCACCCCATGAACAGGAGATTAAATTCTTTGCCAAGGTGCGACTGTGATACAGCCACATCGTGAAGCTCAATAACTCACCTGTACTTTTTTTTTATATGCAACTCATCTGTCTTTTTTGATATGAATGCCAGAATGCACACTTTTGATTCACAACCAGACTTCAGCTTTTAAGCTTGTTACTAGGTTAGTACCAGGTCATGTACTATTTTGACAAACTTTGACAAACCCTCTCTCCTCTTACTCCTCCAGATTCTGTTGCCTTTGGTTAATCAGTACTTCAAGAACCACTGCCTCTACTTCCTCTCCACGCCTGCTAAGATCCTGGGTAGTGGAGGACACGCCTCCAACAAGGAGAAGGAGATGATAGCCAGGTGGGTAATACAAACTGTTGAGTCTCTGAAAGGCAAACTGAAAAATCTGTAGCTTTCTTCAAGCTCTACCTGTTTAATTGATATGGTTATAGTCTTGAAAAAGTGAAAATGTTCAGGTGATAGGCCACAATTGATCATAGTCACTCCGATCCTATATTCCAACTTTCCCACAGCCGTTTTCTAGTTCACATCACATCAAACGTGTTTTTTTGAAGAATATATTCAGTAACGAAATTCTTCTATCCACACAGTCTATTTGACCACAATTTATAGACCAATTGTGTACATGTGTATTGATATCAGGCTGAATTTAATGCTTCTCTTCGCACAAAGTGCAGGTGCAAGCCTCTGTCCTATCCACAGTCCTACTATCCTGGAACTCTTTCCCAAAGATCCCATTCTCATGTCTCTCCATCAGAATTCTGTCCCTTGCTTGTCTTTGACTAGATCTTCTTTTACTTTTTCCTCTTCCTTGGCCTGAATTTCACTCTACCTTTTCCCATCCCTCCTCCTCCTCCTCCTCCTCCTCCTCCTCCTCCTCCTCCTCCTCCTCCTCCTCGTCCTCCTCAGTATCTTCTGTAAGTTGGCTGCTCTGGTGAGACACAGAGTGTCCCTTTTTGGTAAGAGACCTGCATGCGTGGCTGATGCCAATGCTTTTACTTTGGCATCTGTCTGCTCTATTTTTGGGTTCCTTTGCTCGTTCTCCACTCTCCTCTCCCTCCTTTACATCCTAATATCTCTTTTCTTTTCTTTTATCCTTTCACTCACAAGCTGACCTGTCGCTCTCTCTCGCTTTTTTGCCGTGCTTCTTTGCAGTGGCTTGTACTTTCTTGGCTTTTTTCCACAGTGATGTCAATCTCCTGAAATGTGATCACACAGATAGACGTGATGCATTTAATGCTAATCAAATTATGCTGTTGAGAAAGAGTACTTTTAGAGGTGAACCCACAGTGTTTTTTTTTTCAGAACATTTTTGCTCATGTAGTCTTCTAAAACCCAACTCAGACAAATTGACATTATTTTTTAGTAAAGTGAATATACAGATGAAAAAACAAAATGGGGAAAAAATAGACTTTCCTGCTTTCATAAATTGTTGCAAAAATTGCCTGTAGGAAATGTGTTGTTAATGATCTAGCAAATCCTGTTGTGAAGACAGATGTTGGAGGTTATGAATAGGGAAGTGCAGCATGTGTTCTAGAATCATCTGAAACCTTTTCCTCCCAGTCAGTGCAGTAGCTCTGCAGCTCTGGGATCTGTTTTCCAAAAGCATAGTTGCTAACTAAGTTAGCCACTTTGTTAGTTACGATGCAATTTCCCATTGGCAACTAACTAAGTCGCTAACTGGTTAGCAACTATGCTTTTGGGAAACGGATGCTTGGTCTGGCCAATAGGAAGCAGGGCCGTGACATCCCTGAAACACAGGAGCTACAACAGGCAACAGGCTACTTTTGTTACAGCCACAGGCTAACCCGCTAATACATCATTAGAATGTTGCTAATACATTATTAGTATTATGCAGCTCTGTCTCAGTTATCACATTTGTCTCTGCTTGCCACCAGGAGCATAGTTCTGAATTAGCATAACTACAGTATGGCACATTGAGGGCACAACCTTCACTTCATATCCACGTTTCTTAGCCCTTAGCCTATAGACCTGATCATTGTGTGAGCACACCAATGGAAAAAGCAGCTCTGCTCCCCTTACTAATGATGTGCTGTAAATATTTGTGTGTGTGTGTGGGTGTGTGTGTGTGTGTGTGTGTGTGTGTGTGTGTGTGTGTGTGTGTGTGTGTGTGTGTGTGTGTGTGCCCAGTGTGGGTGCCCAGTGTGGGTGTGTTTACCCAGTGTGTAGGCTATATGTGTAACCAGTGTGTGTGGTGTATGTGTGTGCCCAGTGTGTGTGTGTGTGTGCATGTGTGCCCAGTGTGTTTGTGTGCACACGTGTGTGTGTGTGTGTGTGTGTGTGTGTGTGTGTGTGTGTGTGTGTGCCTAGTGTTTGCGTGTGTCTCTGTGTGTGTGTGTGTGTGTGTGTGTGTGTGTGTGTGTGTGTGTGTGTGTGTGTGTGTGTTATTCCCTACTAACCCCACCATATGTTGCCTTACATGCGATTGGAAGGAAAGGGATATGCAACCAGATCATTCCCAAAATGAATATGACATAGAGTAAGCTGCTATATTCCGAAACCTAGATCTGTCAGGAAAGCCTGTATGAAAAACGATGTGAGCCGCACACATGCTATCTTCCATCTGATTGACAAAGTGGAAAGTGGGTGCGCTTGGAGGATTAGCGCTGCATTGCTAGCGTCACACTATCTGTCCTTTGCAGGAACGGATGCCGCGGCTGTGGTGAATTGCCTTCATATCCTGGCAAGGTCTCTTGATGCTAGGTGAGTTCTGGAATAAACACACGTTTATTTATCTACAGGCCTCGTACAACCAAGTGGAAGCTGACACACACCATGTTGTGTACAGTATGTCTCTTCAAGTATCTTGCTTCAAAGGAATACATTACCATTGACAGTGTTTGTGAACAAGGTAGTTCTGTTAGACAGAACTAGAGACAGAAGACAAACAGACAAAATGAAAGCTCAAGTCTCAAATATCTGCCTGGAAATAAATATAAGCCATTTTGACTGGAAATGATTAAATGGGGCATTGATAAAGAAAATGGGTGAAAATAATGGAACAGTATTACACTGAGCATATAAAATTCTGTTGTAATATAAATTTTGTATTTGATTTTTCCTTTTTCATCAGGACTGTGATGAAGTCAGGCCCTGAGATTGTGAAGGCTGGTTTGCGCTCGTTCTTTGAGAGTGCTGCTGATGACATTGAGAAGATGGTGGAGAATCTCAAACTTGGCAAAGTGTCCAGCCGCAACCAGGTACTCTCTGATCCGTTCTCCTCTTCTGCCCTTACTGTTCCTCTGCCTGATATAGTGAACCCAACTGATAAGCACCTGTCCTCCTGATAAACACTTTTCAATTCTTCTGTCTTCCTGTTCAGGTGAAAGGTGTGTCTCAGAACATCAACTACACCACCATTGCTCTGCTGCCTGTGCTGACCTCGCTGTTTGACCACATCGCTCAGCATCAGTTTGGAGATGATGTCATTTGTGAGTATCTGTGTATGCTATGTATATACTGTAGCGTCCACAGTTTACAGTGTACACTGTGTATAGCCTTACCTAGAGGCCTATATGTACTATATGCCCAGAGGCCTACAGAAGGACTACATCCCCATTCTTTACTAAGAAGTAAAGTATCAATAAGAGTATCGATAAGAACCGCCATCGATAAGCTCAACATCAATTTATTGATATCAACATCGATATCAATAAAATCTAAACAATATCCATCCCTAGATTATGTTAATGTGTTGTCACTCTGATTGCCATTCAAATGCCTCATGTTTTCATCCTTCTCAAACAGTGGATGACCTGCAGATCTCCTGCTACCGTCTCATGTGTAGCATCTATTCCATCGGCACGGTCAAGACCCCTCATGCAGAAAAGTGAGTATAGTACCTTTTTCCATCTCTTGTAAAAACATGTCCTGGCTGAGTTTAGATGCTGAGTGTAATGGTTGCCAACAAACCTAGGCTAGCTGTCGGCAGTAGGTGGTAAATCCTGCAACAACAATCCTCACACCCTTAGCCTTAAGAACGCTTCTAAACGCTCAGTTCGAAGCCTGGGCTTTTCAGCTTAGTGGTTAGAGCATTCAACTGGTGAGTTTGTTGTTGTTGACGACCTCGGCTACATGAGCTAAAGCCCTACTGTTTTTCTGCACCCCCAGGCAGAGACCAGCTCTTGGGGAGTGTTTGGCTCATCTGGCTGCTGCCATGCCTGTGGCCTACCTGGAGTCCCATCTCAACGAGTACAACGCCTACTCTGTCTACACCACCAAAACACCAAGGGAACGAGCCAGTCAGTATATCCTCTTTTTGAGGCTTTGAGGTCTTTGTCTGTTAAATGTATCTGTCATTGCCCTACATTTTGGCAGTGGTGGCAGTGGTGAGGGAACTAGTATGCTAGTAGCCTAGTAGCCTGAACAGTGCGGGGTCGAATCCCGGTTGCCACTGTTGTGTCCTTGAGCTACATACTTAACCCTAAGTTGTTGTAGTGGTGACAGTCCCTGATGTGATACATGCATACATGTACAGTAAATGTCTGTACTATATTTTTCTCATCTACTTCTGCTGTTTTTCTTGGTTAGTTTTGGGTCTGCCCAACGAGGTCCAAGAATTGTGTCCAGACATCCCTGAGCTGGACATCTTGATGAAGGAGATCAGTGACTTGGCTGAGTCTGGTGCTCGCTACACAGAGATGCCCCACGTCATCGAGATCACTTTGCCCATGCTTTGCAACTACCTGCCTCGCTGGTGGGAGCGCGGCCTGGAGAATTTCCCCGAGCTGGAGAACCAGCTGTGCACGGACGTCACCTCTGACCAGCTCAACCAGCTGCTGGGGAGCATCATGAAGATCGTGGTCAACAACCTGGGCATTGATGAGGCCTCCTGGATGAAGAGATTGGCTGGTAGGCAAAGGGGGTAGAGAAGAAGGAGGATGGAATGATTGATTGGATGGGAGGGGGTTGTGAAGAATGAAGAATGTTTGATTCTCCTCATAATCAGCCCCTAGGTGTATGCTTCACTTTGTACATGGGTCTGGGATCTCTGGGATTTTTGGATTCAGTTGCTTGCTGGAGATGTTTGAATTCAAAAAGACTGGATCAGGCCTTAACTGATAGCCTATCATATTCTCATGCTGCATTCTGAAAGTGTGCTGATTGGAATTACATAGGAAGACAGTGGCCTGGCTAGTTTGTGAATGAATGATTTGATATACTTATAGGAACAGTAACACCAGTAAGTAGAAATACTATAGATACTATTTTTTTGTGTTTGTCCAGCATGTTTGATGATAGATAATGCCCTGCATTGAGTGAGTGAGGAGTGTTTTATGAGTTCTATGTGTGTTTTGGGGACCAGTGTTCACCCAGCCCATTGTGAGCCGAGCCAAACCGGAGATGCTCAAGTCCCACTTCATCCCCACCATGGAGAAGCTGAAAAAGAGGGCAGGAAAGGTGGTGGCCGAGGAGGAGCACCTGCGCATGGAGGGCAAGACGGAGGTGGACAGCGAGGGCAGCACCATCAGAGACGAGTTTGCTGTGCTCTGCAGAGATCTCTATGCCCTCTACCCTCTGCTCATCCGCTACGTGGACAACAACAGGTATCACACCAAAGCACTGCTCTTCCATCTCTCATTCTGTGTCTGTGTCTGAAGGTAGTGGCTTGTTGCTTTCGCTGTCTATTAACTTACCTGTTGTGGAAGGCATCAGCATCAAGGGACCAGCTAAAAACTTCATTTCAGAAAACTTACCTAGATAGCTAATTAGAACGTCGTCGTTTTGTTTGTTTAAATTGTTCAGGTGCCGTTGCCAAGATATCGACAGATGACTAAAGCTGGGAACAGACCTGATTTTCAGTCTTTCAGTCAACGATTAGAATGCAATTGAGTGAGCCAAACCTACAGATTTCATTTGGGATGGTTTGGAGTAGTTTATGAGCACAAACCTAACGACTGTGTTGTCTGCATAGTTGGTATAGTAGCAACCATAGAACGGACCAGTTGATTCAGTCTGACTCAGTTGAATTGCGTCAACAATGAGATAAGCGCATCATTGCAAATCTGTCACCCAAACACACTTAACGACTATTGCCACGACTAAACACCCTGACTACTGTCGATTACCTTGGATTACCCATGACGTTCCATCGCATCAATATCGGGGTTAATAATTGGTAGGTCTGTTCCCAGCTTCGATAAAATGTTGGATGTTGAAGGCAGCATGAAGGATGCATCTATAAGCAGTACCTTTGAGGCAGAATTTTATCTGATTCGGACGTACCTTGATACCTTGCTGCTACCAAGCATTCTTTTTAAAGGCAGCCTTTTTTTTCGTTTTGGATACAGCTGTGTCAGACAAGGGTGATATAGTATGGACTGATCTGAAAATAGTGTACTCTCCCTCATACTGAGTTGTGATGACTTGTCTTTGGCTGTTGTAAATCAGGGCCAGATGGTTGACCAATCCTGATCCAGATGCTGAGGATCTCTTCAGGATGGTGGGAGAGGTTTTCATCTTCTGGTCCAAGTCTCATGTGAGTGACTCTCTCTCTTTCAATAATCATTTGTCCTCTCAGAACTTTTCATGCCATGAAATGTTTCCACCATAAAACTGTCATCAAAAGCAAGGCTCTCTTCTGACTCTTTTTTCATCTACAGAATTTCAAAAGAGAGGAGCAGAACTTTGTTGTGATGAATGAGATCAACAACATGTCTTTCCTCACCGCAGACAGCAAGAGCAAGATGAGCAAGGTGAGGGACCAAGCAGCACTGTATTATACTAGAACATCCCTCTGGGTGGCGCTCTTGTAGACTGATAATGAACTGCATTATATATACTGTATGCCCATAAAGTATATGAACACTTTTCCTTCATCTCTATATAGAGTTTAAGGTGTATATTAACCATTTTAAAACACATACATGTAGGTTTTGTTTCTCTGTGCTATGAAGTGACTGTGATGTTTATGAAACGTTAGACTTGAGTGCAGATTTGTACAGGAGGTTACAGTATGCAGCTGAGCAGGATGGATGTTAACAGCCTTGTCTCTCTCTGTGTTCTGTCTTTTCTGTGTGGATGTCGGGGCCTCTAGGCCGGGGATGGAGAGGTTAGAAACACGTTCCTGCACGAAAGCTGTGCTGATCGCATGGCACCACTTGAGAGGCTCTTCATCAAACTCCCACACACACTGGCATGGCCACACACACATATATATATACACACACAGACACCCACACTCAGAGACACACACACAAACACACTCATACATTTTGAGATAGGTACAGAGACCATCAAAATACACCCGAAACACAACAGACACACATTCTCTATTGTGCTCTATCACAGTTCACAAAATCAGTTTGCTCTCCAATTTGCCATGCAAATTGCTACAATTCAGATACTGGAAATTCAAACATACATTCATATATATATACACTATATATGAAAACAGCTGTAGGCTCACGATATTGATGAAAGGGACATTGCTGGGCATGAGTGCCAGTGTGTGAAGGGCTTTGAGACACAGTTTGATGAAAGCTCTCGCTGTAAAGACCACAAGCCAGGCGCATGCCACTGGGCCCAGAAAGACGTGCTGCTCTCTGGGCTGAGTACCATGGCCTGGCTCTCCAGTTTGACGGGTTTGCTCTCACAGATGGGTCTTGTTTGTTGCAGGTCTTCGCAGACTCTCTTCTTTCCTCTGCAGTCGTGTCCTGTCTGATCTTTTTGATTGATTGATTGATTGATTGATTGATTGTGTTCAGGTGATGAATAGCCCTTCTTGAAGGATGCCTCTAATACTCTTGTTTATTTCATTTTTATATTATTTTTATTTATTTTATACGCATCTTCTTTTAGCTATGGTGTATGGCCTTGATCTCATTCCCCCTCTCCTTAAACAAAATGGTTCAGTTCTTACAAATTGATGGAAAAAAGTGAAATGTTTTGGGTAATGTAGACATACAAAACAGTAAAAAAAAAAAAAAAAGAAAGAAAGAAACGTGTTGCCCACATTAGCACTTTTCATCCTTCTTAGCTAATGTTGACCTTTCTTAACCCTACCCTATGCACTTCCTTAATCACCACCCCACAGAGTCCTTGTGTGGTCACACTGATCAGGCCCTCTTCACTTTGGTTAGCATGAGTACCTGTAGTAGGCTTAGGGACCTCACTGCTCCCACATTTCACTGTTAGCCTGCACCTCATGTAAAAGACACACACACACACACACACACACACACACACACACACACACACACACACACTTACACACTCATATTACTGTATTCCATGGGGTGATCATTACTGTAAGGCCATCTGTTATCTCCTCACTGTGCGTCCTCACCTCCAGCCCTGCCTGGTTCTCCACTCACACTGGGCACAGGGAGGGAGGGAGGGGTGGACATGACAGGAGCAGACAACAGGCAGTGATGATCAGTCTCAGTAGACTCATAGACTAAAGACACAGGCTCAGGGATAACAGATAGACAGATAGGCTTGTGGCAGCAGACACTAAGCAGCAGACACTCAGCCTCAGTCAGACAGACAGGAAGCAGAGACTCAGGGCAGACAGACAGGCAGTGATGTCTCAAGCTCATGGTAGACAGACAGGCTGGGATGATCAGCAGCAGAGACTCAGATTTAGGACAGACAGACAGGCAGCAGAAATTCAGGCTCAGGGCAGATAGACAGGCAGGGATGATCAGCCACCCGCAGCAAAAACTCAACAGACCAATTCTAGCACTTGGTAGATGATACTGTAGATGTGTGACAGTAAAGTTCACAAAACAAGTTGTCTTGACACCATTAAGGCAGTGTAATGAATATATTCATTATTCAGACCAGCATCAGAGACTCCGGTTCAGGACAGCCAGACAGGCTGAGATGTGGAGACAGACAGGCTGGGGAGGGGTTTAATGGGAGACTGAGGAAAAAGGGAAGGAAAGCGACACAGAGGAAGGGTGGGGAGTATTAGGGGGTTGATGAGTCAGAGAGATTCCTATGCTCCACTGAGTGAGAGCTATGCGAGTAGACATAATACAGAATATGTAGACGTAGAGTAGACACAATACAGAATATGTAGACGTAGAGTAGACACAATACAGAATATGTTTATATCTATGGGGGTGAACCTAACTGCCAACATCATTGCACTACTAACAGCAGAGCTGCATTGTGTGTTTTCAGTGGAAGTAGATGACTTAATTCTCTACTAGTCTTTTTCATCAATATTCATGCAGCACCTTCCATGCCCTTTACTTCATGTGTGACTAGAGCTAACACACACACAGTAGAGCTGCACTTTTGACACACCATGTGTGACTGGGACATAAAGTCACTCTGTGCGTGGCAATAGAGTTTAGTGTTTGACATTGTTTGCCTCCCAAGCATGGTGTTTTTACAGTACTTGTCAGACTTAATTGGACATGATTTCACAGATAATTAAATATTATCTTAAAAATATATTGTTTAATCCAATGGTAATACTTTTATGAATCCTCCATAATAAGAGTAACAAACATCATGGCATCATGTCATTAGTTGTCATTCTGGTCAGTAGCCAGTGATATTACAGTGTCATGAAGTTGTTTAATAGTCATTATGATGACTGTGTATGCCATCAGTGCAATACCATGACACAGTGATAACACTTGCCATTGACATGACATCTGATGGCATTGGACATGAGCTGCTTTTACTCCATGATATTGTTCATATATTATAATGAAGAATTCAAGTGAAGTGTAACCTTCTGAATTACCTTCTCCTCTGCTCCCTTTGAGCATAACACCTTGAGTTGAACTCTTTAGTTGAGTTGAACTCCTTAGTTGAGTTTAATTTTTTAGTTGGATCCATCATTTTTCATCAATAGACTGGATAATTATTCACTATCAATTCACTATAATCACTATAAATCAGTTAATGAAGTAATACTGTCCATTTAGTATTGACGTCCATTTAACCATTTTATTTATACTTAACAGTTTGTAGATCAGGTTTATTTTGCCTGTGCCATCTAGAGTACAGTCTATTAGTGTTTATTATAGTGTGTATTAGTTTTGAATGTTACTTTTAGAGATTAAAATCGGTGATATCAAAATTATGGCCCTTTTCTAGTGATAGGTATAGGTATGCAGCTGAACTTCAATTGAGGCTTTTTATTTTAACTATACTTCTTCTCTCAAAGTCTCTGCTTCCTGGGTTCCTGGGGTACCTTTTTCTAACCTTGACCTGCCTTACCATGGTGCAGTCTGACGATAATGTCTTTTGAACAGAGTGGTGGCTCTGATCAGGAACGTGGCAAGAAGAAGAAGCGTGGGGACCGCTACTCTGTGCAGACCTCTCTTATTGTAGCTGCCCTGAAGAAGCTGCTTCCTATTGGCCTGAACATGTGTTCACCAGCCGACCAGGAGCTTATTAATCTGGCCAAGATTCGCTACTCACTGGTAATGGACCACTGCATTTGTATCATTGTTCTTTTTATGATAGTTTATTAGTTATCGATTCAATATTGATTATTTTTATTCCCTTCAGTCGACACAAACAGTACACATACACATACTATGGTGAAATGGGTTTGGGTTTCCCAAAAGCATGGTTGCTAAGTGAGTTACTATGTTGGTTGCAATGCAATTTTCCATTGCCAACCTTCAATGTTGCTAACTGTTTAGAAAGTATGCTTTTGGGAAATGCAGGCGTGATCACACAGTACCTACTTAGACTGAAGATGTGATAATACTGATATGGTTTTGGCAACACTGTGTTGTTCTCACCTGACAGAAAGACACAGATGAGGAGGTGAGAGAGTTCCTGCAGAACAACCTGCACCTGCAAGGCAAGGTGAGGATTCAGGAGGCCAGATGGAAGCCCTAGAACTGGGCCAAAGATTCTAGAGTGGAACAGAATGCTCTCGAATCCATCTGCGGAGCACTCTAGAATCTTTGGACTGGGCATTGTATGCTTGGGGGCAATGGGTGCAGCTTTGTGTCTGCTCTCACTGTTTCTCTGTACCTGGGTGCCTAGGTGGAGGACCCGTCCATGCGCTGGCAGATGGCTCTGTACAAAGAGACGTCTGGGAAGGCGGAGGACGCAGAGGACCCAGAGAAGGTGGTGAAAAGAGTACAGGAGGTGTCTGCAGTGCTCTACCACATTGAGGTGGTAAGAAAACAAGACCACACCATCACCTACTTACATGCTCCATACGGTATTATGAGATACATTCATAATGAAAGGTCAAAGATCATATGCGTTAGAATATGTTTTGACCTTTTGACCTACAACTTTGATCTTTCATTAGTCTGAAGGCCAATTCAGACTGAATATCCGCGATGAGATGAGAGGTTTTTAGAGAGGAGCTGCGGTGGTGTGAATCAATCGTTGCATGTCAAATCGCAGTTTTGGAGTTTTAGAAAGTTGCTGGTTTTTGGAACATCGCAGCCTGCCTCGTCGCAAATCTTTGGCCTGTAGCCACCTTAACACACAGCCATGCTGTGCCGTGCTTAATTAGTGCCAGTGATGCCCATGGCAGCTAGTGGTCAGTTATGTCAACATATCCAAGCAAGTGGGCATCATTTGTCCATCTGAGTTTGGACAGTCCTCCTACACTATCTATGTGTGTATCCCACAGACTGAACACCCCTTTAAGTCCAAGAAGATGGTGTGGCACAAGCTCCTGTCCAAGCAGCGACGCAGAGCTGTAGTGGCCTGCTTCAGGATGACCCCACTCTACAACATCCCCAGGTACAGTAAGCGGCTTTGCAACCAGCACCTCACCTGTCTGAGCAATCACCTGTCCTGGCTAAAAAGTGCTGTGAGATGAAGTAGGTGATCTCCATGTGTTACACCATGTTATGTAGTAAACTGAAGACACTGTAAATAATTTCCCTGCATTTTGTTATACAGTACACTATTACAGATTGCAGTGGTTATATTACAAAATGTGGGGAAATTTTACATATTGCATTCAAGCAGTTTATTACAAAATGTGACAATTATTACAAAATACATAAATGATGACATAATGGAGTGAAAAGGTATTACATTTTGTGGGGTTACTACATTATTGGGTGCTATTGCATAATGTGTTGTAAGACCATGAGTAATGTTCTGCTGTCCTGGTGTTGGTTCCAGACATAGGGGCTCCAACATGTTCCTGGATGGGTACAAGCGGAACTGGCTCATGACTGAGGGATACTCTTTTGAGGACCGAATGATAGATGATCTGTCGGTAAGGAAGTGGTTTTGTTCTCCTGTACCATGGTGTCTTTTTTATTTACTTCATACTTACTACATTTTGGGGATTTCAGAATTCAACTATTCTTATAATTCTCAGGTTCTTTCTGAAGATAATCCTTAGTACTGTTTTTTGTACTTGGACTTGTGTTTTTGTACTTTAATGTGCTTGTATGTAGAGAAGAAAATGTTGATCTGTGATGTTAAATTTGGAATTGTGTTTCTGTCTTGTTTATTTACATTTTCAGAAAGCAATGGAAGAAGAGGAAGAAGAGGAGGAAGAGACAGAGGCCAAGCCCGACCCCCTCCACCAGCTGATTTTACATTTCAGCAGAACTGCGCTCACCGAAAAAACGTGAGGCCTACTCCCCCCTCTTTCTTTGACTTCTCCCCATTATAAATACTCTATCAGTCTGCTGATAACGATCTCTTTTGATTTTTGACACAGCAAACTTGAAGTAGACCATCTATACATGGCATATGCCGATATTATGGCAAAGGTGAGTTTCTGAGCATTAAGTGTTATTCTTTTAACTGTCAATCCATCATTTTTGAGAGTCATTATTTTTGGCGATTTTGAGCGTTACTGAGATGTTGTTTGTGTGATGTGTGATCTCCTCAGAGCTGCCACATTGGTGAGGAGGAGGAGGACGAAGAGGGGGGAGGAGGAGGCGAGGAGGAGGGAGATGAGGCTTCCTTTGAGGTGCGACAGACAGAGATGGTATGGGGGAGCCTGGGGCTGGGGACAGGGGAGACACCAGAACAGCAGATCACCACCAACAAGCCAAACAACAAGTGGCCACACCGACCCATTGCACCTGCACCAGCACCTGCACCTGCACACTCCCCAGCTCCTATCTCAGCCCCCTACTCTACATTATCCCTCTCTCCCTCCTTTTTCCTTTTCTCTCTCTCTCTCTCTCTCTCACGCTCTCCCTCTTTCTCTCTATCTTCTATCTCTCTCTCTCTCTTCCTCTCCCACTCTCTCTTTCTCCCCCCTCTCTCCCTTCCTCCCTCTCTCAGTCTGTCCCTCATGCTTTGTTTGTTGCAAATTTCTTTCTTTTCCTCCTGTCTCTCTCTCTCTCTATCCGTCTCCAGTCCTCTCTGTCCCTCTCTCTTTCATGCCTCCATCCTGTCATGGTCTGACTTGTGCATTCATTTGCTGGATTCTGCCATGCAATCTCCCTATCAGTGTTATATATCTGTCCTCAACCTCTCCATTGCATGACTTGAGCGAGTGCAGAGAGATGGTGCAAAATAACACTACAACAGACATCCAAACTACGTCACCACATTGATAAGCTACAGTATAAGGTCAATTTAACATTTGTGTGATATTAAGATCCGTTCACACCTGAAATAATAACTATAAAGATAACTGATAACTGTAACTATAACGATATTTCCTTCCACACTGACAAGCAATAATGTAAGTCTGTTCTTATGCAAATTAGTTCATGTCTAAAACTCCATGGTTTCTCATTGGCTGTTAAGCTTTTATCGTCCTAAAAATCCCTCTGAAACTAATCCTGTTGCACATTATAGTCGTTATAGTTGTCACTGTCAGTCATGTTAATTGGAGCAATATTTATATGTTGTTATAGTTATAGTTATCGTTCTTGGTGTGAACAACCCGTTACAGTTAATATACTGACAAATGACCATAATGTTACCTTGTAGCAGAGTTCTGTAGTTATAAATGTATGGTTGTATAGCCATTTAGCTTGGTTTACCTCTCGTCATGGCAACACTGCTAAGTCATGATGCTGTTGTTTTCATTCAGTAGTGTTTCCATACAGAGATCTTTATATGCCCTCTAAGAATATATTTGCACTACATGATCCAGAAACAGTAATGTTGTGTATGTGTGTACATGTAAACAGGTTTTCTTTACTTGGTAATTTGTACACACATACACAAATACTGGTAAATCCTTCTCCAAAGTGACGTTGGATGTTGACATTATTAACTTGGTGCCGTCTCCAACTCTCCTAATTCACACAGTGGTGTTGTATAAATCTTTTCCCCTCGTGATTTGCACCATGTCACTCTTACTCACACTCTTAACCAGCTCAAACTATTCTCCTGGATTTTGACTGATCTGTCCAAGCTCCTGATTAACCTTGTGTCTGTCTAAATCAGGAGTAGACTTCCTCTCTGTACTCACCCAGGACTACAGTAAAAGCCTGCACAGTCAGACAGATGTCCATTGTCTTCAAAAAAAGGCATTTGTGCTACGCAAACATGAGCAAGCGAGCACACACACACATACACATACACATACTGTACACAGACATACACATATACACACACACACACACACATAGGTCACCGGCCCTCTGTACAAAGAGTGAGTCCATATTGACCCATCTGACATGGCTAGCCCCACAGGGTGGGGGGAGGGGGGAGGGGAGGGTGGGTTATTAGAATGCTTGGGTGCTTTTGGGGTGGGCTAGATCTAAGCATGCAATGCATTGTGGGTGGGTCTTGCATAACATGTGTTTCTCCAACAGGATATTAAGACTGCTTGCCACTTTACAACACTTCTCTGGACCTTCTTCTCAGAGATTCAGAGAAATAAAAGCTCTCAGAGCTTTTACTCTTTACCATTTGGGCTAGAGAGAGAGACATAGTAGCTACGTAGTAGAAAGAAGCCTTTCTTACATCTTCCCCTTCAGATTTGCATGTTGTCTATGTTGGGCCAGAGACCTGTAAGAAAGAGCAGCACCCAGCTGTAGGGAGTGGAACTGCAGGCCTTAGAGAAAAGGGGCGGTGGGGGGCGGGGGGCTGTTTGCTGTAGTCTAACGTTTGCCTCAGATGGCCAAACGTGAGGAATTGCTATGAAGTTGTCATAACTAATACAACTCATTTCTTTTGGGAAAGAGTGAGAAATGTTTGTATGATTGAAACCTGAAGGCTAGAGAGTGGATGGATGGAAGTCTTTCAGTGAGTATGCCTGTGGCAGAGAGAGAGAGAGAGAGAGAGAGAGAGAGAGAGAGAGAGAGAGAGAGAGAGAGAGAGAATGAGTGACAAGTAGCAGCAGTACATGTAGGTAATTGAGTTCTACTGTGATAAATTGTGATAAAAAAAATAAGCAGCTAGACCGTTTCATGATGTACGGTATGTCTCCAGCAGGTAAATAATGAAACAAAGTTTCAAAGTTATCCAAACAGCCCGCAGCATAGCATATTTTACCAGAAGGCAATGAGACAGATTTGTATGTGCGTGAGTGCCGGAGTGTCTGTGTGCATGATAGTGTGTGTGTGTGTGTGTGTGTGTGTGTGTGTGTGTGTGTGTGTGTGTGTGTGTGTGTGTGTGAGAGAGAGAGAGAGAGAGAGAGAGAGAGAGAGAGAGTGTGTGTGTGTGTGTGTGTGTGTGAGAGCGAGAAAGAGAGAGAGAGAGAGAGAGAGAGAGAGAGAGAAGATGTGTGTATATGTGTGAGAGAAAGTATATACTGTGTGTGTGTGTGTGCACTAAAGAATGATGGACTCAAGTGTAGAGTAGAGTGCATGTGTGGGGAAGGGGTTTGTATGTGGCTTGCGATTAGCCTGGTCCCAGCTATGCTTCTTCCCCTGGTCCTCCACAGGAGAAGGAGATGGAGAAACAGAGGCTACTGTACCAGCAGTCCCGTCTGCACGACCGCGGAGGCGCAGAGATGGTGCTGCAGATGATCAGCGCGTGCAAAGGTACACAAAACACACACACACACACACACACAGACACATACACACAGATTTTTAAAATAAATGTCTGCACCTTTTGCTTCACTTTTATCATCTCTGCTGAAGCTATGCCCTTAAGATATCCATAGTTCGATTCGATTCAATTCAATTCAATTCAATTCAATTCAATTCAATTCAATGCTGCTGAAGCTATACCCCTTAAGATATTCATCAATAGTTCAATTCAAGTCAATTCAATTATTTTTGTAGGGTGTCAGTTACAATACATTTTCAACATAAAATTTGAGTTATAATTGTAAACTAGTTTAGTATCTGCTCTGGATCATGTGACTAAAGTAACACACCAGGCTCTAACTGCTGATGCCACCTTCTCCACAGGTGAGACGGGCGCCATGGTGTCCTCGACTCTCAAACTGGGCATCTCAATCCTCAACGGTGGCAACAGCGACGTTCAGACAGTGAGTATTGCTTGCACAAATCCCTTCTACTCTCAGAACTCACTTTGATAAGTACCAGATCACAGAAACTCCGAGTCTGCATAGATTGAGCAAGTGCTTGAAAGCCTCTCTCTCTCTCTCTCTCTCTCTCTCTCTCTCTCTCTCTCTCTCTCTCTCTCTCTCTCTCTCTCTCACTCACTCTCTGTCTCTCTCTCTCTCTCTCTCTCTCACACTCATTCATCCACTCTCTCTCTCTCTCTCTCTCTCTCTCTCTCTCTCTCTCTCTCTCTCTCTCTGTCTTTCTCCCCCCCCCTCCTCCTTATCACCCCAGAGAATGTTGGATTACCTGAAGGATAAAAAGGATGTGGGCTTCTTCCTGAGTCTGCAAGCTCTGATGCAGACTTGCAGGTGAGTCAGCTTTATGCTATGCTTAGTGATACACACACACACACACACACACACACACACACTCAAAATGAAAAATAATAATTTCCAACGCAGTCTAACAGCAAAAAAAAACCCTCCAGGTCCTTTTAAGTCGTCTGTCTCAAGTTTAAGTCAAGTCTGTGTCTCGAGTCACTTTTGCAATACACATACTGTGGATCTGAATGCAGTGCTTTTTCTGTGGTGTGTCTAGTGTTCTGGACCTGAATGCCTTTGAGAGACAAAACAAAGCAGAAGGGCTTGGAATGGTGTCTGAAGAGGGGACAGGTGAGTTCCAAATCACAGCAGTCACATGATGCATACATCTTTGGCAGGTGTCCATGTCTAAAACCATGCAACAGCCATACTGTCATTATGAAATGTCTATTACTGTCAATATGTCATTACGCATACAAGTGAATTGATATGTGATTTAAAATACATGCTATGTATATTGTGTGCTTTTTATGCATGTCAGCATGGCATGTTAAGACATCAAATATTAGGATATGTTATGTATGTGTTAATTGTATTACTTCGTTGCTATACTGTATATTATGTGTAGTGTTGAAATCATAACTTCTCTTGCAGCACTTAGTGTAAAGACTTAGATTTACAATCTATGTACTGTATGCAGGGAGAGATTGTAAAGGAGAGATTTTGAGATATCAGGGAGACTGAAATGGGAGGTCTGGTGTGATAAGGATCTAAAGTATACATTGCAACATCATAAAAAGTTTGATGCACCCAGTAGCTACAACTAGCAAACGGTCTTCTCTGGCCTGCACAGATGTATCAAAATACTAGCCTGGCACGCCATAACACCTTCGGCGTTGCTGTCGCTGATCTGGCCAGCTACTAATCTAAACAGCGTTTCTGAGTTCCACAAAAATCTGGAACTCCACCCCCTTAGTCGGGAACCAATCAACTTTGAGCAGCTCTAAGTTGGAGCTGTACTAGTTCAAGCAGTTCCCTTCGCGTCACATACGTCAGTGGAAAGAGTGGTGTGATTGGTTTTGCTTCCGCACAGCATTTTCTGACATCGACCAGTAGCAAACCGAGGCATTTGAGGGAGGCGGGTCAACCATGCACTTTGGGAAACGTTTGTTGTACAGGCTCTTGGTCAAACCAAAAAGTGGATAGCAATCAGGCTATCAAAATTCTGCTTTCCAGTAAACGTTTTATGATGTTGCAATATGTACTTTCGGTTCTTATATCACACCAGACCTTTCCCTGAATGTTCATTCATAGCTTTGCTGATCTTCTGATCAGTGGGTGACTAGGATGGTAATTATCCAACTCACCAGCACTCTCTCTCTCTCTCTCTCTCTTTCTGTCTTCCCCTGCCAATGCCTCTCCTACAAACCCACCCCCTTCTCCCTTTTTTTTTTGCTTCTCTCGTGATTTTCAGCTATGAAGCTAGAACGTGGTAAATAAGTCCAGCCTTTGATCTCTTTCCGTCTCTCTTTTCCTCCCTGTCTTAGCTGTCCCTGTCTCTTCCTCTCTTATCCCTTCTCAGCTCACCTGGACGTTAGGTCCATGTTCCTCTTTCTATGTGGTCCACCTGCATTTCATTTCGCACTCAAGGAACAAAGAGAGAACCCTTCAGTCACTGTAGAGGTGCTTTTCTGACCACTGAGAGCAGCACTATACAGTACATGTGCCTCGCCAAACTAGCGGGCCACATTAAAATCCAATATGGCCGCTGTGCTCTTCCAGATGCCTGACCTCAGAGCAGTGTCTTAAGCGGAAGTCTTCTCTTTGCCCTTGAGTGCCGTGTCACAGATCTACTGTATCTCCAGATACTCTTGACTGATGCTGTTCTACTCAAGGGGGAAAGGCCTCCTGTGTTTGCAGTCAGTCTTTCCCCCCAGCCTTTCTCTGCGAGAGCACATCCCAGAGAACTGTAGACACACAGCTCTGAAATGAATTTGCAGCCTCCTCTGAGAAACTTCAGTATCTTATCTAAGGTCTTATCTCTATGTAAACAAGTCAAGCCATCCAGCATTATTTGAAGACTTCTCTCAAATAATGAGATACGTTGTCCAGGATGCCCTGTGTAAAGTTCACCAGACAATACAGTTAGACGTGAAACATTAGAGTGCACCAGTTATCAAGATGTCCTGCCTCACGTGACAGTAAGAGCTACTGTACCTCAGTGATCCATTAGTCAAACAATCATTACCTTATCTCATGATTTTAGAAACTGATGTTAAATTCAAATATGTAACTGCATGATATCATTAAAAAACACTTTAACATCTTTTACTCTTTTTTTGGAACTTGTCTCTCCTTGTGATGTGGAAGATCATTTTCAAGCTTTACAGCAGGAACTTCCATCTTACAGAAGTTAATTTTGTGTAAAATACATAATCTGTCATTTGTGTGGGCATGCATATTTCATACCCCATCCTAAATGCTGTCCATTTCATATCAATCAGAGGTCTTCAACTTTTTTCAGATCCAGGACTCAATGACTAAAACACATACAGGGGTGATACCTCGTACAAAAGTAATTTGTGCTTGTGTATTATTTTAAACAACTGAAATAGTTATCGTCATCTTGTACAGAATATATTATTTACAAAGCGAGGGAGTTTTTCCTTGCCCCTGATTCTCATGGATGCTTCCCGTACTCTCTGTAAAGCGCCGCGAGACAATGTACTGTATTTGTGCGCTCTACAAATAAAATTGAATTGAATTGAATTGAATATATATATACTGTACAAGATGATTATTGGCTCACTGAATTTGAGCTCAAAATTTTCTTCCAATTTTTTGTATTTTTTATTTATTTATTTATTTATTTATTTATTTATTTATTTATTTTTGTTTACAAAATTTGGAAGAACATTTTGTGCCGAATTTTAGTGAAGCACTCTGAAGACTCCCCTAGGGTTCCTAGACCCTGCTGATGAAGATCTCTGGTATAAACTATTTATCTGTGTACCAGTTCACTAACCCCCTGCTTTATAACATTCTGATTTTTCTCCAACACATTCCAATGTTCACCTCTGCTTCTAACAATTCATCCCATACTTGTAACGTTTTAATAAAAGTACATTTTGAAAGTTTTTCTTTTTAAGAATTAATATGAACCATCTTAATTATTATGCTGTGACCATCAGATTTATGTGTTGACTGTTTTAAATGCTACATCCCTTCATTGGATTGTTGAGGGCGAAAGAAGCTTTGGTGTGACTGATTAAGCTATAAAGGCTTTAAGTTATGGACCGCACTCAGTGCTCTTCTTTAGAACCTCCAGGCCCATCTGTAACCATGTCCGCCCCCCCCCCAAGATTCTCCTCCAGGCCCACCAGTAACCATGTCCTTTCCCCAAGACTCTCCTCCCCCATGTTGAAGAATCCCCCCTCTCCTTTCCTCTCTTATCTGAGACCTACTAATGGAGTGCAGTAGATCTGTTCTGCATGACCATGTGTTTGTGTGCTGTTGTGTCCACTAAGTGTTTGTGTGTAAGTATCGAGAACATGTCAGAATATGTGAGTGGGAGTGTGTGTTGTTCCTCAGACTCCACCTCTCTCTTGTCTCTCTTGTCCTTTATAAATGTGGTCTATCAGTGTCATCCATACCTGATCCAACGTATCCATCTCTCAGTCTTCATCGCAGTCACCTTCTCTGTCTCTGTGTTTGTCTGAGTGTCTCTGTGTTTGGTGTGGTTTGGCGTGATTGATTGATTGTCTTACAGTATGTATGTATGTGTGTGTGAGTGTGAGCTGTGTTTTAGTGTGCGAGTTGGACAGAAGTGGTCGGTGGGAGGGAGAGAGAGAGAGAGAGAGAGAGAGAGAGAGAGAGAGAGAGAGAGCACACTGTCTGACTAGTTGGCTCTCTGTCTGGCTGTCTCCCCTCCCACCGTCTCCACTTCCTGTCTCCCTCCCTCCTTAATAACACCATCAATATGAGCGTCAGTTCCTTCCTACTGTAAGATACTAGGCATTGTACTGTGTTACTGTAGATACAGTATATATGAGTATTTTGTGTCAAATTTAATTCATCTTTTAAAACAAACCTCACTATGAGTTTAGCCTCAATGTGTTTGTCATCAAATTGAAAATCAGAACATGCATGTATTGTTACTCTGGACATGTATAATGCTGAAACACACAGTGCCTTAGTATCTAATCCAGTTAATTTGTGCCCGTGCTGATCCCAGAACAGTGCTATTAGGCCTGATGCCATGTGTTTGTCCATGTGTGCACCTCTGCTCAGATGAGAAAGTGATGGCAGATGCTGAGTTCACCTGTGACCTTTTCCGCTTCCTCCAGTTGCTGTGTGAGGGTCATAACAACGGTACGTCTGAGAATGAATGGTGGGGACTGACTGTAAACAAACACATACAAAGTAAACTAGAGAAGATATAAATATGTTTTTAAGCAACACTTTGATGGAATGGGTGCATATCTTTGACAAAGCTTCTAAAAGGAACAGTTTTGTGAAATGCTGAGAAATGCTTTGATTACTAGCTATAAAGAGTCAGCGTGCTATAGATGAATATTACCACTCTTAGGGATGTTTATAATGCTTCTCTTCCATTCAGAAATTCAGAATTAGTTTGACCAGACCCAACTGTTAATGTGAAATGTGAAATAAGTTCCAGGTTTTGTTTCTTTTGTGCACCTCTCCCTCAGTTTTTTTTCTGTGAATTCATGCCTTGACAGATTTCCAGAATTATCTCCGCACCCAGACTGGTAGCACCACAACCATTAACATCATCATCTGCACTGTAGACTATCTGCTTAGACTGCAGGTAAGATCAGCTCCTGTGTTACCACTTTCACTGGCTCTCTTCTTCATTATTTCATGTACCTCCCCTTCACCCTTTTTTGAAGAGATTGATTTCAAAATGTTACAAATCCATTTTTGAAAATACTTTTGACATTTTTGATCTGAAAATGAATTAAACAGGCTTTTATAGAGTTTTGGAAACACATTTTTCATTTGTAACCTTGTTCTATCCATCTTGTGCCTCACGCAGGAGTCTATCAGTGACTTCTACTGGTACTATTCTGGCAAGGACATCATTGATGAGCCAGGCAAGAGGAATTTCTCCAAAGCAATGACTGTGGCCAAGCAGGTGTTTAACAGCTTGACAGAGTACATCCAGGTGAGGAATCCTGCACCGTGAGTGAAATTTGGGCTTGTTTGAAATGTCTGGCTGTCTTAATGGCTAGCTGACATGACGTCTAACAACAACGACAAGAATAGCTGATGGATACCTACATTGGTTTGATCCCTGATGTAGTGCAATGCCCATTGGCAGACTTCCCATTTAGAGGTTGGATCAGCTGCTTCTGCCCACGTCTGATCTGGTTTAGGTTTTGTTTTCTTTTTTTGATCCTGCAATGTTTTAGTCCTTACGGTAACATTCTGACAAGATTGACCAAAAACATAACTATTTCAAGTCTAGAATGCATTGCTGCCAGCCAGTAACTTCAAACAAGCCAGTTTGCGAAAGAAGAAGTAGTCGGTTTTTGTTCTTAATTTCTGTTATTTTTTGCCTGGCAAAAAATGCCTGCTGATGTCTCTTTCTCCCCTCCTCCTAGGGTCCCTGCACAGGCAACCAGCAGTCCTTGGCTCACAGCAGATTGTGGGACGCTGTTGTGGGCTTTTTACACGTCTTCGCTCACATGATGATGAAACTGGCTCAGGTAAGACAACTAGGCAGTCTCCATCCTTGTGAAATCAGGAGGAAATTAGGGAGAAAACATGAATCTGCAAAAAATGACTGCAAAAAAGTGACTGCAAAATGTGACAGTGCAAAAAGTGTGTTTATCTTTCCTTTTCCCTCTTTAATCTCCACTGATAGACATTTTAATGAGTCATTCAATAATGAATCTACTTTATATCTGTATGGGTAGCAGTAGACCCATTGTGTGTGTTTGTAGCGTGTGCTACAGAATGTTAAAGGCAGTGTTCTGTATGAGCCCAGCTTTTTGATGTGCACTGACTTTCTTTGTCTGTTTCACTCTAATGGTGGGTGTCAACTTGCCTGGTACACACCTACTTCCCTAAAAAAAAAAATACATTTTTGTATTTCTCTCTCCTGAAAAATGTATGTACTGTGTCTACTCTACAATGTATAGACAGACATATAATATATACTGTAACAAATGTCATATGCCACTAACAGAAATCTCAGCAAAATGTTGGCTGTTGATTTCTGGCAATGTGAAGTGCAAAGACCTTTGGTGATCAGTCCGAACCAAGATTACTAATCTGCTGCCTCCCTGTCTGGTTAGTCAGATTGCTAGTGACTGCCGATCCCAACCAGAGCCATAGAATATGGCTCTGATCCCTACCATTTAGCAGAAGACTCTATCAGTAGTTCTGAACAAAAAAACAGACATCCATGGTAATAAATAAGTACATAAGTAAATAAATGAATAATAGATGAATAACTGAAACAATGGGAGAGATATAACAATACAAAAATGAATTAAAAATGTTGGTGGATAACATTTTTATTCTGATGTATAACCCTGCCAGATGCACCCTGACCCAGGACTTCAGAATGGCGTAAGGACCTGTGTCCCAACTTTTGCCATCCTATTGAACATCCACTAGTTCCTGCTTGTAGTGCTCTTCCCTATAGCTGTCTCTTCATTCCCCTTCCTCTTCCTCTTGTCTTCTTTACCTTGAAAATCGTTGGCAGTCTTCTTCATTTTTGTGGCTGTATTTTTCTGGAGGGCACTGTTTTTTGTTTTGGATTTGTATTTCGTTTCAAATGTTTCTATGACTGCGTTTGATCTACTAAAACCAGGGAAACAGAACAGAATTTTCAGAGGTAAAATGTAGAAATAAGCAATCTCTCAGATGGTTACAGCTCAACACATAAACGCAGTGCTCTCTAGTCCTAGTGAGGTAAGATCTCTGACTTGACACTACCTCAAAGCCCAAATTGAATTTTTATTAGAAGAGATCTGTTTTAATCAGGGTTGTTTTTAAAAGATCACACAGCAAATGCCTCTGGTTGGGCTGAGGATGTGCCACCACGCTTGGATTGATAGCTGCTGCTTGCTGGTCATTTGGTTTATTGTACCCTCGTCACACTTACACTCATGACTTAGCTTGACTATGTAAGTTCAAACGCTTTCAGCTGTGGAAAATACCACAGCACCTTACATGTCCATTACAAACCTGTGACAGATAGGCTTGTCAAGCTACTTAGCGCTAGTTGGCTAATTACAATACTTATGTTGCAGAGGTACAATGACACTTAATGGCGTTGTTTGGCGGCCATGTTGGTGACTGTTCCATTTTGTGAGTGAATACTGTAATATTGTAGCTAATGGTGAATGTATCCTCTAAGTCCACCAGTTTCATGTGCTTTATCCATTTGTTTACATTTCAGAAACGTGACAAAAAAACAAGCCATGAATTAAAGTGTATGTAATGATCATTGTTCAGAAATAATACTTTTCGGGATGTACTTTTATAGTTGCCCTTACAGAAACATACTGCATCTTTTCCAGCAAAATTTGAGTCGATCTACTGAGTGAAAAGTCACCAACATGACCACTAATTCTTGTTGACTGTGCTGCTTACATTATTGATCCATGTCTCTCTCTCTACTCCCTCTATTGTTACATGTGCTTTGCATTTCTCTGTCCTTTTTAGTAGTTAGTAGTTCACTTCTGTGGGTTAGAGTTTTGTGAAAGTATGTTGAAATTCTATATTTGTTATTTATAAATGCAAACCAAGGATCATTTCTGGAGTAAAACCCATTCAGAGGTAAGGTGAACACAGACTCACCAGTGTCCTGGGCCCCATTGGTTTGGCACCATTAGTTTTGTGCCCTGCTCAGCGCAAGGCTTAGTTTGGGCAACATCTTGACTGTACTCCAAAAATTGCAAAATGATGAGCAGAAAAAAAAAACAGTGTCAAACATGCTGCAATACACAAATTCCTCCAATCAAACAGAATCAAGTATGTGTGCTTGTCTGTCACTGGCCTGAAGCTGACTTTGGGCACAACTAGCAGGGACTATGATTAGTCTGTGCCCTATACCCCTGATTAGACAGCTCCACAATCCTCCTCTTGGTAAAACTAAAAACACTCAACTCTGCTGATTGTATGACATAATTATGCTTCTAAATGGTGTATGTGTGGTGTACTGTACATGGCAAACATGGCAGATCAATGTTAACTGATTGTGTTATGGCGTTCTTGTGCATCATGTTGTTTATTTTAGGACTCTAGTCAAATTGGACTATTGAAGGAGCTACTTGATCTCCAAAAGGATATGGTGGTGATGTTGCTCTCTCTTCTTGAAGGTAAGCCCCACACTTTTGCTTTTGGTGTCTCAATACCTTGCATAGTAGGATGCTCTTCAGAGAGCATCTCCTGTCCTAGCATTTAGTCTTTACACCCCCTCCCCTCCACTGCACTCATTCTGCACTTGATTCCACTTCTGCTCTCTCACACTCTAAATCCCCATCTAGTGATACTACTTGTAGACTTCTTCTATGTAGCTTGATCGTTTATCCTCTTTTTGCTTTGGAAAAAAAGGTCTGCTAAATGAATAAATGTAAATGAATCTACACAATGTACATGTAAAACCTGATGGTATCATTTTCAGGCAACAGCTTTTTATGTTTCAGTACCTTGCATAATAGGTTAAAACCTGACTGTTTCATTTTTCATCATTTCCAGGCAACATTGTCAATGGCACAATTGCCCGTCAGATGGTGGACATGTTGGTGGAGTCCTCCAGTAATGTGGAGATGATCCTCAAGTTCTTCGACATGTTCCTGAAGCTGAAGGACATTGTTGCCTCGGACGCTTTCTTGGACTATGTGACCGACCCACGTGGTCTAATCTCCAAGAAGGACTTCTCCAAAGCCATGGACAGCCAGAAGCAGTACTCCACAACTGAGATTCAGTTCTTGCTCTCTTGTTCTGAAGCTGATGAAAATGAAATGATCAACTTTGAGGAGTTTGCAGACCGTTTCCAGGAGCCTGCCAAGGACATCGGTTTCAACATTGCCGTTTTGCTCACAAATCTATCCGAGCATGTTCCTCATGATACTCGCTTGCAGAACTTCCTGGAACAGGCTGATAACGTCCTCAACTACTTCCGCCCATACCTGGGTCGTATCGAGATCATGGGAGCCAGCAGGAGGATTGAGCGTATTTACTTTGAGATCAGCGAGGCCAATCGCAACCAATGGGAGATGCCCCAGGTCCGGGAGTCCAAGAGACAGTTCATCTTTGACGTGGTGAATGAGGGCGGCGAGTCAGAGAAGATGGAGCTCTTTGTCAACTTCTGTGAGGACACCATCTTTGAGATGAACATCGCTTCACAGATTTCGGAGCCCGAGGGAGAGGAGAACGGGGACGATGATAGCGAGGATGAAGAGGAAGGAGGAGGAGGTGGCGAGGGTGAGGACGCCAACGGAGAAGAGGCGCCTCCCGAGTCCACCTCTGCCTTCGCCGACTTCATCAAGAGCGTGGTCAACTTCTTCAACATGTTCACCTTCCGTAACCTACGCAGACGCTACCGCAAGCTCAGGAAAATGACCATCAAGGAGATGATCGTGGGACTATTCACCTTCTTCTGGACCATCTTCATGGGCATCCTCCACTTCATCTACAGTGTGTGCCGCGGCTTGTTCCTACTCGTCTGGACCACCCTGTTTGGAGGTGGCCTGGTGGAGGGGGCTAAGAAGATGACGGTGACAGAGATCTTAGCCAGCATGCCGGATCCAACGCAAGATGAGGTGCACGGCGACCTTCCTCCAGAACCTGGAGCTCGAAGGGTGATAGAGGGTGCGGGCGGCTTAGAGGAGGACCTGGCCGAAGGGGAGGAGGAAGAAGAGGAAGGCAAGGAGGCCGATGGAGCAGGTCGTGCTGGCATTGACGCACCTGGTGGACTTGGAGACATGGGAGAGACAGAGCCTGAGGAGCCTCCTACTCCAGAGGGCACACCTCTGCTCAAGAGGAAACTGGTAAGAATTTTGTTAAAAAAAAAAAAGACACACTATATCACACAGAACAATACATTCAAACACCAGTCATCCTAACCTCTGCTTTCCTGATGCCATTTAAAGTGGTGATTGAAAACTATGAGTACTTTGCAGCAATGTAATAGCATGTTATTGCATTCAATTCTACAAAGGGTATGAGTTAACCTGCTAGCAAGCTTGTTGCAGTCTCAGAAAGGACTTTGGAGGTGCTTGCAATGTTTGGCACATCTGTTTAGGTTTAGTTAGTTAATTACTTAGTTTAGTTTAGTCTTGTAGTTAAACACCAAAAGCTCTTACTGTTGTTTATTGTATCGTAGCTGGCTGCTGCTTCAGAGGGAGAGGAAGGAGAGGGAGAAGCTGCGGAACCGGAACCTGCTGAAGAGGAAGCTCCTGCGGAACCTGAGAAATCTGAGTGAGTGTTCTGAAGCTTTCAGTCGCTTTATATATTTGTTTGTTTGCTTGTTTAGTTAGTTAGTTAGTTAGTTTAGTTTAGTTACTCTTTATAGAGTAGAGGTAGACAAATATTTGCTTGCAGGCCAAAGCTGCCAAGGGCCAATGCAAAAATAAGAGCACAAATTCTCAATCAATTCCAAGTGAGGTATAGTTAATATTAGATTAATGTACAACAGGCCTTTTTTTTAGGCATCATGGTGGGCTGTGTGAAATGTAGCGCCCCCAGCAGTTTATTGTAGTTTATTGTAGAGGGACCAGTGAGTGGTGAAAATGAACCTGATGAAGCAAATGCAAAACACATTGTTCACTACATAAATTCAGCAAAATCAAGTCACTGTGCGTTGATTTTAACATTTTTTGGATATCACTAACAGCTGCATGTCGCCAGAACCTGGGAAATACAAAGCTATGCAGAAGGACTCTTGTATTTTTTTTACCAGTGTGTGGTGTTGATGTTGGTTTCTATCATCCTTAGTGCTGAAAATGGCGAGAAAGCGGAGAAGGAGGCTGAGGGCGAACCTGAAGAGAAGGAAGAAGAGGCAGAGGAGAAAAAAGTGAAGGCCAAATCCAAGAAATCAGAAGAGCCACAAGAAGAAGGTTTCGAGCTCTGGAAGGAGCTTGAAGTCCAGAGAAACAAATTTATGGTAGGTATTAATTAAAGGTGGAAGTCCAGTGTAAATGAATCCATAGCCTTGTTCTTCAAGCCCACCAAGTGTTTTAGGAAGAGAAAAGAATGAGAAATTTTGATACAACATAGGCCGAGCAGTGATCCGGTAACTAACACTAAGTGACCAAAGCATAACAACTTACTTTCAGTTTCATTTCAGTATGCTCAGCATTAGTAAACAGTTTGTTATTCAGTGTATGTAGCATCAAATTCTCTTGTTCTTTTTCTTACAGACAGCATTCAGGCACCATGAACAACAGAGCCATTGACTAATTTACACCATAGTTCTCCTTTAACAATGCCATTGGATTGCTTACCTGCAAAGTCATTTTTGTCCATTTTTATGTTTGTTATTGATCTTTCCTTTGTGTTTCCCCTGTGTCATTCACAGAATTACCTGTCTCGGAATTTCTACAACCTACGCATGCTGGCTCTGTTTATCGCTTTCGCTATCAATTTCATCCTGCTCTTCTATAAGGTCAGTAACAAAACCTTTTCATTTTTGTTTGTACATGTAGCTCAGAAGGCATCTTGCTTTCCTTACATTTGTTTATTTAAAAAACACAGACGTTAATGCATATGATTATTAATTATTAATTCTTTTTATCCTTTCCCAAATACATAAATCAGAACAATCCAACCTCTTCCCATCCTCTGTTCAACATGTTATGAAGGCAGCACTATTAAGTTTTAGCTCTAAAAGTAGAGCAAGTTATTTAAAAGGCACAAATACCAAACATTTCCGAAAACTTACTGGCACTGTTAGATGATGCTAATTGGTGTTTGATCGCAATGCACTAAACAGTGTCATGCTGCAACTAGGTTTTGCTTTTATTTTGAGGTGGTTAACCCTAGGCCAGGACTCCCTGGGAGAAGAGTTAGTGTAACTCAATGGGACCTTTTCCTGGTTAAATAAAGGCAAAATAAAAATAAATAAATAAAATTAAGGTGAAGAGTTATACCCAGTTGCCAGTTGTCAGGATGTGATGAGGGATATCTTGTATGTCTCTCAGGTCTCTGATACCCCACTTGGTGAGGAGGAGTTTGAGGGTTCTGCCATGTTTGAGGGCTCCGGTATCTTCGAGGGTTCTGGGGGAGAGGATGAAGGTTCTGGCATGGAAGACGGAGGTGATGATGATGAGGAAGAAGGCCCTGTGTACTACTTCTTGGAAGAGAGCACTGGCTACATGCAACCCGTGCTAGCCTTCCTCTCCATCGTCCACACCATCATCTCTTTCCTCTGCATCATCGGCTACAACTGTCTGAAGGTCAGATGCAACTCCAAAACATGGCTCAGTGGTCTTTTTTTGCCCCTAATGGCACCTTCCAGGCAGTACAGCCTAAAAGGCTTTATTTTAACCCTTATCTTAACCCTTCTAGCCTTGAAGGGAGCACTGCCTGCCTGGAAGACACCGTTGAGGGTCAAAAACCAAAGACCCAAAATATGAGCCAAAACACCCTTGAAGCTTTTTTCAGTCTCCTGACTGCTGACTTGTAATCATGTCCTGCAGGTTCCCCTGGTTATCTTCAAAAGAGAGAAGGAGCTGGCCCGCAACGTGGAGTTTGATGGTCTCTACATCACTGAACAGCCTGAGGATGATGACATCCGGGGACAGTGGGATAGACTGGTCCTCAACACACCGTAAGACAACACTCTGCTTGTGTGCTGTGGATTAGTTGCTTTAGCCAGAGGCGTTATTGCAGTAGAGAAGGATACACATCACTTACTGGATTGCTCCATTGAAATGCATATTGGTATGCAAGTCCTGCCTCGCAGTGAAAGTAGCCAGACGCGTTGTTCAAAGATGCAGGATTGGCGCTTACCTTTTTTTAATGCTCACAGTATATGCACAGACGCAGTGAGCAAATTCAGGTTTAGAATAAAGTCTTTGATGATATGCATGCATCTCCCCATTCATTTAGATTGGCCTTGCACAAAATAACTGCAAGATGGTGGCCGAGTTTAGGAACTCGCCTTAAAAGTACTAATCATATTACTTGGCACGAAAATGTCTGAGGATTTATTTTTGATTTTTTTCAATTTGCACAGGTCATTCCCCAACAATTACTGGGACAAGTTTGTGAAGAGAAAGGTATGTGCCTGATGTTGAATGTGAAATGTGAACTAAATTAGAATATTTACAGTAAATATAATATAATAATATTCTTTTCAGTATACAGTTGAATCATGCATATACGTGCTGTATATTTAACAAACAGTGCTATCATTTTCATGAACAACAGTTGATTTTGTATTTCATAAGCTTCTAAGCATTGATCAAAATTGTTTTGATAGTGTATATCAGCATGTAGCATTACTAAAGACCAACATCTTTTCAAATCTAACTGGATAAATGTTTTTATCCCATTCAAGGCTCTGGAAAAATATGGGGACATCTATGGCCGAGAGAGAATAGCTGAGCTCCTTGGCATGGACCTGGCCTCCCTTGATGTCAGCACACAAACACATGAGAAGAAACCAGATGAACCAGACACCTCTCTGATCGCCCGGTAATGAACTCTTCCGTCTACAGACCCAATTTACAGCAATTTGAAAACATAAAGAACTTTCAAAGATAAAGATAATTAAAGATATTGCTGTTAAAGATTCTAAATACACATATAAATTCCATCATCATTTAATTCGATTGGATAACCTATTCTACATGAAAGTTGTAAATAGAATCTGATCTTTCTAGTTAATTGAGACAAATAAGCCCTCTCTTTTTTTTGACATTTCACAATTTTTTTTATATTTAACAAAGATGAAATTAGTAAAATCCCCCCTCACATCACCTGACAGTCTTGAAGAATTGAATAACTTAGGAGCTGAATAAGGAGCTGAATTTGTAATTTCATATATTTGTTTATCTAAGGATCACTTCATTTGACATCAAATACCAGATCTGGAAGATGGGAGTGGTGTGTACAGACAATGTGAGTTGTGGGCTGTTTAACTAATTTAAACTTGAAACCAACTGACAAAATTTCCATACACTATGTATCAGTCAGTGTTTTTGCTGAGCTGTATTGTGTATTGCTTTTACAGACCTTCCAGTACTTGGTGTGGTATATGGTGATGTCTATGTTGGGCCACTACAACAACTTCTTCTTTGCCTGCCACTTGCTGGACATCGCTATGGGAGTCAAAACCCTGCGCACCATTCTGTCCTCTGTCACTCACAACGGCAAACAGGTATTATTGCATCACTTCATAAAGGGTCCTTTTGTGGACTTGAAGTCTCATGTTGGTGTGCTTTTAACACTACTAGTGAGTTTTTAATACTTGTACCACTTGTAGTTTCATACATATGTTGGTATTTTTTCATTTATACCACTAATAGTCTCATATGTTGATGTTTTAAAATACTTGTTACTCTTGTAGTCTCATTGTTGGTATGTTTTTGTTTACTTTAAAACACCAGTAGTGTCATGTTGACATATTTGTTCTGTGATTGGCAGTTGATGATGACCGTGGGTCTTCTGGCGGTGGTGGTGTACCTGTACACTGTCGTGGCCTTCAACTTCTTCCGAAAGTTCTACAACATGAGTGAAGATGAGGATGAACCCGACATGAAGTGTGATGACATGATGACTGTGAGAATGTTATGTTCTCTCCAACAATCAACAAACACCTCATATGTTATATTATAGATTTAATGTCACTCTGAACCCTCTTCATCATTGTCTCTGAACATGAATGATGGAGAAGTTGGTGTTTTTATTTTTGTCATGGTCCATAACTTGAGTGCCTTTGCTTTGTTCCCAGTGCTATCTATTCCACATGTATGTGGGTGTGCGCGCTGGCGGTGGTATTGGAGACGAGATCGAGGACCCCGCTGGTGATGAGTACGAGCTCTACCGTGTCTTCTTTGACATCACCTTCTTCTTCTTCGTCATCGTTATCCTGCTGGCCATCATCCAGGGTAAGGCACATACAACAGACCAGCTCTGAACAGAAAGTTATATTAAAGGGACACTGCAATTTTGGCTGTGAAACTAGTGAATTAGCTGCACTTTTCTGGCACTACTAGAACATGCTGTAACTAGATTTTCTTTTATTTTGATGTATCTTTTTTCAGTTAGAACTAGACAGTACATATCCTTGATGGCTTGTGGGAGTAAAAGATGCTTTTATCCACCCTCCATATAACTATATAGCCATAGCCATCCACCTGAGCTGATCTTTGTTTGTGCTCAGGTTTGATTATTGATGCCTTTGGTGAGCTGAGAGACCAGCAGGAGCAGGTCAGAGAGGACATGGAGGTAAGAGCTCTTCCCAACACTATACTGTGCTCTACTATCTACTGTACTGCCTTACTCCGCCATATCATTACTTGGCTTCAGTGTTGTAGTGGTGAAGTAAGAGGTGGGTAAGCTATGAGAGCACTGCAAAGTGCGTGGCAATATCGATAATCATATGTGTGAAAAGTAAACACATTTGGGACATGTTTGATGATGATGGAAGAAGATTATTGCTGTGCTGTTAAATTTGAAATTAGGATAATGCAGTGGGATGTTAAAAGTTACGTTTGATACATACAGTGTAAACTCTATTAAGAGGAGGATAAACTGTATTTTTGACATAATTTGACAAGTGTGTAAACTGTGCGTATAGTAATTACGTTTGGTCACCACAACATCCCTGCTTGGCTTCACGTACTATATGTGTTTGAAGGTGTGGGTAGAATGTGTGATCTTGTTTTATAAAAGAATTCAGAGAGTATAGATTAGATTCACAGAGTAATTGTATGTGTGATCTCTCCAGACCAAGTGCTTCATCTGTGGAATCGGAAGTGACTACTTTGACACGACTCCGCACGGCTTTGAGACGCATACGTTGGAGGAACACAATTTAGCCAATTACATGTAAGTGTAATTTTCTAATCTGATAACTAATGTTAGCATTACAATATAGTAACAGGGTGGATCACACACTTGCTGAGCACTTCAGTTCAACTCCATAAATACTCATTAATAATGTATTATCAAAGGACAATGAAATCATTTGAAAGTTGTAAATGAAACAATTGACTGGCCTTGTCTCAATCCTAGTGTACCGGTACTTGTCACAGATGCCCATTGCACAAAGAGGCTGTTGCATTGGGAATGCTTTCATCGGTACTGATCGCTTGCTTTCCTCCACAGGTTCTTCTTGATGTACCTAATCAACAAAGATGAAACGGAGCACACTGGTCAGGTGGGTGACAGAAATAAGTTTGAGCCACTTTGTGATCCGTTGATGTACCTAACACTCTATGTCTAGTGGTGCCTTATCTTTAGTTTTATGTTTAGTTGTGTGTCAATCTACTTTTAATACTGCACATTTGGAGTTTGGGGAAATGCAATTTCAGTCGTCCAATTGTAGTATACTGTTAAATAGTTTGATTGACAATGAAGTTCACCTTTGACTTAATAACGTCCCCTCAACATTCTCTCTGCCCTCAGGAGTCTTATGTATGGAAGATGTACCAGGAGAGATGCTGGGACTTCTTCCCGGCTGGAGACTGTTTTAGGAAACAGTATGAGGATCAACTAGGTTAAAGGTCACTTGAAAAGCGGATTTGGTTTGGAGAAGGAGGCAGAGCAGTAGACCAAAGAGGAGAAGGGAATACGTCGTACCGTACATAGACGCAAAGCTAAAACACCTGTAGCTTTGATACGAAGCTTAACGTGCGCCAGTGAGAGACGCTATACACACACAAACAAAAACAATTAACCAAGGATGGAGAGAGGCCATGTTCTTACAGAAACCATCAAAAAAACACCTTGTATTGTTCACGACAACTCCTGATGGACGATGAGCTCAGCTGATCTTCAGTCGAAACTTCACCCTCACTTTACCACGTCATTGTTGCTCCCTACTTAAGTTGCTGCTGATTGTAATCCATCAGAGTGCCTAATCTAATAGTTGTGTTTAATAAAACTCAGTATGGATGGACACAGAAGTGCTTCATTAACAGTATGACTAGTATTAGAATGGTAAATATAGCTTTACTCTTTTTATTAGACCTAGGACTACACAACACAGTAGTTATAGTTTTTAAATCCGATTGTAACTTATGCTAGTTTTATAGTTTTATTTGTTTATTTCTGTTGTTTGTGATATTGTCACTTTTTTCCTTCTGTCTAATTACAAGTATAAAAGTATTTGTATTGACACTAATATCCCCTGCCTGGCACTTGGCAATTTCTCACAAAGAACATATGCAGCCAGTGGCAGGCCCTTGATTGTGTGTCCCCCCCAGAAAAGTCTGTTTCTCAAATGTATCCTCCTTTGAGATACTGGAGCTTTGGGAATACATGCTGATGTAAGTAATACCTAAGTGATACCTGTTTAAATAGGTACAGCGTTATGGAAGACACAAGTTTGCACTCTAATGTCTTATTGTTGTGGTGGGAGGTTCTCACCACTCCCATTCAAGTGTCTATAATGAGGTAGGCCTAATGGTATGATCCACCTTAGCACAAACGAGCTGTTCAGTTGTAATGTGAAAAAGAAAAGAAAAAAACAGCTCTTGTGTCTTCACTGAAGATTTGAAATTCACATTGCACAGAGATTTACAGATGTCTTTAACCGTGGACTGAGGGGCAGTGAATCTACTGTATATCGTATGTTCATTGTGGCCAATGTCATGCAAAGAAACAGATTGTGCTCGACTCCATGAATGTGTTCTGAAGATTACGACTGTTTATTTATCAGTACAGATCGATCTACCTGGTTTCTTTTTAGAGCTTTTAAGTACAAAGCCATTGTGTTTTCTGCTGATAAATGATTTATATCACAGTTATCTTCAGCAAAACGCTCTTTTATTTTTACTCATTGAATGATTTAATCTTGAAGGACAAACTACTGGTTGTCATTTTGCATTATTTTAATGACCACCTGAAAGCATATATATATATGCACACTCTCTAACAGACACACACACACACATGCACACACATATATTTATTTTGATCTTTGTCATGTGTTCAGTCTTTGGTGTGGGCTGTGTGCTGGGCTTAATGAGCAAGAGAGTGAGACCATGACTGACTACTAGAGAAAGAGATTTCTAACTGTGTGCCATCTGACTGAAACCTGTGTCTCAAATAAAATGGATTTCAATATTTTAACAGCAATCACCTCTCCTGTGTGTTATATCTCTCTGGACAGTATGGTAGCATAGATGCTTTGGGCTTTTCCATTGTTACCTCCGCCAAAGAGGTTATGTTTATTGCCGGTGTCTGTTTGTACTGTATGTCTCTGTCTGTCTGTGTACAAAATAACTCGAAAAGTACTGCACAAATTTGGATGAGATTTTCAGACAACATGTGTATTATTATAAGTAACAACTGATTAATTTTTGGTGGTGATCGGTGATCCAGAACATGATCTGGAATTTATTGTGTGTCTATGACCATATTGCCATGGCGGAGGCTCATGTGCGAAAGGGGTGAATAAACAACAGCAATGGCTTTGTCTATTGGTGACTGATAGAACAATGGCAGTTATAGCCATAGTTAACAACAACGGCTTTACATTTTTAACTGGTGTTAATTTATATCCCACCAAGTGGCAATTCACCAACCACATTTTGATGTGTGCAAAAAGCATGCACTATGACATGCACTATAAAACTTTAGCCTTATCAAGCTAAATTGTTGCATAAGCTTTTTAATGGATTGTAAGCTTTGAAACTGTGTGTCATCTGTTGACTGAGGTGCGTACTGAGGGGTGTAACCAGACAGTATGGGCCGTCTGAAAACAAATCAGCTTGCTTGGACCCACCTTGTATCCACTGCTGGGAACACACACTTTGCTGACAGAAATTACAAATGACCAGGGCACAGACAGACTGTCTGACTGGTGCCTATTCTCTGCCAGTGCGGTGGAGTTGAACTTTAGCCCTGGTTTAATTCCACTTTGTCATGGCAAACTACAACAACCCAACACATTTTGTTGGACTAAATTGCAAATTCACTAAAGATTATTTGAGATTTTTGCTCAAGATAGTTGCAGGCATCAAATTAACCTAATAAAGTTTAATCTTTGTGAGGAGATGTATTCCAAACTATCTGAAATACTTTTCAGCAAATTGAATCTTTTGAATGCATTAATTTTGCCTTCTCCTGTTAGGTAAATGATAACTAAAAATCAGAGATTGTGCCTTGACCATTTTCATTCTATTTTGTGTTGGGATAAGGGAAGTGTATTATCAGTTTACAGAGCAAGATATCAAAAAGGGAACTGACACACATTTACAGTATGTGGCCAATTCAAAAAGATCTGTTTGGATCTGTTTTGTTTCATCACTAATAGTAATTTCAGGAAGTTTCAGAATACATGCATTGGCAATAATTAACTCCTAACTGCCAAATGTGTGGAAATAGTCATGTGTACTAAGGGAGTATAACTAAGTTTCTTACTGGTATGCAGCCCCTCTTTGGTACTGTAGTATCCTACCCTCCCCTACTCAACTAAACACACCCTACTCCCAGTTGCAGCTCACTGAGAGTCACTCACAGGTATTTGGTATAATATATATTGTTAATGAACAATATTCATTCATATTTTTGTTTGTTTTGATTTTAAAACAAATGAATAAACTCCGTTCTGACATCTTTATATCTTCTAAAGATTTCCTTAGCTTGAAATCTCTGCATGCTAAGCCCCACCCCACATTCTCCTCTCTTGTTGTTGATGTGTGTGAGCCACTCCTGTGCAATGCCATTGAAACTAGGTTTCTGATAAAGCTGAGCAAATAGTGGAGGTTTGCTGTGTCTGTGCCTGGCACTGGAGGGCATATGACCCCACCCATATGGTGGACACATAAATGACCGGCCTCTTCAACGCCACACTCTCTCCTCTCATTCACACCTCTGGCTTCTGGATCTTCAGTTTGCCAACATGTTTCAGGCTCCACCAGGCTACCAGCCCATCTACGGCCCTGTGAGTTTCAATTCAATTCAATTTCATTTCATTTGCAACTACAGTACATTTGCCTTGTGGCGCTTTTCCGACAGTACAAGAATTACCCATGAGTAACACGGACAAGGAAACACTCCCTTCTATTTGTTATAGTTCATTATTAGTTCATATAGTTTCACATCCTGCCATCTTTTTTTACATGGCGAACACATTGATTTCCAGTGATGTGTCTCTGGTGTTTGAAGTATGTGGTGTTTGTGTGTCTCCGTTAGAGTGTCCCTTACACAGGGCCCATCTATGGGGGGCTGAGGCCAGGCATGTCTCTGTACATTCAGGGATCTGTTCCGGATGGTATTGAAAGGTAGGCCTAATGTCATTTAATACACTTATGAATGTACAGTAACAACATTTGGCAACATTTTAGTTAAGTATAAGCTATGGATGATATACCTTGTGTACTATTTAAACAGCTGATGGAGGCGGGGGGGGGGGGCAGTCTTTGATCTTTTTTGTCCTCAATGGTGCCTACCAGGCAGCCCTGCCTTCTAGGGCACTACCCTCCACAATTTAGGGTTACAGTGAGAGTTGAGGGGGTTAGTTTTAGGGTTAGGGTGCTACCGGGTTAGGGTGCTGCCTGGAAGGTGCTGTTGGGGGCAAAACATACCATTGAGCAGTGAGAACACATGTATGAGAATATGATTTGTTTGAAGTTTCATTCAACTGATTCAATTGGTCTGACTGCAGTTCAAAGCTGGGCAATAGAGTCCTAACTTATCAGAAGAGTACAGTATGTATTGCATAATCAACATGCTGTAGTCAAGCAAGCTGCATACTGTATATTCCAATTCATTCAAATGCTGTATCGGTTGGTTATGAGTTTGAACATTTTTTTTTTCTAGGAGCAGGGGCAGTAATTTCCATTAAATAAAAAAGGGACATGGTAAACCCTACCCAGAACTTCAATAATGCTCAGCGTTTCAGCTTACGTCTTTGTCAGAGTATCTTTAAACCGCCGTGTGTACCTCACAAGGTGTGTGTTTACATTCACGAGATAAGGCTTCAGTAATAACAGTATTTACACATTTCTCTTTTGTTCCTAGATTTCACATCAACCTGCAGTGTGGGGAGTTTGAGGGTTGTGACATAGCACTCCACTGCAACCCGCGCTGGGATGGCTGGGATAAGGTGGTCTTCAACACATTCCAGAATGGAGAGTGGGAGAGCGAGGAAAAGATCCGTGACATGCCCTTCAGTAGGGGAGAAAACTTTGAGATGGTCTTTGTTGTAAACTCTGAGGGCTACCAGGTAAGGACATTGGCTCTTTTGTCCAAGCCCTTACTCTCCGCCTCAAGCTGGTGTGTGGTGAGTGTTGTGGCACATAATGGCTACCGTGCATCGCCCAGGTGGGTGCTACACACTGGTGGTGGTTAGTGAGGTCACTGTAAAGCACTTTGGATCAACTGTGGAGGTCCAGTGTTGTGTGTGCTCTGGAGGTCCAGTGCTGTGTGTGTGGTGTTAAAATGTGCTATATAAATACATGAGACTTGACTTCACACCTAACAAGATATGCTGACAGCATTATTGATTTTTCCATGAACTTTCTATGGCCCGTTACAATTGCAGGCATGATTGGCTACAGTCATGAACTATTCTCTTTATTAAACTTTTTAGAGTTACATATTTCCGTTGTTTCTTAGATTAATGTGCTAACTGTTGACTGTTTTCTCAGTAGGCTACAGTAGTTTGAGATGTAAGTTCTTTCGAGTAATGTTTGTGTTACACTGAGGTCTCTTGTTTCATAAAACAGGTGAATGTTAATGGGAGAGAGTTCTACATGTACCAGCACCGCATGCCTGCGGAGAGAGTGACTGCTCTGCACATCGCTGGTGAAGTGATCATTCAGTCCATCAACATCATTGGGGTGAGTGCTAGATGAGTCATAGATGTACAGGTGTATGTTATGCAAACAATTCAGAAATGATTACTTTATACAACAGTACTTCGGAAGTTAAGATAAGATACTTTATTCATCCCAAAGAAAATTCAAGAATGTTTGATGAGAAATGATCTCACCTCTCCTCTAGGGTATGCAAGGTGGAATGGGTGGCATGGGTGTAAGTATAATGTCTTGTATCACATTAATTGCGTCTGTGAGCAACTACTAATTTTTTTATTTGCACAGCTTCACTACAGGAAGTTACATCACTTGTGCATGACTTCAACATTCAGTTCCTTGTGGAGTTGTTAAATCATGATTGAACTAATAATTGCTTGTGCTTTAGTGTGTTCCAGGTGGAATGGGCGGCATGGGGGTAAGTTCAAAGTAGCCTGTAGGTAATTGTTGTCCTCCGAGCTTCTCTCCTTTCATTTATAATACACTTTAGTTAAATGACTCATACTGTTCAGAGGATTTACACTGGATATGAAAATGATGATTATTATGCCTGTTGATTATTGCAGGGAGGATATCCCGGAGGTGGCATGGGAGTAAGTTCACATACAGACTGTTCTTATTTTCTTCCTTATTCAATAAAAGCAGGCCTAAACAAGCCTGATTCAGAGAAGAGATTCAAAGGAGATGATTTTCCACTCAACTAACTATGATAAACTTGATAAACTACTGCACAACATTAAATATCACATTCTAACACTAGGGTGGATATCCTGGAGGTCAAGGGGTAAGTATAAGTATTTTAAGTAGGCTATTCTAATAGCACTGTCCTGTTAATATAGGCTACTTACTATACTTGCTATACCTGTACTGCACAACATTAAATTATGTTCCATTCACACACTAGGGTGGATATCCAGGGGTAAGTAGGCTATAGTACACCTACAGCATAATTCTAATATCACTTCTCTTATTAATACTACAGTATATACTTCATAAGCTGTACTGCTCAAAATTAAATGTCCCATTCTCACACTAGGGTGGCTTTCCTGGAGGACCTGGGGTGGGTACCGTATAATATACAGTAGCATGCAGTTAAGCTAATACAGTATCAAGACATCTGGGCAGCACCTGTATGACACTAATTCTGGCTCTTTGACTCATTTCAGGGTTACCCAGGTGGAGGCATGGGAGTAAGGACACTTTTGCCATGAGTATCAGAACACAGAACACATCACCTGACATTTTTATACAGTTTGCACTAGGGCTGTAACGATATTGTATCGAATCGAGAAATCGTGATACGCAGAGTCACGATACTGTATCGTGATACAAGAGGGCAGTATCGTGATACGCCCTTTGAAACCTCTGTAACCCTTCAGTCCAGAAAACAACCACATGATATGATATGATGGTGCCTCCCAGCTTCAAAACAATATCATTATTATTTTTAAACTTTAAAAAACCTATTCTAGCCATAAACGATTATCAAAAAGATATATTTAAAAAATCATGGGGTGTATCGAACCGTAGGTCAATAATCGTGATACGAACCGAATCGTGAGTTGGGTGTATCGTTACAGCCCTAGTTTGCACGTACGCTCCCATATTTACACTGAGATATACTGTATCTTTTCAACAGGGAGGTGGAATGGGTTACCCAGGGGGGAACTTGCCGGTAAGCTGTCTTGCGTTAACACATTCTAGACACTGTCAGTGATATATTATGATAAATAGGACTATAATGATGTACTGTATGCCCTGCCTTAAGACATTGTTTCCTTTTTCTTCCTCAAGGTGATGGGCCTGCAGCCCATCTACAACCCTGTGAGTAGTAAGGCACACTGACTAGTATCATGGAAAGTTTGTGTAAATCAGTCTTTAGTCTTTTTGCCCTCTATGGCGCCTTCAAGGCAGAGCTGCCTTCAAGGCACTAGCCCCCTAAATCTAGGGTTAGGGTGAGGGTTAAAGGTTTTAGGGGTTAAGGTAGGGCCTGCCCGGAAGGTGCTGTTGAGGGCAAAAACTACCATTGAGCAAGTGAATGCCAAAGACCTCCTGCAGCAGAGCTGCCCTGAGTCCCTGTACTGTGCCCCTCTAGCCACTGCCCTACTCTGACATGATCCCTGGAGGATTGTCTCCCAAAAGGACCATCATCATTAGAGGAATGCTGCCCTATGGAGCCTGCAGGTGAGAGAGGCTCCTTTTCCAACAAGTGTTGTAATGCCTTAGCCTGGCCATTTCCTTTTGTTCCATTTTCATCTCCCTTCTGTCTGAGATTCCAGCCATTGGCCTTGCTTGCTCAGGACGCATCCCATCCTGGCCAATCGCCGAGCTTAGAGACTGCAGCATGAGAATACGATAAGCTATCATTCAAGGGGCTAATACAATCTATTTGAATTTAAACATCTTCAGCAAGCAATCGTTACTCAATTGCCAGAATCCTAGACCCTTGTACAAAGTTTAGTTTAGTTTAGTTTATTTCAGGGACCATGTACAAACGAGATTAGATAGATTAGAACAATCACACAGACACAAACATTCACCCATCCATACACAATTCCCGCTAGACCCACACACGAGCCCCCCCACACACGCACACGCATGCACACACACACACACACACACACACACACACACACACACACACACACACAACACACACACATGCATGTGCAAGTGAAGTATAGACGGAGGGGCTGGTTATGACCAGGCTAGTAATGCATTGGCTTTGTTTGGGAAATTCCAAATCAATACTTCTGAGCACACAAGGATTTTGGGATTGTTTGTGTGAAATACTTCAAGATGCGGTGGGGATAGGTATTAAACCCTTTGTTCTTCTCTATCTATTGTGTATGGGTGTGTGTATGGTTGTCAACACATCACACTTGTACATTTCAGTTTTTTGAGTAAATCACAAAACTATTTACATGTATTCTATTATTTTCTCTATGTAAACTTCACCATGCACCAGGTAAGATCATTTCACATAAAAAGAAACTCAGTAATTGAGCCAGAAAGGTTTTAAAATTGGCTGGAAATTTGCATCAGCCTCGTAGATGTGTGCTACTGGGCTGTAACTGTTGGCCAACCTTCTCATGCTCTCAGACTTTTTATACTAACGCCGCATCATGTTTCATTTCATGCAGGTTTACCATCAATTTTGTGGTTGGATGCTCTCGAGACATTGCCTTTCACCTGAACCCCCGACTTCAAGAGGGGGTAGTCATTCGCAACAGTCAGATTGGAGGCTGCTGGGGAGCCGAGGAGCGGGAGCTCAGTTTCAACCCCTTCCAAGAGGGACAATACTTTGATGTGAGTGATGAGAGAGGTGTCCGCTCTTGAATGGTTTACCTTTGCAGCGATTGATTTCCTTTACTCTCACTTTGTGGTGCATCAAGTATTTTTTTCTGTGGGGATTTTATTTCTTCTTTTTATTTCTTTATTTCATAGATCTCCATACGCTGTGGCAACCAGAAGTTTAAGGTGTATGTCAATGGACAGCATTTGTGCAACTTTTTCCACCGTGTCCAGCCCTTTACACAGATTGATGTCCTTGAGATAGAGGGAGATACACAGCTGTCTTACATCCACTTCTGAACATACCTGTCATCCCAATAAAGTCAAAAGAAACATCTTGTAGATAATGCAAGTTAATTGTATGCAATAAACAGTCAAAAAGAGTAATAAACAATTGGTGCAATTTTTTTATTATTATTTATTATTTTTTTTTTTTTTGCATTTGATTCATGAATTCATCTGAGAATTTTAATATTGAGGCCACTCATCTCGATACAGAAACAGTGAAAAATCTGTTTTAATTTTCTTATGTTGGCATAACTGCTTCAATCACAAAAGCCACAAAAGGCCATTGACGGAGAGGTTCATTTGGTATCTGTGACAAGATTTTCCTGGCAAGGCTTTTTCTTTCCTGGCATGGCAACAACAGTGATAGGCCTACCCATCATGGGGACATCATCATTTAAAGTTGGCTAAAGTAAATGTATCCATAAACTCAAATAAGTCTACAATGGCCAGAGAGTGGAGCAAATATATATAAATGTGTTCAAATTCAAGGATGAGCAAAACATTCAGTGCCATTGTCTCTTCATCAGTCTTCGAAGGCATACTAACTTTGCCGCAAAATGACAGAAGCAGCTATACCTTGTTCTTACCAGCTTAGATGGGATTTGATTTTATTTGCCAATATACAGAACAGTATCACTGGAGTGTTTAACCACTTTGTGTGATTCATCTTCTTGCCTCAACCCTCGGCCAATACACCTGGCCGCCTTCCAGTCTCCCTTCCAGGTGGCCCAAGCATCTGACCTGAGCAATCTCCTCCACTGACTAGCCACCTTTTGTCTTGGGTGGTTTCTTTTTCTTTCCATCTGAAGCCGCTCCCCCCCTGAACGACATCAGAACCTGGGCTATTAGTGTTCCTCAATGCCTGTCCATGCAGGAGGCGCCACTTGTTTCTCTGTCTGCGCTGAAAGAGGAAGGAACATCTGACCCTCTTAAGCCTTATCTTTTGTATGTCTCCACATTTCCAATTGCCACTGAACAAAACGTAGGAACACTGCCCGACTCGTCGCCTCAGAGGGTAAACTGAATCTTAAAATGTCAGACGATGGGGGGCAGATTGGAAGTGTGGATGGAGAGAGATGAGGTGAGGTGTGTTGACTGACTGTGCATCTTTAACTGTCAACTAAGTGACAGTGCAGTGTCAGTGTCTTAAATGCCTGATGAAAGGGACAAAAAGATTTACTGTCTTGGTTAGTCAAAGTCTGTTTCTACCTCTTTCAGTCAGTAGGCCTACACATCAAGTAGGCTAGCCTAACAGATGTAGCTAAATTGAACAAGGAGTGTAAATATTTTAACTATTTAATTTAAATCTTTAAAACAGTTTCTACACTGAACAAGCCCCTCAAAACAGTAAAAACATTGTCATTGTGGATTTGAAAAGAATAATTTCTTGTATGCACTCTAACAAAACCCCAAATTATTAAATGCCTGGGCCTACATATTAGGCCTAAATTAAGATCAAAGTAGGCGGAAAAAGTTGACAGTAGCCTAAGTCAGAGGAGGTGGTTGTAAATAAACAGTAGAAAGGGAGAACTCAAAGACTGGTGATCGTTTTATTATATTAATTATTTAATTAATATTTTAATTGATTAGCTATGCATTTCCCACAAAATACTGCGACAATAATGCATTCATTTATTATTATTAAACCTGGAACGCAATTTGTCATTTGTTTGTACGGCCACTGTTGCCGTGGTTATTCTTTTGAGGTGAGCTTTGATTATTATTCTATTGTGACATCATCAGTTAGAAGCAAAATGTATTGTTGCGTCAACCTACACATTCCATTCCATTGCGGAGTGGGTATAAAAAGGCGAGCAGCAAACAAATTCATTCATTTTGAACACGATTTAACGACGACGAGTAACTTTCCTGCGCAATTCAACAGAACAACGACGGTGTGATTTGACGAACGCTTTTGCAAGGTAAAGCCTTTGAAAACCCGATCATGATAATTTAAATAAAAATTATTAAAATAAAATTAGAGTAAGACTTTTTTTATTGTGTTCTAAAGGTTCCCATCATGGAGCACCTCAGTGAGGGTCTGAGAGCTGCGCTCAGTCAACCCATGATGGAGGAGCTTCAAAAGTTCTTAGATGACAGGGCTAAGGAGTCCCAGGCCACTGAGCATGTTCTGAAAATGACTTTAGAAAAAGTCATCCAGGACATCTCCGAACTGGAGCAGTCCAGGACCTCTGGTAATGAGGAGTGGCAAAGGGAGAGAGAGAGGCTGCAAGCAGCTGTGAGGACCACCAGGTACAAGGAGCAAGAGGCAATCCGCTTAGACATTGATCTGATGGTCCATGAAAAGAGGATGATGATAGAGCAAGCCGAGGCGGAGAGAGAGAAGATTCTGGCTCTGCAGCAAGAGTGCCAGAGGCTCCGCTCTCTCATGGATACAGAGAAAAACTTCGACCAGATTAAGGTGAAAGACCCTGAGCACATCAAGGCAGAGTCGGATAACTGGCTGAGATGGACTGAGCAAAGGGTTGACTCCACCTTATCCATGGCACTGACCACTGCTTCTACCAAGCAAAAGTGTTTGTGTGACCTGAAGAACAGGTCCAAGAAATCCATGGAGGTAAACATCAAAACACAACACACTGTCTAATTGGTCCTCTAAAAAGCTTTATTGTATCATGAGCAATCTGATAGAAAGCTGATCATATACTGTGTCTATTTTCCCCAGGTGTCTAATGGATTGGCTCAAGAGGCCAGCATCACCAGCATGCCTTGCCTCAGTGGACTACAGGTACACAGTTGCTGAAAGAATGTACAAAAACATTACACACTGGGTTCTCTGATCTAGTGCATAATTCTAAAATGATTTCTATTTTATATATTTTAGGGTCAGAGCAAGCAAGTGGAGAAGCTGAACAGGCAGATGCAGAGTCTTCAGGAAACTTATCAGAAGGAGATGGAGCGTGTGATGGCTGAGGCCACCAAGCAGCAGGAAAAGATCAGGGCTGCTGAACTTAAAGAGAAGAAGCAGATGGAGAAAAAGATCAGGAAAGAGCTGGAGAAAATCCACAAAGCCGAACTGAAGGAAAGGAAGAAGATGGAGAAGAAGGCCAAGAAAGAGGCTGAGAAACTGGAGAAGCAGAGACAGAAAGAGGAGAGGGCTGCAAACAGACCATCCAGATTCTGCTTCTGGAGGAGAGCAAACACAGCAAATGCTGAAGACACAGCAAATGCTTAAGAATCCTCTATCATTATTATTATTAAATCTTTCGCAACTGCTGAGGCATTTTGGTTCTTTGTATTTTCTCCATGAACACATAATATGGCCATAAATGTTTACTATACATAAATATAAAACATAAATATACATAAGATTGTATCATTTAATGATATCAGCTTTACAAATCTCAGGGCATTTCAAATATGAAGTCCAAGAGATCATGTAATAATTTTATCTGGCATGGTCATTGTGTGCCACTGCTATTGTTCATGGCTTGGTCAATGTTCAGTTGAATGAGTCCGTTTCTGCTGTCATTTGTACACTGCTGTCTCTAACCTCTTTTTTCATCTTAATTTCCATTTCATCTGCACTTGTATTTCAGTCAGAAATTTAGATGGGACAATGATATTCCAGAGCGTTTTGACATTTTGAACAGAGTGGATATCTGTCCACTAGATGGCAATACATATACATTTCCAATTTATAACCAGCATACAATAGTTGCTGTAGGTGACCCAATTAAATCATATTACCAGCACTATTTCAGAGAAACTGACGTGACCTGTTACTGACGTGATTCTCCTTCAGTTGTTCAGGGGTTTGGCTCAGGTGATAGTAACGATGGAGCTCTATACCCAGGTGCTCCTCCCACAAACTACTAAGAAAATCACCCTTGGAAAATCTGTGTTTGGTGTCCATTGAGCCTCATACATATTCATCAGGGGGAAGTTTAATAAAGCCAGCATCGTTCTGATGTGCACTCACATTTAATGTAAGCCTGTGTCTGGCATCTGAAGACTGACACACAAGGTCATCCCTTGTCCTTCAAGCTCGCACCTCACTGCTGACAGAAATTCTACTATCAAGGTAGGCTATTGCAGGGGGACTTCAGTAAGTTTTATTTAACTTTAAACATTATTGCATTTTACATTAAAAACTTTATTTCTTTACAAATGTTATTGCTGATTCACTTTCATCTTGCAGTAAAATGCAACATATGTGAACTAGAACTAACTATGTAATTAACAAAAAAGCTGAAAAATTACTAAATATTGTGGATAGCCTACATTTTGTACAACAACTAAAAATATTTATTTTCTGAACAAAGCATACAGAGACAATTAGGTTGATACATGAAATGTGAATAATGAATTGGAGGGACTAAACTTCTCCAGTATAAAAGAATGTATTTCTCTGCTCTACAGAGTAAGACTTCCAGATGTCTTTGGTGAGATCTATGGTCATTTATTTCTCTGCAAAAGAGCAAATATTTGTCGAAATCTCAGAATCTAAAAAATACCATAACAGAAAAAAACTGAGGCCTACCAGTTGCAGACGTAAGCCTACATACACATAGATGGTAATTAATGGAAACTTGAATCAGATCTTAATTCATTATTAAATAGCTGTAGCCTATTACTCAGTCTGTCATCACAGTGTCAGTCAGGTAGTCAGTGATATTCTACTAGGTATAAAAATAATGGTGAATGCCAACCTGCGTAGGCCTATTCAAATGCTTAAAGGTCTCTTAACTCCATAGTTGTTTCGAACCAAAATGACATTCTTCCGCGGAAATAACAGAAAAAAAAAACTAATCGTTCTCTTTCGTTTAAAGTGCTTACATGAACTAAAACAATTACAGTAAGGACCTAGTGGTCGTCAAGTCAAGTGAACAAGCTTACGTTTCAAGTGTCCGTCCTCGTTACGCAGTTGCCCAAACAAAAGCTATTGTGTCTTAGACATGAAGAATGTCGAAAGTGTCTAGAAGAACTTTTACAGAATACTTATTTCATTTCTAGCAGATGGAAGAAGATACGGACAACTCAGAAGCAGGTAAACGAGATGTTGTCAATTCGGAATTGGAAGAAATTCTTAAACTGCTGGCAGACTTGGATAGGACGAGAGTACTATTCAGTGCGCAAAGGTAAGTAAGTAAGGTGCTAGACGAAACATTGTTGACTTACTGCAATGACTTCATTTATTAATGGCGAGTTGACATCGTGCATAGTACTGTTCAGTCAATTAAATAAATTAACATGAATATATCTGTGTCTTAGGTTGGAATTGCAAACCTTTGCTAAGGTAAGACAGAAATATTATCCATCATTAGCCTACCATTTTGAAATGTCACACCGGTAAGTAGCTGAATGATAATGCCTTCGTGCTAGGATACATTGCTCATACGTAACATTCTCAGGTGTCATTCATGCTGTCAGCCAAAGTTATATCAGAGAAGACCATTGGTGTGTTTGTGTGTGTATCCATTGCGTCGTTACCCATTTGATCACTGTCAGAGTGAACATGATATGTGTAGGTGCAGCTCAAGTCCAGAGAGGCGTGTGTTTAGCGCGTGAGCATCTCTTATCTATTTGACTGTAAGCCTATGCCAGTTTTAGTTGCAAGTTTTGGTACATCTGTAGGCCTACATTTGAAATTTGTTGAGGCGTCTTAGATCCTGTAATGACAGACTACCAGGCGCTTCTGCAGACCATCAGAGCTTTGCAGCCCACCAGACTAGGATACATTGAACTGCTTCAGGAAGAGGTCAAGAAAAACCGAGATGTGAGTAGTAGTTATCTTGCTGAAGTGGGGAATAGCCTAAGTGGGCATACTGTAATCAAATAGGGATGGATTCATTATTGGCCTTCTCTCCCTGTGATTTAGTATAGAGTCTGGATTGTATTTATTATGACATTCAGTTTGTTATTATCTTATGTATACTTTCAGAATTTAAATGACCTTATCATCTATGATCAGTGTTTTGATATAGTCTGCTTGTGAAGAGCATGCATTTTGTATTTTCCTTATTGTGTTTCAAAGGGTCAGGAGTAGAGAAACGGTTTGGTTACTCTCCATATCTTTAATGGGTAGTCTGTCCATTCTTTCAAATCAAAATTTGAAAAATAATTATTTCTTTTGCAATAATGTAGTGATTGTGTCATTCAAAATGTATCATATGTCACTCAAGTGCACTTTAAATATCAATTTCACACAGTAAGATGAGACAAAGTTTAATTTGTAAGTGGGTCTACAGTTGTGTCATTAAATTATAATAATGTTTCAAATTCAACATCTTACTGTTGCCGATATATCTGACAGTCATACTGTTTGTCTCTATTTATTTCTGCTCCAGAGACCACCAGAGCGGTATAACACAGACGAAGATCCAGAGGATGTTGCCAGATCTGCGTCTGCAACAAAGCCCCCACATGGTCCGGGCCTCCAGCTGACTGTGCCCTACTCCATCCCCCGAGCTCTGGCTGTGGCCCCAAGTCTGGGAGGGGAGCCTGTGTCTCCAGAGCTGGCTGTGGTAAGCCCTTTTGCAACCTGACCTGGACACCTGATACCAGACACCACCAGACCACTGCTCCACTCTCACTGTGAGCCACTGTGAGCCTCCGCTGCGCTGTCAAGCTGTCGGGAGCTTATAGTCAGATCACACAGGAACAATATCTGTCTTCCTCTGGAAAGGGGCTGGGCTCTGTGTTTGTGTTAGGTCTCATCTACACTTCTCTCTATTCCTCTCTCTCTCTCTCTCTCTCTCTCTCTCTCTCTCTCTCTCTCTCTCTCTCTCTCTCTCTCTCTCCCTGTGGTGTGTGTGTGAGAGAGCGAGAGTGTGTGTGTAACCCTCAGGAGCTACCTGGCATTGTTCAGTCACTTGATTTATTCATGAATGTCTTAAACAAAGGAGTTAAGCTTTGACTGAATAAGTGGGTTGTAGGCAAAACAGAGTTAAGATTTATTGTCCGTTACACGCCTAGCTAACAGCTGATTAAGTGCTTTTTTACCCACACAGTTGACTGACTGCACATGTGTGTCTGGGAAGTAACAGTTTATGTTACGTGTGAATGAATAGTATTTGTTGAATATTATTTTTATCTTTGGCTACAGCAACGTCTCTCTGGGCTCCGTGCAACTGAAATGAATCACATGCCATGTAAATAGTAAATGGTAAATTATATAAAAAAATATGATATAATGATATAATGAAGTTCTTTGTATTGTTTGTTTGTTTGTACCCTAACATACAGAGTCTCAGGAAGATCCTTTTCGGCAATGTGTTTCATATCTTCAACTACGAGTGGAAGAAATCTTTCTTCCGATTCAGAGAGCCCTACTCAGTTCTGTCGTATGCTCTGGAGGCAGAGCGGGTAAGCAACATAGTTTAGGAATCATACGTTTTCTGTTTTGTGGTTGGTTACTGAATTTGATGACATGACTTCTAAGTTTTGTTAAGTAGATGATAAAGTACATTCAATGGCAACAGTTTTGCAATATTTAGCGATAGACCAAGCCTGGTCGTAAACAGCCCGTCAGGAGACACTTCACTTCGTACAGGGGTCTGGGATTCCAACTATTGAGAAACAATTGCTTTCAGGAGGTGTTCAAATTAAAAAAGATTGAATGAGCCCTTGACTGATAGCCTATCATATTCTCATGCTGCATTCTCAAAGTTCACTGATTGGCCAGGATGGGATGCATCCTGGCCAATGGCCAGAATCCCAGACGGAGTACCGAAGTGTGTTGCGTGACATAAATGTAATTTGCTAGACATCAGACGCTAGAGACGTCTAGATTTCTAGACTCTAAACTAGTTTCACGTAATGTAAGGAAACTCAGGTGATGATGTTAGAAGGTTTCTCTTCTAGGGTGGTGCCAGAGCAATTCAGATGGTGGTCCAGGCAAATATCATTAAATATCTGCTCTTCTCCCGAAAGACCAACTCTGACTGTTATGGCATGCAGAGGTGAGATCAGTCCAAATTATGAATGATTCAACCCTCTGTGAGAATGCAAATGTAACAGCATGTGTTGCCCCTTTCTATCTGTGCTATACATCATAACCAGTGTGTGTGTGTGTGTGTGTGTGTGTGTGTGTGTGTGTGTGTGTGTGAGTATGTGTGTGTGTGTGTGTACGTGTGTGTGTACGTGTGTGTGAGTTGTGTGTGTTTGTGTGTGTACGTGTGTGTGTGTGTGTGTGTGTGTGTGTGTGTGTGTGTGTGTGTGTGTGTGTGTGTGTGTGTGTGTGTGTGGTGTGTCAGCCTGGAGGAGGTTGATGAGAAGCAGCAGGAGAGAGCTCTAGCCTCCGCTCTGGCTGATATCCTGTGGACAGCCGGAGATGAACAGGCCACCACTGTTGCCCTGGTAACTTCCGAGTGCTGTTTCAGCCCACTGTTGGACTACAAGCCTGACAATTTCACTGAGAAGGTACTGACTGGTACCTCACCATCACACAGGTCTCTCCTGACTACAATAAATGAACTGAGTGTACTAGTTTTAGTAAATAAAATGGCTGATAGACACTTGGGCTGTCTCTCAAATCGCCTTTATCAGGGCACTGCAATGTAGTGCAGAGTGTGCAGTTAACATTTACTGTCATAGTGTGCATTTTTGATGTTCAGTGCTGTCCCAAATTGATCACTGTTTTGATCACAGTGGCAGAGGCGACAGGCGTAATCACTTTAAATCGCCAACTTAAACAACATTCCGATTGTTGACTGTAGTGTCACTGCGCTTGTCAATGTGAATGCACTATGCACTGAAACATAGTCTTTTAAGAGTTCAATGCACGATTTGAGACACAGCCATGTCCTTTCATGGAGCACAGATTTCCACTTGAATCTGGGTCACTTTGTTTGAGGGTTGTTTGAGGCTGCGTATACAGTACTAAGGGTCCGTTTCCTTTGCTCTCTTCTAAAGCTGCAGCTCTTCAACTTTGCCAGAAAAGAAGACACAGAGAAGTTTATCTATGAGCATATCCAATGTGTGAGTGATTTAAATGCTGTCTCTTGCTGTATTTAGCCTATTGAAACTCTAGAATTGAATTGAATTCTAGATCAAACATAATTAGTCATAAGTCTAGATTGTTACACTTGGTTATTATCTTCTTATCTTCTGTATTGGGTATTTGAAATATGTAATATATTTTGTACATAGTCATGAATTGTGGTAAAAGACCATGTTTTGTTTACACCTTTCAGTTTAAAGAGGAGGGGAGCCATGGAGTGATCCTTTTCCTCTACAGCGTGATCTTGTCAAGGACTATAGAAAGGTAAGACAGACTGACATCTTCCTCAATCAGAGCTAGCTTTGTCAACGTCTTCCTTTCTGTCAGTCTATCTTCTGTCTTATTTGCTGGAATCTGTATGGTTAACCTCAAACTAACAAGTACATTGAGTGCAATGAATTCAGCCTGTAGGCTGATTTGGGCAGTCATAGGTAAACGCTGGACATCACTGAGCATCTGGTTGTCCTGAGCTACAGATTCATTCACAATATCTAAAACCATTTCCTCTAATTGCTCTGATACACCCTATTATTAAGGCCTTTGTGTACTGATTCTGACAGCATTGCGATGCAGTGGAAGAGTTTGGTGCTGGTGTGTGTGGTTGTTTTGAAAACGATGGAATAGAATGTTGAAAGTGTAATGTTCCGTACTTTGTCGGAACCTGTGTGCAGAAGCCCTTAGTCAGGTCTGTTGGAAGCCCAATGTGCTGTCACATTCAGGATCATCTGTAATGTAGGCTCACTCTGGACAATGGCATAGCTTCTATCTACAGTAAAGGTGTGTGGCTTACAGAGTTATGAAGGGCCCAATGGTTATGTGATACAGTATAGTGCAGAGCTGCACAATGAGGGAGACGTATGTAACATCAGTAGGGAAGCTAGTCTTTACTAGTTACACCCGGGTTTGCAAATGTAGCTGGGAAAACAATGAAAACGATTCATTTAAATGACTAAGGAGCAAGTCAAGATCAGATTCAAGAACTTCTTAGACATCTGTTTGGTTAACTCTTTTGATAGCCTTCTGTACTAGGAGACTGGTAAGTACTCAACTTGAGCAGTGTTGGTTGCAGGCTTTTTGAGAGGGTTGTTAGACCTATCTGGGCCTTCTAGATCTGCTGGACAGAAGCTACTGTGTATGTATCCCATAATTGGTCCTGCTGCTGCAAGATACGCTAAAGCTTGACTATGCACTTTCAAAATCACACTCTTATGCACTTTCAACTCCTGTCACTCTCTTGTTAGCAAATTACACCCTTAGTAAGGTATTTAATTGTACTTAGTTGTGTTGTACTTGAATGTTAATCCTCTTTGGGAAGTTGCTTTGGATAAAAGCGTCTGCTAAATGCATTAATGTAAATGTGGGCTAAATGTAAGCTGCAAGGCTACAGGTTTGACTCTATCTGAGCAGGGAAAGTTACTGTAGGTAGCGTACCCTCAAAGATGAGCTTATGCTAAGGAAGTTTTGAAATCCTTATACTGGTTGCATCACACACTAAAGCAGTTTCTCCACAGGTGTTCCTTCCTCTAATCTCAAACATGCACCCACTACAAGAATTGGAAATAATGGGGTGTCACGTCACACTCCACATCTGACTCATGAAAGAGGTGGATTATGGGGGGAAAGTACAAAAGACTAGCTCATCTTAGCCTGTGGTACCAAAAAAAAAAATCAAGTGAACTTGGAGGACTGGTGTGATCACTGAGGAGAGAGGAGAAGGTAATGAGAGGCATTGTGATGTGAAGAGGTTGTGCTGGAACATGGGGCTGTTAAAAGTAAGGAAATGACCAAAAAAAGCAGGGGCAGATTGATAGATGTGAAAGGTCTCTGTGACACACAGTTTTTCAAGGATATTTTTGGGCTTTTATCACCTTTAATCAGACATAATCGAGATGTGACAGGAAATGAGTGGGAGAGAGAGAAAAATCGAGAGAGAGAGAGAGAGAGAGAGAGAGAGAGAGAGAGAGAGAGAGAGAGAGAGAGAGAGAGAGAGATTGGCCAATTGATCCCCTGATTTATTATGGTATGGATGCCTTTAGCAAAGTATGCCACAGAACCCCCCTGTGGTGCACAGTTTTGAATGAGGAGGAAGTGAAGGGGTTTGTCGTGTTTATCAGCTGCAAACCGTATCAAGGTCAGGTAAACTTGGATTGCAGAACTTGGTCTATGTAAATTTATGTCATGTTCATACTGTGAAGGCATGCATAGGAATGGCAGTTTGTTAATCCAAAAAGTCCCATTTGGTCTGGTGGATGGTAATTGACTAGTATGATGCTGTCAACAGAGTAGTCTCTATAACAGCATGGTGCTGACAATGACATGTGTTTGCATGGAGGATGTAGATGAGTGAATTTTGCTTCGTTGGAAATTTGAAGCCAGTAGCACCTTGGCATTCCACCCAGTGAGACAGGAGTAGTGTAGTACAGTGAGACAGCAGTTAGTGTAGAAAGCAGACATGGTTAAGAAGACAAGCTCTCAGGACTGTTCATGTGTAATTCACTGCCCTCTAGAGGTCATATATAGCAGTCGCACATCTACTGGGTCCTTCCATAGCAAGGGTGTCCAAACTACCGGTAAGGCCCGGTTGCCAACTGCGACCCTTTGCTATCTTTCATGTCATGATGGCCAATTAAAAGGTAATTTGGACGGTTGTTACATTAATCTAATATTAAAATTTATTATGAAAAATCACTTTTTATGGCTTTTGAATGTAGTTGGGTCCATACTTCCTCTACACACACTTTAAGTTTGATAAGCCTAATTTGTTGAAATAGTCAATTTACACTGTAAGTAACTGTCACAGGGTAAGGTGGATGGGGTCCCACAACTGCTCTTAATTTTTTGCATTGGCTCTTGGCAGCTTAGATTTTTCAGCATAAGCCCACATGTTGAAAGTTTGGCCATCCCTGTTATATTCTACAGCAATCATTTGGCACTTCCTTCATGATGAATCTCTTTTGTGTAAAGGTTGAGGGAGGACCTGGATAGAACCACCACTCACCTCCTACAGCAGAGTCTGGGCAACTTTGTGTGTCGGCAGGTAATGACAGTGCTTTGTAGTGTGGGTTTGTTGTACCTTTGTACTACAGTGCTTTACTGTGATATGTTGGCCAGGGCTGTCATAAAACGCTTAAATATTGTATATAGACTGCATAACATGATCAGGCAAAAACATTTTGAATCCACGAGTTGACTGTTGAATAGGGAAGTTCATGTCCCCCACATTGAAAAGAAAGTACAGAATTCTGACTTAGCATATCGCAATTCCGAGATACGATCTCGCATTTCTGAGATGCTATCTTAGAATTTCCAGATACATTATCCAGAATTTCCTTGTTTCTGCGTAGTGAAAACGGGCTTCCATAGTTAAAGAGCACTGACAGACATTTAGGATTCTGTGTCTGGCATATGATGCCTTGCTCTTTGTATGCAGTCAGGTTTTTACTGCAGATGCACACATGAATGAAACATGAATCTGTGCTCTTTGTAACAATGTGTGTTGCCTTCTCCTAACTGTTCATACTTTATGCCTGTCACACTATTGTCTATCTCTTGTGTATTTTCTCCATCAGGCCCTGCTGAACCTGCTGCTGACGGGGCGAGCCAATCCCCATGTGTTCAATGGGACTGTGCTGTATGATGAGAGAGGGGATGTGCTGGAGCACCCTCTCCATGGGGTTCTGGCTCGCAGTGATGTGGGTTATCTCCACTGGAGCAGGGAGCAGCTGCAACAGGGCAAACTGCCAGTGGTATGTTCCAGTTAACAACCCCTTTGACAGTGGTATATTCCAGTGACAACCCCTTGTAGACAGTGGTATATTCCAGTTACAAGCCCTTAGACAAAATAATCCAGGTTGAGCAAGGGATAAAAGTATAGAATTTGCTGATGATGTTTTCAACAGGCTGAAACATTGAGCTTTGGGTCTTTGGGTACTGCCTGGATGGTTCTAGGCATGGGTCAGTTAAGGTGTAACTGTAACTGTAACAATATTTCCATCCACGCTGACGAACGATAAGCTAATGTAGTTCTGTCTTCATGTGAATGAATTAATGTCTAAAATCCCATGGTTTCTCATTGGCTGTTAAGCATTTATCTTTCTAAAAATTGCTCTGAAAGTGATCTCTAACAATGTTGTTGCACATGTCGTTGTGATTATAGTTGTGGTCTGGACGCTGTCATTCATATTAATTGGAACAATATTTATATGTTGTTATAGTTATAGTTATCGTTCTTGGTGTTAACGCCCTTTTACCAGAGAGGGTTGAAGCGGATCTTTGCTTTTACTCTGTTGGCTGCTGTGTTGTGCTAGGTTGGCAGTATGCTGAAGACACCCAAGCTGCCCATCTGGGTGTGTGGCATCAATGATACCTACAGCGTCATCTTCAGTCCTCACCCTTCCCTCCTGTCTGACTGGAAGATGGAGCATCTTTTCCACCTCTACTTTTACAATGGCCAGGCCACCCAAACTAACACTGCTGTACTGACTATAGGTATGTTAGCACTTAAGCACTGCTGTTTAGGTTTCAAGGATGCATCCAGAGTATGTTAAAACACTTAAAGTAGCAAGTTAAAATACCCATACTTCCCAACACCAAAAGGGGCTTTGTTCCATCTGGGATTCCAGCCATTGACCTCGTTCACTCAGGATGCGTCCCATCCTGGCCAATCAGTGAACTTTGAGAACTTAGCTCAAGAATATTATGATAGACTATCAGTCAAGGGCTGATCCACTCCTTTTTTAATTGAAACAACTCCAGCAAGCAATTGTTTGTCAATAGCTGGAATCCCAGACCCTTGAACAAGAGAGGCATAGACTGAGGAGCTGGTTATGACCAGGCTTGTGTTACAGTGCTCTCCGAGTTTTTATCTACTAATAATATTTGCCATATAATCAGGTTTTATTGGAACTTTCCCCGTCTCCTCAGATACCCATTCCCATCACTGGGAGCTGGAGAAGAGGGATGTCCAGGGGGATCCGGAAAAGAGATTCCCTTCAGTTGAGATGACGATCCGGACCAAGTGGGAAGGAGCAGCCATTGACTGGAATGGGGCAGTGCCTTTCTTCTGACAAGGACCATGTGCCTCTCCTTCTTTTTCATTTCAAAGAATAGGACACAAACCCTGATATGGTATGTGATGTGGTATCAGAAACATAACTTATTCAGCCCAAATAGCAATGACTGTTTGTAAATTATACCTAAACTATTTTGCAATAATGCAGTTGCTGCCAGAATATTTCACATCTTAACAGATGAGTTACTGTATAATAGATGTCTAATGTATAATAGTTGTGTGTGTAATAAAATCATTAATCAAATTTGTGAAATTGTTCATTACATAAATAAACCCATTTTTACCCCAGCATTATCCAGTTAGAAACACTGGATCTGAGTGACAACAAAATGCACGCATAAAGCCATATGTGTGCTGGAGTGTGTTCCCTTTAGGCATATCAAAATACCATGGGTGAGCCTTGGTGAATGCAAGGACATGCAACCAAAATATAATCTTTGCAGCTAAATACAGTCAATAAAGATGAACAATAGCACAGACAAAATTGTTATTGTTAAAAAAAAAAGCTGCAGTGAGGTAACCAGTGATCCTCGCCCTTGCATTCAAGGGATCTCGGATCTGGATCTCGACAGTCATGGAGAACTGAGACCATTCAGACAACTTGAAAATATTAACAGAATTATTCATTTTCTCCTTTGTAATAAAGAAACTGGTAAATGAATAAATGAAACAAAGGATAATCAATTGTGTAATATATAATATTGACATAATAATAATCCAATAACAACTCAACATTATACACTGTATATTAAACACTGTTTGTTTTATGTAACATATTATCACCAGCATACAAAGGTGTAGTTGACAACAGAGGTGTGTAGCTTGAACATCAACATTAGACAGTTTCCTACCAAATATACCATTTCATTACCTGGTTTCAAATATAAACTGGTTACAAATGTAATGTATTAATGACACAACCCAGCAAAATATATGTATTATATAATAGCCAACTCGACCTTGATATTAGAATCCAAAAGCAAAAGATTTGGTTTAGTGTTTACAGATTTGGGGTGATGATATTCAACCTGATTGTAACTTCCGGGCTAAAAAGATTAAAGAATGGGGCCATAGAAAATGCAAACAGTGATTCAATATATGAATATATGTATATTACTCATTAGGGGCCATCACTTGAACACAATCACTTAAAAATGCAACAAATTGTCGCTCTTTTTTTGTTATTTTTGTTTTTTTACAACCAACGACCAACTGCTAGATTGCACTGGTACATACCTGTCACAGAATAAGGAGAAATGCTCCATATAGACCATGCTTGGGGGAAATGACATGGGATTTTCTTTATAACACATTCTTTTTAGATGTAAAATGTAATTATTCTTTTGCATATACAAACATTTTCATATTTAGTATTAGTAGTAACAATCATGTTTACATTACATGTAGTCAGATTTATGAATTCCATGTTAATATCACCACTTTGAAACATCTGGAAATTCCAACTTGAGTTGGAAGAGTTGCAGAGAGCCAAAGCATTTTAAGAGCTTCCCCCAAGGATCTCTTCCAGGTTAATGTCCTTCATCCAGTCATCATTACCTGTGCCTGACTTCAACAGGGAATCTATGAAATCAGAGTCAGTGTTGACGCCCGGCACAGTATTGTCCCCCTCGGGGAGAAAGTCAAACGTGTGCTGGCCTGGGCGACTGTTGCTGTTGTTGTTCTGCTGATACCCCCTCAAACTCTGATTGGCTGGTGGGAAGGGACCAGCGCAAACCGACTCCGCCATTGACCCGGCGTTCAGGTTCGTGGCAGGAGGAACAGGCATCCGCGTGGACTGTGTCTGGGGTGGACAGGTTCTTGAAGCCGGCCCCCTAAGGTTGCCAGTGTTTAGGGGTGGCATTCCCCCACGTGGTGCCACCTGATTGGGTGGTCCGATAGAGCCCTGGGGGAAGTGGTGGTGCCCAGCCAAGTCAGGCTGTGAGCCGGGGGGTCCTCCAGACCCTCCTGGCCCTGGTCTCCTCTTCAGCTCCATCCCAGTCTGTTTGTGTCCTGCTGGTGACCAGTTCATGCCTGGCTCTATATTGCTCCCTCCAGCAGGCCCACGGAGCCCTGGGCCCAGGAGTCTGTGTTGAGGCCCTGCAGTCCTAGGAGTACGAGGCTGGAGGTTGGCCACTGATCCACCTGCAAAGCCGGGACCACTGCCTCCCTGGAACTGGGCTACTTTGGTTTGATGCAGTCCAGCCATTCTGCTCTCGTTGCTGCTGTTGAACTGGTGCTGCTGCTGTTGTGTCTGCTGCTGGACACAGGAGCCTTGATGGGGGTCTGGCCCACTGGAGAACGTGTCACTGGAGCTGCCCATCATCTTATTGGCCTGGTTAGGCAGGGGGCGGGGCATGGCTTGAAGGTCATTAGGGCCAGGGCTGGTCTTGGACACAGGCTGAGTGGAATTAATTCCTATGGAGAGCACAAACAAACATTAGCAGACTATACCATGATAAAACATGCAGTTAACACACCATTAGGTTTTGGATTGGTTAAGTACCTTTTATATTAGTAACATGTCCTGATCTTTGTTGTTAGCTACACTAACGCCTCCTCATCGCTAGCGGTAAGGGGATTCAGTGGTATGAGGTGTGTGTATCTTGCTATGGGTGCAACAGGATGCTTATATTTCCTTATCTTATCTTGAGTGTGATGAGAATCTTTTAAAACATAAATACATTCATACAAGTAGAATAATGGTGCATATGATAATGATACAAACTAGCACACTACTGCAAACAAAACTGAAAGGTTGAATACAAGAACATGCGTAGAATTTATCACCTGTGTTATACATCATTGAGTGTTGACCTCCTACTGCAATTCTGGCCTGCTCGTAATCAGGTGGAGGTCTGGCGAGATGATGATTGAACTGGTCCTGGGCACCGGATTTATCCTGTAGACAGACAGGCACATGATTAGGGTCAACCAAGTTGTCTGTGCAATTACATTGCTTGTGTCAGTAAGTCAAACGAGGCAGCAAAACTTGATACACTTTATAGGTACAAAGCTCTTTCCAAAGGAGTGATACTGTATGTACATTAGGGGTGTAGGCCTGTTCCAAAGTGCACAGTCAGAGGAAAAAGGAAAAGAGTACAGAAAGTACAGTTTCTCAAACATATACAGACTGATATAGAGCCCCTATGCCTCAATGGGTATCTAGGGATAAGTGGAATTTTATAACTGCATAAACTTTTTAAAATCGTTTGTCAGAGAGATACATGTTGAAAATGGAAACATCACTGCCAGAGCGCTCTCTCTGTGTGTCTCTCTCTCTGCCTGGTAAACTGTTGCACTGCGGCATACTGTTTTCTTGGAAAATAAAACGTAGCTCATAAACATCATTAAGGTTCACACAAACATATAAATTTAGTTCAGTCGGGGCTCACTGAGGCTGTGCAGTGTTCATGGTGTGTTTGTTCAGCAGCAGTAGCTGCTGCCACGCTGGCTAGGAGTATGTTGACAGCTGCGGCAATCTAAGCAGATCTAGCCTATAATACTAGACTGACTATATATCATAAACGGAAAATAAACCTGTAAATACATCTTGCGTGAGAGCTGCATTGAAATGCATGGTGATTAATTGTATTTGTGTGAATGTGGATTTATGATTTTGTCTCAAAAACAATATGGTCAATACAGTTTCATCCTGCAATTGTGCACTACTAGTCAATACTAGACATTACTTCTATGTGTCAGTGAGGTGGTCTCTGTGCTTTTTGCTGTGTCGTGATTCCTCTCTATCCTTCACTACTGAGGCCCTGGGGACTTTTTGCCACTGTTTGATAAATCTCTTTTTATCTGAGCATGACCTACTGTATATCATATTATGGGTGGATATCCTGAATTTCTTGCTACAGTACATGAAAGACTCCAACATGTTTGTTTGCCTTTTATTTAGCTAGTTCACTAGAATTACAGCAAAAACTGCACAGTGTGCCTTTAACTGTTTTATTTTCATTTAAAAAGTGTACATGCATGCATATCATTTGTACCTGCAAGCATGCATGTATTGTGGTAAGCATGTAAGATGCCGTGCTGCAACACAAAGCATAATATTACTTTTGTAGCCTCTGTCTAATGAATCTGAATCTCACTTGTGTAGACTGCCTCTGCGCTAGGAGCAATATGTAGAAACACAGGAACTAATCTATTTATGCTGGAGAAGGGTGCACAAGCAGTGATTTGGCCAATCCATAAAAAGCAAACACTCTCCCTTCTCATTTGAGGCTGAATAGACCAAAGCTGTAGCTCTTCACCTAGTTAGTACACGCAACCACCCTATAACTCTGCATGCTGCCCACCACAACAGGACAGCATCGTTCCATCATGGGCACAACTAACGGAATGAACCAGAATCCATGGAATTACAGCACCACCAACTGACATCAAAAGGAATCTAAAGTATTTCCTTCTCCTTGTTTAGTGGTTTGTGTTCTGATCAGAACAAAAACAATCATGTAGTAGTTTTGGAAAGGAGAGATATGAAAGAGTAAGAGGAGAATTTGATCAAATCTGTTTCATTCTTCTTTCAGTTACATTGTAATGATAGCACATGCTGCAAATTAAAAAAAAAAAAAACCTCGCTCCATATGATGTGCTGAAAAGTGCCCAAGAAGGTGGCATGTGTTCGTCCATTCCCCCGAGACCAAATATGTATTTCCTGAGTCTGGGAAACCCTTCTTAAGGGTCCTTGCTCCTCCCAAAGTGAGCAAATGTCAGTGCAAGGGTTAACTGCTGTACCCTGTCCCTTCCCCATAGAACCAGTCTGTGAGGAGTGTCAGTCAGCGTGTTGACTCCAGACATTTCCCAGGGCCAAATGGCTGTGGCGCTGGAGAACTCCGTTATTAAGGGGGGCCCTTTCTTTGGGAAGACACACGGAGAGCAGGACCACTCTCCGCACACTTGCTCCAGAGGTCCCATAAGGAAAACATAGAGTTGACTCCCTCATGACTTTTCTCACCGCCGTACCCCAGCACACACACACACACACACACACACACACACACACACACACACACACACACACACACACACACACACACACACACACACACACACACACACACACACAAGCACACACCACATCACAGGGAAGAATTCAGAAGTCTGACAGGTCACTGTGGGAGCAGAGGGGAAAGGAAAATGCTTTTTTTTTTTTTTTTTAGTTGCCATCATTTCCAGAAAAGAAATGCTGCAGTTATTCTGGATTCTTCCAGGGCCTATTTGAAGCTACGTGCTGCTTTTTTGTTCCTGCTCAACATTTCATCCGGCTGCCAAAAAGGAAATTTGAAGGAGTCTTGCCACCGTTTCCTTACATTAGGATTATTTTTGCTTACTTTAGTTCAGCTATAGTTGAACTGTTGTTAACCATCCTCCACAAACAGAAATTGACACATTGATATGTTTTATGGTTTCACTCAACACATGCGCACCATTTAGTAAGAAAAAAAGTGCAATGCATATCACATAATAGGCCACTTGGCCACATAACTCCAACTTTTGTTAACAAAATCTACAGTTAATTTTCACAGAGCCTAAAAAAAAAAAAAACATAAGCCTTTTCCCTCCGTTGTACTCGGGCCAATTAGCAGCACCGTGAGAAATCACAGAGGTTCTCAGAACATCTGACCACAAAGCCAGTCCATCCTCATGTTACACCCCAGTCTAGCAAGCCCTTCCCTCTCTGTGGAGGCTGGCCAGGGAGAGAGAGAGAGAGAGAGAGAGAGAGAGAGAGAGAGAGAGAGAGAGAGAGAGAGAGAGAGAGAGAGAGAGAGAGAGAGACAGAGAGAGAGAGAGAGCTCTGTTAACATGTACGTCTGCGTAATCCTCTCTTTGTCATCCTGATGTGTCGTGAAGCCCCCCCCCTTCTTTTTCTGCTTTAAATGAATACCACATGTGGCCATGGACTCCATGAAGAAGCGGTGTGTGAAGAAAGCTCTTGGCCCACAACATTATGACCAGCTGACAGGCATCCAGGGCCTCTCTCACTTACTCAGTCTTTCCCTCCACGCCCCCTCCCTCCCTCCCACACACACACACACACACACACACACACACAAACACACACACACACACACAGGGTCTCTCACACTCACTTTTCTCTATTATTGCTAGCTACCATTAGCTCTTTCACATAAACATAATCTCATACATATTGCTCTCTTCCCTTTTCTCTCTTTCTCTCTCTCTCCCTCTCTCGCCTTCTCTCTCCCTCTATCTCTATCTGTCTCTTTCTCCCTCTCCTTCTCTCTCTCTCTCTTGCTTTCTCTCTCCCTCTCCCTCTCTCTCTCTCTCTCTCTCTCTCTCTCTCTCTCTCTCTCTCTCTCTCTCTCAGGCCATCGTGCTGTTCCACAAACACAGGCCTGTGCTCTGCGCTCTTGCTCTCTGATTTAGTCCGCACTCTCTCCGGCTCTCTCTCACACTCCTCGTTTTCCTCCCGGCTGCAGTCCCAGGGGATGGGCCTCGGCATCTGGAGTTGGCCCCAAAGCTCTTTCCCAGAAAACAAGCATTCCCTTCACAGCGCCAACCAGCTACAACCTGTCATTCCCATCCCCTTCACCCCCTACATTCCACACCACTCCAGCCACCACCAGCGGCACCATCACACAGCCACAGCCACAAGCGTGCACACACACACACACACACACTCTCTCTCTCTCTACACACTCTCTCTCTACACACACACACACACACACACACACACACACACACACACACACACACCACAGCCTGCAACATTCACGTTCACCACGTCTCCATTACCCCTCATACTGGATAAGCAATATGTGTGTATTTGAGTTTATTGGCTTGTTTGTTTTTTATTTGTTTAAACAGAAACATAATCCCTATTATCTACTGGCCTGTAATAATATAAAAGAAATATAATTTTAATAAGAAAATGTCTTCATTCTTAATATTCTCTTGCATCATACGCAAAGGGCTTTAATATTCAGCACTGAATTTATCCAAGGCTCCATTCCAGGGCCACACACAGAGGTCATCAGCAATAATATCTATTTGGGAAACACTATCAGACAAACAACAGAGTCTCACCAGGGGAAAAATGCTGCATGTGAAAAGGCAATAGGAGCAAGTAGATGAACCCTCAGATGATGGTGTATAAAGAGACCCAGGCACGGGTTGGACAGCGTTGCATTCAAAAGAGTTCATTAAGCCAGCGTTCTCTAGAGCAAGAGCACATGGGGGGAAGACGGAAAGTTGATGTCTGTTCTTTTTCACAGTCATCTCTCTAAGTGTCTCCCATTGGGAGGAAATACACTGCAGCTAATTGCCACTCTGAGGGAGATTGTGTCTGCAATGAAGGATCTTTATTTCTATAGTATCACTAATTCACTTCGCTGTGGGAAGAGGTGAAGAAAGATGTTTTTTTGCCTTAAGGCATGCTGGGACCATCCTGCTAAAGCCTTGTGTCGAGAGAGAAGCTGGAAATGGGTCTGTTCCTAAAACGGAACAATTGCTCCCCTCATCACAGTTTGAAGTGCGCTGCTGATGGCTCGTCATGTGTGGTTTGCCATTATCACTATCTGTACAAAAGTGGGGTTTGTGTAAAGCTGAATACAGGGGGGGGGGGGGGCATTCATCGCCCTGATCATAACAAATCAGCAGTTACACTTCTGGCACCAAGATAAGCAGATTACTGTCATTTTCCACAACTTGCTCCTCGCAGCTAACAGTCACCAATTAACAAGCCCCGCTGTGCATGTCTATGGGCTGATAGAGAATGACTGTGACAAGTGGAGGGAGTACAAGCCTTGCATGCTAATCTAGCACACGGCCCACCAATCGGGGCTTGTTGTTGTCAGATGGCTTTAAGGGGAAAACATATTCAAGGCCCAAGCCACTGTGAATACATAAGCAATATTCACACGGCAAGAACAACGGCAAGAGAGCTGTTTGTCAGAGCAGAAATTCAGTTTGCAAAGAGCTTTGGGCCAAAACAGACTAAAAGAGAGAAAGAAGAAAAAAGACAAAGACAGAAAGAAAGAAAGAAAGAAAGAAAGAAGAAAAAGAGTGACGCTTCAGGCAGTCACATTGGGTGATTTCCATTCATTTTTAAAATAGAAATTAGACACACAAGTGATGGTGGCGCTGGTGAATAATTGAGATTTACAGCTCTACTAATGACTGATCTTTCCATGATTGTAAAAGCTTTCAAGGGCTAAATTTATATTAGAAGAACTTGCCAATATTGCTGATTCTAATTTCACATGGATTCACACAATGTGAACATGAGAAAATGTGAGAAGCATTAGATCATATTTTACTGAAATATATTCGCCTATCACATTAGCTCGTTTAGCAGTGTCAGATGAGCAGCTGGTGCTACATATCTCTTGAACATTAGACTAAACCTCCTGAAATGGATATGAAATGAATGCTTACCGCTTGTTGATGACTCATTTTGAGGTGCATCCCAGGTGCTTGCTGGTTGAGACATGGTCTTGAAGGCAGTCCTTTGGTCAGCAGGCACTGGGATCCACCTGTCGGAACCTGCTGGTTCTGGAAATGAAGACCACTATGGGGTTGGTTCTGCTGTTGAGTATGGCTCTTGCTTGCTTGTTGCTCCTGTTGTTGTTGTTGTTGTTGTTGTTGTTGTGAGGTGGCTTTACCCTGAGGCAAAGACATGAGGGGGGCCTGATGCCCTACAGAGGATCCATCCTTTGGAGTGAACTGAAGTATGGGCTTGCTGTTGCAGACCTTCAGGTCTGTGTAACTGGAGTTGTTGAATCCATTGCGCTTAAAAAGGCAGTTATTCCTGCCCTTGTTCTGCTTGATGGGAAGAGGGCTGTTGTTGTGCTGAGAGCACAGTGGGGACAGTTTATCTCCTGGGCTGAAGGGCCTGGCAGAGGAGGTGGCGGGGAGGGTGCCCAGGGACCAGCTCGCCTGGTGGCCCTGATTGGGGTGGCTTGGCTGGGCATGGTGGAGCAGGACGCTGGGCTGCTGCTGGTTGGCTGCCATCTGCTTGAGCTGCTCAGCGTGAGAGAGCTCTGGCCAGCCTGCTAGGCTTCTGGAGAGGCCAAGAGAGCCCTGAGGAGCCTGGCTGTGACTCAAGTGTACTGAGCCATCCATAGAGAACGAGGGGCCAGCCGAGGCAGGCCGGTGCTGCTGCTGCTGTTGAGAGCACTTTGACACCTGACTAAAGTCTGGAGGATACTCAGTCTTGATTGGCTTATCCAAGAGGGAACAGGGATTGGTTGAGCCTGTCGAGCTGGGGCGCCCAAGCTCCAGATTAAAGGCATCGTCCTGCTTCAGGATCTTCTCAAACTCAAACTCGTTCAGGGGTACGGATTTGGTCAACTCATCCAGAAGCTCCTGGAGCTCTGGGTCGAAGTGGCCTCCGTCTTCAACCTTCAAGTCGAAGCCGTTCATGCAAGAGGCACCAGCAGAGCTCTGGCCACAGGCCTGCACTTCCACCGGCTCCTTCTTCATATGGGCCAGGGTGTTGAAGAGATCACTGTCCAAGCCATGGGGGAGCAGGGAGTGCAAGGCCGGGCCCAAGGAGGATGAGCCTGGGTGGTTCTGGAGCCGGCTGGGCCCGAGAGCACATGGTCCGGCCTGGAGACTGCCAGGGTCCATGCGGAGGCGCTTGAAGTCCCCTCCTCCTGAAGACCCACAAGAGAGGCCATTTTTCTTGAAGCCAGATGGGTGTCCTTCGATCTTTCTCCGAAGTGACCCATGGACCTGAGGCAACAATAACAAAAAAAAGATACAGAATTAGAATTCCAGTAGAACCCCAAATGACACACAACATGTTACATTTATGGTTAGAACACTGAAAGAAGTCACAGAGGACAAAATGAAAGGATGCATCCTTCTGCTTTGAACAAAGATCAATAGCCCGTCTGTGTTGAGAGAATGCTTAAGGGTACAGTGAGCCATAACATTAGACGCAGTTAGATCTTCACAGATTCTCTTTTCACTGATTCGTCAGCACTGACGGTAAAAAACGGTAGCCAAGCACAATAGTAACTCATACCACAGTAATTTAATTTAAGATGATAAACCAAGTCAAATCCCTGCTCCAGTAATCTGAGGAGTGAGTGAGTGCTCAGGGATTAGTACATTATTACGCTGTACATTATTCCCACAGAGAAGGGAGTACGTGGATTGGAAAGTCCTGTCATTAGTAGAAATTTGTTTAGCAATTACAGAGCAGAGATGGAACAAAGGAATAGTTTCTTGCTTTCTACATCAGTGACATACTGTCCCATTTTTGGCTTAGGGCATAAGTGTGTGTGTGTGTGTGTGTGTGTGTGTGTGTGTGTGTGTGTGCGCGCGCGTGCATGTATGTGTGATTTGTTTCATTGTAATACTGAGAGTATTCATTTTCTTTCCATTCAGTTCATAATACAGTATGTAGGCCAGAAAATAATCTGGCAAAAATCAATATTAGCCGACATTATAAAACATCAAGTCCTGCTCAGTGAAAACAACTAAATGTAACACAGAAGAGATACAAGTGAATTGATGTCTCCATTATTATGTGGAGTAAAAATGCCTGAAAGTGTGTGGATCTGAAAGAGACATGAGCACATTATTCACCCAAAAAGGGCTAGGATTCAACACTTATTTCTTATTTGACTAATCCTGCAGTCTGGCTGCCAAGGCTGAGTTTGCCACGAACCTCTGTAATTGTTCACTGGTATTATGTGTTCCTTCTAATGCAGCCTTGGCTATCAGCCTCTTTTGTTTTCAGACCCAAGGGATTGAGTGGGAGTCCTGTTGTCTCAAAGATTGATCCAGCATCGCAATGCCAACATGGCTGCCCACTGTCTGTCTGCTCTTCACTCTTACACAGACTCAAACCTCTCTCTCTGCCCGCAATTTATCTCAGCCCCCCAAGTTCCCCATCATTTTAAAGTGGGTCATAGACGTGCTCTAGTGTGCTGACTACAACCTAATCAAGGTTGTGGACTTTAGTGCCAAGTGGACTGGAAGTACCATTACCTTGACTAAGACCCTGAACACTGAACAGGACATCCAGGGTCCTCAGAGACCTTGAGTACCAGCACCAAATCCCACCAACAGTTACCAGGAGGTTGCTTCCCTTTTAGGATTTTCTTCATCTGGTTTCCTGCTGTGTTTGTTTGTGCAGGTTTTAAAGGTACTGGATTACATTGAATGCAACCTAGGGCTTCAGAGAGACCACTTCACAACAAATCAAACAAAATGAAGTTCACTCAAACAAACATCTAAACCGCTTCTCTTTGGTGTCTGATTATCCACAGTAATCTAGCGCCTAAAATCCAGTAAATAACAGACTATTATAAATAGCCAGACACTGAGCAACTCCCGAAAGCAACACAATGACATCAGGAAGGAACCAAACACGGGCTAACTAGGCTACAGCTTTGGGGAAATTAAATATATTTGAAGAGAATGTAGTGTTTAAAAGTCATTTCAAAGGCCTCTCTTAGGGCAATGGCAAGGGTCATTGTTACTTAGTAGTAGAATGCTTTGCTTCTGGGGTTTTAACGTTAGTGTTATATAGAATGGATATATCTGAAATATTAAAGCAGACAAAACGTACAAGTATGGAATCAAAATAAGATAAACACCCCTGAATTGATAGAATCAAGAATAAGGCAGGACTACATTTTACTGCAGATGAAGTTGTATTTATATTAATTGGATACTAATTCATGCCCTTGCCTGTAGATGCCATTTTCAGGAATATTGCATTAGACTGTGGTGGAAGTAGAAAATAAAACTCATTCATTTTCCCAGTGCAAGCCAGTGGCACTCTCTATATTTGTCAGAAATCCCCATGACAAATCTGAGACATCTGAAAATAGATTCTCTGATTAAGATTTAATGAGCCCAGAAAGTTGGGATTATGTTGAAAGTGACTCCTGGCCAATAGAGATCCCACGGCCACCCTCCTCTCCCATTAGCAGAGTGTCAGAGCTGGGGAGCATCTCACAGGATAGAGCCTTTGATAAAGTGCATTTTGCCAGTACTATCAGCTTCAGTTAGGATCCAGTTAGGACATACTGTGGACCAAACTACTGTATAATGTTATATATATGTTGGATTTCTATACTGATATTTAACTGTGTTCTTACACCATTGGAATAAGAAATGCTCATTGTATTATTTGGTAAAACAGTGGTGTCTTGGGTAATAAGCATAAAGCGTAAAACAGGGAAAACAAAAGCTCTAATAATACAAGTGTTTATATTGCAATATTATATTGCAAATCAGATGCAAATCAGCTTTATGATTATGATCCGTACTAATGCTATTACTCTCCATATGGATAGATATGATGATGACAGTGCTCTTCCTTCTAGGTGCATTCAACAAATCAATGGTTATTGTAGTGACCATTCATACTGATTTTTAAATCCTTTTGCTTGATGTTGATTGGGGGAATCTTTGATTTATTTGGTTGCAAAAAAGAAATCAAGAGAGTTTGAATGTGTTTCCAAAAAGTGAGGCCTTATTTATAGCAGTAGATACATATAGCTCCAAATATAGCCACAGATGGATTGGGAATTAAGAAAATAGAACACAAAGCAGCCAATCAAGTTGCCAAGCCAAGGTCAAAAAGCTCTGTACTCCCAGTCAGTCAGACCTCCCCAGGTCACCTTCCTATTTAATGGGCCTGACCTGTACAAAGCATATACTCACAAGCATGAGAAATAAACGGCAAGAGAATTATAATTGTTTTAAAAAAATAACATAAGGAAATGGCTCCTCAAATTATTTCCAGCTTTGCACGTGAATATAATCCAAATGCCAGGATGTCCATTCACTGGATGGAAATAGTCTTGGCAGACCACAATACAGCAATGTGAAAATACAGCAAGACCAAAATACAGCAAGATCAAAATATAGAAAAGACCAAAAATTGCCTGCATCTCCGTGTTCATTCACTGAACAAACACATTGAAGGTCACGTCTAATTAATTCTTTAAGCACACCGGAAGGAGGATATCCCACTAAACAAAAGTCAGGGCTTGTTCTTTCAGCCAGACATAGAAACACCTTTTGAAAAGGGTTTTATCTTCCTGCCCCACTCACTCCACGGCTTTCTATGCATCCCCCACAAGAGGGAGAGAGATAGGAGTGGGAGGAAGAGGAGAGAGGATGAGAGGAAGAAAGAGAGAGGAAGAAAGAGAGAGAGAGAGAGAGAGAGAGAGAGAGAGAGAGAAGTCAGACCATTATGTGGATCTCTAATCAGCATGGGCACGTGCCTCTTCCTCCTTCTCCTCCTCCTCTTCCTCCTCCTAGCTGCAGAGGTGGGCCACCGCTTGGCTCTGCTCTCCTCAGCACTTTGCCTTAGCACACTTCCTGACGGATTACTAGATTGATGCCAGCCCCCTGGGGAGAGGAGGAGGATGAGGAGGAAGAAAGGAGATGGAAAAAAAAGAGACAGAGGGAGGGAGGGAGAGAGGGAGGGAGGGGAGGATCAGCGCCGACTGATGAGGCAGGCAGGTTGCTGGGCGGGAGCCCCCCCTCCCCCTCCACCCCACCCCCCGGGGAGATGGTGGAGCATGAAGATCAGAGCGCCTTTGAAGCGACGTGAGTTTACCGCACATCCATGTTCGAGCGAAAGCCCAACAATTAGAGCCTGCCTTGCGGCGCATTTACATTGGATGCACGGTCGTCGGCAGGCAGGCAGGCAGGCTCTCTCTCTCTCTCTCTGGCTGTCTGGACTCCACTACTCCACTAAGCCCGTGCCAGACTGCTGACAGTGCCACCCAGGCCCTGGCAGAGGCTACGGGTTTTGTTTCACAGGCAAACATGAAGCTTCCAAGTGGCCAAGCAAGCAAGCAGCAGCAGCAGCCCCTCGTGAGGTGAAGAATGAGCTCCATTCAACACATCAGCAAGCAGGGAGCAACACTGGCCAGCGACACTGAGAGAGACCGAGCTGTTTCTTTCACAATCGTGTGTGTGTGTGTGAGTGTTCTAGATTGTTCTTCGATTGGATGACTTGACAAGAGGGAAGAGACAGTGTGTGTGTGTGTGCAAGGACTAGTATGCCACGAAAAACAATTGAGAAGTTTTGCAATAAAGGTTTCGATGTTTCACAACAGGGGGAGAAAGACACAGAAAAGCCAGAAAAGGGGGTGTTAGAGAATGAGAGATGGGTGGCCTGGGATGTTCACGGATACCACAGAGAGAGAAAGAAGGGAAGTACTTGAGGTTCAGTAAAATTCCTGACTTTTATCGAGCCGTTATGAGGCAAAACCCAGCGCAGTGTATCGGTGTGTGTGTGTGTGTGTGTGTGTGTGTGTGTGTGAGTTTAGGCCCTGGAGCAGGCAGTGTTGTGGCACCAGTGACAAGGGTGGAGTAGTTGAGGGGGTGTCTGTCAGCCTCTACTGTCTAACATCCATCACATCTACTGACAGCCCTGCTCAAGCTTACACACCACTCAACACTACTGTCAGCTCGTTTCACGTCCCCCTGTCACACTCACACACACACACACACACACACACACACACACACACACACACACACACACACACACACACACACACACACACACATATGCACAGCCAGCTCACAGCGACAGCCAGGCCGACACGACAGTGTGGGGTAGCACGGCATTTGCTCTCCTCCAATCCATCTCTCTCTCTCTCTCTCTCTCTCTCTCTCCCTCTCTCTCTATCTCACCACAAAAAACATGATGGCCTGCATAAGAACTTGTAATGCTATGCGGTTGATAGGGATGCATCAGTAAAAGGCACAGAGAAGAAACCCTCCCATATAATATTTGGCCTACAACATCAATGGCTAACTATCAGTTGTTTTTTTTAAATGACTATCAAAATTTTAGATATAGTCCAATTTTGAGACACTTGATTCTAAGAGGATGGCACAAATATCTGTTCTTTGGTATTTTTTGCCCTCACTGTGCCTTCCAGGCAGCGCTACCCCCAAGGCACTGCTCTCCCCAATTTCGGGTTAGGAAGAGGGTTGAGGGGGTTCGGTTTAGGGCAAAAGGGTTAAGGTAGTGCCTTTTAGGATGTGCTGCCTGGAAGGTGCCATTGGGGGCAAAAAACACCATTGAGCCAAATACACTCAAACCACATCTATAACCCCGACACACATGCATTACAGTGCATTACTCACTCTGCCTATAGACTGAACCCTATGATCCCATACCATGAATGATACATGCTGATTGATTGCGGTTGTTTGATCACTCAATCGCTCAATGGTGCTGCATGACCATGACGACGGCCTACAAGATTGCCGTCTAAACTCTAAACTTACAGCTGTCAAAGGCAGTCTTGTATGACCCCCCCAAATCTGCCCTCCTCTGGTTCCAAAATACCACATAACAAGGAGTCCGAGCGGAGTGGAGCGGAGCGGGCCAAAGGGAACAAAAGTCCCATGGTATCAGCCCCCCTCTCACAATGGCAGGAATACAAAAAGAGCAGTGTTCCCCAGGTTAGGGTAGCAGCCACTTCCTGCTTTCCCCGCACTAATTCACTCACACCCATGGCAAAGGCTGGTGTGCTGTTTCGTTTCATTGTTACAAATGGAAACAACAGCCACCATTTTTTGTTTTCCAAAAAAGAGAAAGAATGCTACAATAGCCCTCCTTTTATGTATGTGTGCGTCTTGGAGTATATGTCTTTCCCTCCATTTCTGCAGGCTGTTTTTTCTTGTTCTTGTTTTCTTTGTGTGACATCTCGTGCTTTTTTCAAATTTATTTCTGACATGCTGCTCGATCTGTCTGCTTCAATCACTCCGTCTGTCTCCCACCAGTCTCATCTCCATCTCTTCTTGGAGCTTTCTATCAATGTCTCCATCTTAATTTCTCTCTCTCTCTCTCTCTCTCTCTCTCTCTCTCTCTCTCTCTCTCTTTCGCTCTCTTTCTCTCCCTCTCTTCACAAGGGCTTGTCGATGTTAAAAGATAAAAAGGGTAAAAGAAAGGGGGGTGGGGGGTGTATAGTGAAAGACCTCCCATTTTACCCCACCATCTTAGTGCTGTTGAGAGCAAAAATGCTTCCCAGAGGCCATTCTGAGAGGGATTCATTTAGTCACAATAGAGACTGAGGGTCTCACTCCATTCACTGAGCTGTTACCAAACCCCAGAGATCACAGTCGACTCCAGCGAGAGAGAGGAAGAGGAGGATGGCGAGAGAGCCAGAGAGGCAAACAGGGAGGCATACTGTACTGACAGAGGCCATACTAAACTGAGAGACAAAGGGTTGGATCACCACCATTACAGAAATCAGGTGGTGGTGTGAGTGATTGAGAGACATTAAGAGAGAGAGAGAGAGAGAGAGAGAGAGAGAGAGAGAGAGAGAGAGTGAGAGAGAAAGAGAAAGAGAGAGAAAGAAAGAGAGAGAGAGAGAGAGAGAGAGAGAGAGAGAGAGAGAGAGAGAGAGAGAGAGAGAGAGAGAGAGAGATGAGAAGTGGAACCATAAATTGTGTGAATAATTCCTGAGGCAGCCAGAGCCATCGAGCCATCTAACCCATCATCTGATATCCTATGTTTTGGTGCCAAGGTTAGCAGTGCCTCCTACAGCCACATGGCTCCACCAGAGGTCACTCTGTCCGGCGTTTAGCAGCCCCGAAGGAGCCCATAGTTCTAAATCTTACTCAGACATGAGGAATGTATCAGACATACATCATTTATTTATTCAGACATATACATTTGATTAACTACTGGAGATGTTGCAGTCTTTAACTTCACTGACATATAACCCATATAACACTAATTCCAGTGGACATCTGGGTATGAATGGGGCTCCGTCTGCTTGGGTGTCCGATGATTGGATCCCCACTGAGCAGACTGAAGTATTATGGGATGTTTTTCTCACTCCTTTTCTCTGTGACTCAAACAACTGGGCCCAATTTGTTACCGAATAACTTAGCAGACAGCGAACAAAAGAGCATGTAAGAGATGTACTTAATTAGCAGATGCAAATACAGCGCTTGTACTGCAAGAGATGGTTTTCAAGAGATGTCCACTAATATACTTGCACACTATCAAAAGGAAAACAAGGGGGTTCTAAAAGAGAGTGGGACTTGGCTTTCTGTATGTCCATACATGGTCATGGTTCCATATGACCCTATGGCCCTTTTCCCAGACCCTCAGCCTGCCTGGGACTCTGGCACCGGAAAAGGCCCATAAGAGGGAACACATTGCCTTCCTGTTTTCAAAGACGAGTCCTATGGCATGCAGGCAGGGCTATTCCCCACTCACTCACTCACTCACTCCCCCACACACATCACATCACTGCACTCTGCTCTGCTCTGCTCTGTCTTCAGCATCTGGCAACCTCTCAAATGTGCAGATGTGGCACGCCATACACACACACACACACACACACACACACACACACACACTGCATACAAAGTTCATATGTGCTCTAAACATGCTTAAGAAAAACTAAATCATATAAAAACTCTAAAACATATCTCACACACACCCACACACACAGTTGATATGTGTAATAAACAATTTTTAAAAAGTACAAAAATTCACTCTCTCTAAAACATAATATATTTCAGCATAAAAACAGCATTTCAGCATTTCCACAAACAGCAGCTAGCCCTGCATGTGTATGTGTGAGAGGCGCTGTGAGCGTTGTATGCTTGAGCTTGCAACCTTTCCCATACATAAAAAAGCCGAACCGAAAGCCAAGGCAGCGAATTGAGAAGGCAGCTCTCCGCCGCTCCCTCTGCTGAGAAGGGGAATGCTGACGCTGTGTGTGTGAGAGAGAGAGTGTGTGTGTGTGTGTGTGTGTGTGTGTGCTGCCGTGAGTAATGTTGCTTGCTGCACATCCAACCCCGCTCAGGGGAAAAAAAAACAGCAGCCCTGAGAGTCCCACAACATTAACGCAATTCACCTAAAGCCAGGCAGCTTTAATTAGAGCCAGTGATTATTGCGCAGTCTTGTGTTTTCAACACCTAGGCTATTATATTATATGCTAGCAGCAGGCTCAGAGGATGGACCCTCCCTTAAGCACTTTACAGTAAAGGCCAACTAATGCTTTCTTCATAAGAGCTGCTCTAGGTCTGTTTACTCCCTGATCCATTTGTGTGTGCTCTCTCTTAAGCAGGTTAAAAAGTTAAGCTGCTAGTACTTTACTTCAAAGTGATAGGTTGTCTGGGTAACATCCTAAATGCAATTAGACGTCTGTCAGGTTGCAAGAAAAATATTTACCGGCTGTTGACTCACTGGCTGCTTCTCTCTCTAGACTAGAGACCAGCTACTATTTTCCCACCAGGGGAACACATTTGTCTGTATGCGAGGAAATGAAACAGATCCTGTGAATGGCAATCACTGGCAAGTCTCTTGAGTGTGTCAATGCAGAGTTTCAACTGGGCCCCTCTCTCTCTCTCGCTGTCTGTATGTGTGTGTGTGTGTGTGTGTATGTGTGTGTGTGTGTGTGTGTGTGTGTGTGCGTGCTGCATACTTGCTGAAACATTCCATTCAAACACAGTCTCCATTTTAATCTCTCATGGGGGAAATGGCCTCAATAGTGGTGAAGGCATGCTTAAAACACTGCCGTTTGACAGACAACTAAGTAATAAAAAGTAAAAAGTAAGACAGTAATAATGTCATCATCCAAAAGAAAGAAAGAAACCGTGCCATCACTGAGAAATAGAATTATATCTTGAAGTAGATCTGGAGAAAAAGTTAAACCACTGTTCCATATCAATGCCCATTTGTATGCATGATAACTATGGTAACCATAGTACAACCACAGAACAACCGAACAACCATAGTAAATGTAAATGGTGAAGATGTGATAACCACCATGAAGAAAGAAAGAAAGAAAGTAGTAGAGCAATTAAACTGCTGCTCGCTTTTGTATGTTTTAAATTAACGGCTATTCTTTGCATGTGTGAGTTGCAGGATAACTGCCTTCAAGTTGTGCTGTTATATGGAGAAAACTTCACTCTCCATTCTGTGTTGTAAGGTTCTTTGCCTCCATGTGGGTCATAAATTGTGTATAAGAGCACACTTCGTCAGCCGGTATCCTTAACTTATCATATATCAAGCACAAGAGCAGAGAGACAAAACACAGCCAAGTCAGTCAAAGTCAAGCAAGACAAAACACAAACAAGTCAAAATGTTTATACCAGTACAAGCCATTCTTGAAATTGTACCTCATTTGTACCTCATCTTGAACTAGTGCACTCTACACTACACACCACCTCAGACACACTACACTGCACTACACTACACTACACACCACCTCAAACATTTTTTTCCCTTAGTATTAACTCCAGTGAAACTCTAGTCAGTCCTCTAAAGCACTCCCTAGCTCCCTCACACAATACAACACACTGCATTTCTCTGGGCTCTCACTGAACATGATAGCGCTGAGGCTAACAAAGAGCACATTCTAACATGATTTTCTAATGAGAGGGCTCACAGGCTCACAGGCCACAACATGGGAACGTAATGGCACACGGGATGCCTAATCTTAATAAACACATGCAGGCCCCCTCTAGGCAAAGAGTAGATAGCTTAGCTTAGCAAGGAGAGCTGAAATTGGGCCTTACTTGTTATAAAGACACAATTAAACAATTACACAGACCATTTAGTAGATGTTGTCACAGCTCATATCACATTTTTTTGTTTTGTTTGTTTGTTTGTTGTTTGTTGCTGCCATTAAGCTTCTGTAACAACATGTAGTAGCCAGACTGTAACATAAAATGTATAGTCTGACCACGACTGATAGACCCTCGGGTAACGCGGCTACAACCAATCAGCACAACTAAAAAACTGAATCAAACAACGCTAAGCCCCACAATGACTCCCTATCGAGATAGAACGTTGTGATTAGCTGAAAACACCACAATGTCTGAATACATTAACATTACTGCCACTGTGCTTCAAAAACAGGGCAAAAAAAATCCAGACCATAATAGAAACACCTGAGGTACAGTTGGTCCATGCCCACATAACCCTTTGGCAAATAGCCAGCTCCAGCCTCCCAGAGCACTATGTGCTGATTGTTAGACGAGGACTGCAGGGTGGCGGGGAGTTCAAGACTGCTCTACAGCACAACTCTCACTAGGCTTGTTTGAGCATGCAGCTGCCTGGGACACTGGCTATATACATGCGCAGGAGAGGGAGGGAGACTGATTGTCAGATTGACTGGCCTGTTTCTCGTGTCCCAATTCAGTTTCAAACATTTTAGCATTAACTAAACAAATGTAGACATTTGGATTACTTAATAATTTAGATAAGATAAGATAAGATAAGATAAGTACTTTGGCTGGTATTCTGCCAGGTGCATAAGGCCAAAAAAGCACTTAGCTTTGTGTATTTCAGCCTGCACTGCAAAGTCTTTTTGGACTTGAGAGACCTGAGAGAATACCACCCTTCATTCTTTATTCTTTATTCATCCCATAGGAAATTCAAGTTTAGGAAATTCAAAGTTTAAGCCATTCATTACCATAAATTTTTCATCTCTCTCTGTGTCTTCAAGGGACTTCTTTCACATGACCCCCCCACCCCCACCCCTCACACACACCTCACACACACACACACACACCCTTTAACCATGCATGCCTCACACCCTGTCTCACTCTGTAACACTCTAGACAGCAGGAAGTGAGAGAGGAGAGTCTCATCATATGATCTCACTCATATCCCTTCCCCCACTATGTGGAAGAAGGTCACTTTGCCCAGGTTTTAATCCCTTCTTTCCCCATCACATTTACACACACACACACACACACACACACACACACACACACACACACACACACACACACACACACACACACACACACACACACAATCGAAGGAAAGAGTATGGGAAATTATATTCAAATGCATTGCAAAGACATGACATGACTTTTTCTTAAACCACACAGATCATATCAACCAGCAAAATGTTCATGAAGTTCAAAAATTTGAAGTCATCTCATTGCCTCCTGGGCCAGTTATTATGGTTTAAAAAAGTTCAAGGTTGATATTCAGCTGGCAGCCACAGTTTGCTCACCAGTCATAAAAACAGAAACCAACCAACTTTTTTACTTGTAGAGAATCCTGTCGTTTTATGTTAACTGCTTAATATGTCTTCCAGCAGAGGATCAAATTAAAGCTTTTTTTTTTTTTTTTGTCCCGAGGAATGAAACAGCATTATCAGAGTGGGGTAGCAAGCACATAACAGAGCCTACTGCCAACAAGCCCTCTCTCTTTCGCAAGACCAGGGACTGCTGAACAAAGACATCATTTCATTCAAACACGACATGACTTGGGTACACAGACTGTGTTCAAGCAAGCTACCCTGTAGCCTTGTGAGCTCTGTGAGCCACTGCGCTAGGCTAGCTAGCACTTGGGATTTGTGGAATAGCCCAAAACACATTCATGTCACACCTAGGCTGGGGCAGCATCTGAATCGTGATTTTTTTCTGTCCTTATACTCCATGGCGTGAGTAAGGGAAGGTGTGGTGTCCTTTTTCATGCAAGGCAGACAATGTATGTCTATTTAAGCCTAAGTTTTTGTTTTTTTTCCTTTCCACATGCACAGTCCTGAAGTCCCTTGGGTGTCCTCAAACATCAAAGCCATGTCACCGCAGAGTAGATCATTTACGCTTCATTTGTTTCCACGCTTCCAGAAAATTTCCCTCATACCTCAAAAGTGTTGCTGAAATATAGTTATTTCAATTACAATCTGGGAGTTGTAGGGGGAAACAAGAAATTTTATGAGACGTTTTATAGAAAATGTCTCATGCTGAAAAAAAAAAAAAATCCCTATTTCCTCAACCAACTGGTGTGCTCTGACATATTCATAAGCTCCCAGGCCTAGAGATGATTGAGGCCAGAATGTGTTACCTCCAGACAGCTGAGCGCAGGTTAAGAGGGGAAAGACAGAGGTCGAGGAGAGAGTGAGTTGCAGGAGCTATTCAATGAAAATATTTATGAGTGCCCCTGTTGCTTTCGCTATTGGAGGGCCGTGTTGCACAAGCCTCTCTTTGTTGCCGGATGTGGGAATAGCATCCAATAGATTCTAAAAAAAGCACAGGAAGGAAGCTGGGGGTGGGGTGACAGCAAGCAGAAAGGAGGGGAGGAGAGGAGAGGAGAGCAGGAGAGGAGAGGAGAGAAAAGGAGAGGAGATTCAAGCCAAGGGGAGGACAGAGGAGTGCGGCAAGGGAAGGGGGGTGGGGGTTTGAGGGGGTACTGGCGAGAATGAGAAAGTGAGGAAGGAATGTAACGCTCACTGATTCTTTCTCACGGAAACACACATAACCACCTTATCTCTCAAGCATTTACGAGAGACCACATAGGCTTCTACAGCAGTTCAGAAAAATGTGAGTGTGACAACAACAGCAGTAGATGAGAATAAAAGCAGAACATCTGCATACAATCTGCATACATCACAGATCTTTAGGGCTCCAGTAAAATGAGAGAGTGCATCATAGAATATGACACACACACACACACACACACGTTCCCCCTCCCGCACACTGCTTAGCCTGAAACGGAACCTTTGTTTAGCCATGGAACACAAAATTTTTGACTGCTAGTCAAATTATTCCAACTGTTTGGCAGCTCCAGCATTGCACAATCATGATGGCTTATCAGCACAGACAGCTGCCCTTGATACTCTGACCAGAGCACATCTACATTGCCATTCACTCAGCACAAGCAATAGGGAAGAAGAAGAAGAAGAAGAAGAAGAAGAAGAAGAAGAAGAAGAAGAAGAAGAAGGAGGAGGAGGAGGAGGACAAGAAGAAGAAGAAGAAAGGTGAAGGAAGAGAAGAAGAAGAAGATGATGAAGAAGAATATCATAACAAGGATTAAGTGAAAAAAAAATTCTGGTCTAAAAACAGAAAGGCAGAATCATTAGCTACCATCATCAAGGAGATGGTCGTTAAAGAAGTAAGCTAAAGTTTGCTAGTATGCTTTTGATGTCTGGCTTCCACGCTAACCCCTGTGGGCTGGTGCCAATGACTGACAGAACAGGCTAAGCATAATAGTCTGCTTTCCTCAGAGACCTCTCAGTCTAAGTGCCTTGGTTCAATGTATAGCTTTCTACAGCCCGAGCTCGTATCACATCATAGCAGCGAGGAAAACCCCCTTATTTACTTCCTACATCCTGCCTAGTCATTCTCCCATGACTGGATAACAGACTGGATTCATTTCAAGCTTTGTTGTGGGGAAGAAATGGATTACTGAAGACTGGAAATGTATGAAAAATGGATAGCTGTGCTGCCAAACATGCTACGTCTACTTAATTTTCCACAGCCAATGAGCTTGTGTCAGCATTCCTTCCCTAGTCAGATATTTCTGTTGTTGTTGTTGTTGACTTTTTTTTGGCACTGGCACAACTCAACAGAGCTACTGGGTTCAGAAAGGCAACTTGGCACAATCTGTTGAAAACAACCCAGAAGCTGGACAATGGGGATAAGTTAGTGTGTAATCTGAACGGCTATTAACATTCACTTATTCTTCTGGGAACTGACATGGACTAATAGGGCCCTCTTGGAAAAGCATGGAAAATAACACGCTGGAAGGAAACAGGCATTCACATGCCTCACTGCGCATAAACAGCTGTATATTAACACCTCCACACACTCTTAAAGTGCAACAACAGCAGCAACAGAGCAGGGTCACACGGGCACAAGAAAAAAAAGAAGGAAAAAAAAAAAACCCCGAAAAATAACTCCCATGCAGCTGCACTTCACTAGGTAGCTTATGTCTGTGGAAAACACAAGGACAAAGACCACAGCTGAGATGGGACCGTTGGCTGTTGACTCAGCCGGCCCAGTAGAAAACTAAACCAATGCCACATGGAATTGAAAATATCATTATGCTACTTCTGCAACTCTTCTAAAAGGTCTAAAGTGAATTGGAGTGCACTTCTCTTTCTCTGCAGCCAATATCCAATCTATATCCTACATTTTACTTCCAACTCGCTACCTCCTCTTAAAGAATTATGGCCACTGCTGTAGGACAAGTCTAGTTATGCCCTGTCTTGTGTTGTCTGTGCAGTGGTATAATGCACTACCTTAAGTAGTTTTATGTTTACCCCAAGCATGCACTAAATGTTGCCTTCTATTGAATGTCTTTTTATATAGTTTAAATGTACCACCACTTGATCCATGGTTCATCTCACTGTTTACAGTATATTGGATTGATTTGAGGTCAACAGTACACTATTACTAGGCTACTACAGTACAGTACAGCTAGGCCTATTACAAAGACACTGATGATATATGTATGACCTTATGTTTAAGGTTACTGATGTACCGTATGTTCTTTCCCCACACATCTGGACTGAGAGCACAATCTGGGACAGCTGCTAAGACGAGCAAACTAATTAAGACTTCTTCCACTTCTGCACATAACACATTTTATTGTAGCCATAGATTAATATCAAAATGCATTCATAAAACATGCAAGTTGCAATTGTTGCTTTTTGTCAGATAGTTTCCATAGGTGGCTGAGGTACATAAACTCTGAATGGGTGTTTACGACATAAACTCCAGGCCCAGCCCCAAAGATTTGTTCAAGAAAACCCATGTGGAGCTATGACTTCACAAATGGACAGAGAGATACATCAAGAGCAGAGAAACAAGTTACTGTGAGAAAAGGGGGTTGGGGAAGGGATAGGGGTGAAAAAAGAAGGGCATTGAGCTTCTTTTCAGTATGGCGCACATTCTGCGAAGCCTGGGAAAGCAGGCAGTTTGGCTGCAGTCCGCAAAGAAATATCCTGAGCTTTAACGTAAACAATGTTGAACCCTGATCTAATGAGCCGCCCCTGGACCTTTCATCTGACCCACACTGGTGAAAGTATTCTTCTTTTCTTGTTGTCAATGACTTCAGGAGAGCTCTCTCCAACTTCCTGGTTGTGCCGGGTCACAGGACAGAGCAGGAAAGTGTTTGAATAAGGTGAGGGGGGAAGGGGAAAGGGGGGTTAAGTTGGAGGCCTTTTTAGTGAAGGTCCTGATCCCTTGTCACTCAAGCATGATAAGCCGAGATGAGGTGCCATGATTGGCTACATCCCCACAAATGAGGGCCTTCATTCGGACAGCTCACTTCCCAATTTGCTACTGGCCTTACATACCAATCAAGTAACTAAACACATAGGCTGAATCCCTATGTTGATATAAAAGTCCTAAGACCCGAACCCTTAAAGACTTAAATGAGAAATCCAGTGTGAATTAGTCAATAGCCCTGTTGCTCCAGGTGTCAGAATACTGTTTATAAGAAAAAGAATGAGCAGATTTGATGCTAGATAGACAGAATAACAAGCCGATAACTAATGTTGACTGAATGGGGCATAAAGAAATGGAACTGAAAGTAAGTTATTATGCCCCATTCACTTAATGTAGTAGCCCGTTCACTGCTCTGTCTACGTTGTATCAAATTGTCTCATTCTTTTTCCAACCTACAGCACTTGGTGAGTTTGAACAAAGGGGCTATGGATTGATTTACACTGAATTTCTCCTTTAACTAGACTGAGTCTGTCTTGTGATTGGGCAGTTCATGCCAGTTAAGTCTTTAAGGGTTCAGGGACTTAGTGTGGACATTGGGATTCAGTCACAGATTGTTTTCTCTTAGATTTTCAATCCTTTCTCAGAACCATTCAGCGCTGTGGATCACATGTTACAACAGAACCGTTGTTAGTCTGAGTCATGGGGAAAGGAATCAACCTGTGGGAACATGTCTCTGAGTAATTACCCATGAAACTCAAACCAGTTCTTAAACATGCTGATTTAACAACTCTTTTTTTTTTTTTTACAGAAACACCTGGAACTAGGTGCGCTGTTCATAGAACAGTTTATTGTTCAGGACTCTTGGTCTTGCCCTCTATAAGGGTGATGCACACAACTGTAGTAGCCTACCCAAGGATGCAAGTTCCCACAAGAATCTGATTTCAGGCAAGCCTACTGAAGTGTGTAACATAAGCTGAATTTTTGCTGGCAGACGATGTTTCTCTCCGTTTCATTAAACCTGTGTCTAGCTCACATACATTCACCTTGATTTCAACAGGTTTCCTCACTACCTGAGTGTGAACAGTGATCAAATGCAAAACATGTTCCCTCGATTTTATAAATTGTCAAGGACTGTTATGGACACCCATTAGATTTACCTTCAGGTTTTCTTGAGTTTTAAGTCTTTCTCCTTTTCTGGGGATTCTCTCCACTCATGTTTACAGAACTGCCCATAAGCATATAATGGACAACAACACAATATCAATAATGCCAGATGAGCAATAAGCATTTTTTGTATTATTATAAACATATTATAAACATATTATTAATTGGCTCAACATTGCTCAGAGAACAATGGGCCTCATTCACCAATATATTATTAGGAATTTTCTTAAATTCGTTCTTAAGGTCCCATTGACAAACCTGTATTGGTAAAAACAAATCTTTTTAAAACCTGCACAAGTGTGATTTAAGAAAAAATTTCTTCGTAAGAACGGTTGGTCAATGACACCCAATGAGAATATCTAATATTGTATGAATCTCAGTATTTGATCTTTTTTTTTCTTTTTCCAAAATGTTCTGCTTCTGTCCAAGGAGGAAGTTGAGGGGGAAAACTTTGGCCTCATACTTTGGCTCAAATATCAATTTTCTCATATTACTGGCAGGGCTGTGGTTTTGTCAACTTGGCAGTCTGCAATAACCTTGCATCAGTGACTTACTTGACAACACAAAGTGGAATATAACAAAACAACCCCCACCCACACAAGCGGACATACACCTCAAAGAGCACACAACAAGTCAAATTAAAAATCTTGTCAGAAGTTGTTTCCAAAAACTCGCTGAAATGCTGGGGACGCACAAATCAAAGGCATTCCTGACTTGTGTGCTGTGGAGTTAACAGCAGTGTCTTTGTGATACCCCCTCCTCCCCCTGTCCAACCCCACCCCACCATTCCCAAATCCTCCCGCACTCACTTCATGTTTTATTCACTGCCTGAGAGAGAGAGAGAGAGAGAGAGAGAGAGAGAGAGAGAGAGAGAGAGAGAGAGAGGCAGAGAGAGGGGGGGGCTTGGTTTCTGCAGAGAGATGAAATCACCCTACTCTTAGCAGTCTTCTCCAAGCCATGTTTTTTTCCACGCTGTACTATGGCACTGGAGTGTCAGAGAGAGATTCTGACACTTAGCGTCCCATAAGGCTCAGGTTCAGTTTTCTGTTTGCTCAGCCTGTGCTAGTAGGGACTTCAGCTCAGAGTGCCAGCTTTGCACTAAGATACCCGCGTGTTGACGTCACATCTCTGACGCCCTTGATTAAGATCTTGACTTTTCTTTCTTTTTTTTTCCAGTGTGTCATATTAGAGGGAATTTTGTGTTTCTGACTTAACATTCTCAATCTATGTGGAAAGGTTTAACAGCCTAAGGAAATGCAAGAATGCAGCAAGAAATGTGGAAAGAAAAGTATTGGCTGTTGCTTGTTATATACTGTACTGTATGTTTGCCATCAGGTTCAGGAAAGGCAAACACTGCTTGCTCAGTAAGTGCTTCTCTGAGAGAGACGATGACACACAAAAAAGACCCCTGGTTCCCAGATCTGTCAGTGCACTAAAAGTAGGACTACCAGGACTATATTCCCAATGGTCTTGTACACATGGGAAGGCAGCTCCCTGGGCACTGACTGACAATGACAATTTCATGGCCTGCTTAGTGCCGTGTAAATACAGGGCCAGGAAATGCTTTCAATGGCTCTAAACATTTAGACACAGTCCCTGGCCACTTCAAATAGCTTACTGGGATAAACACATCTTTCTATTCAGGACTATGCGAGTCATTTGTCAAAGGTTTGAGGATAACTAGTATCAACTATGCTATAGGCTAGGCTATAAATATCAGAAAGGCATATGAGAAGATTTGACTTCCATTTTGAAATCGGGCATGACAACTAAACATCACAATCAGAGTCAGTCGAGTTGTGCCGAAATGAATCAGTAATGCAACATTTAGTTCTTCAAATTCTCACTTGGAAACACTTGCAAAAGGGCATCGACCTCCTAATGCCAAATATACAGTAAATTTAATTCACTTGAGTGGGGTAGATTAACTTTTAATGCATATGGCATAATGCGATAAAAGTGGATCGAAACAGATGCTATCCTTCACATATCTTTCTATCGATGTATGATGAAATCATGATGACATTACAGTATGTTTTGATCCCACAGCTGGTCGGAATAATGGCAATTTTTAATTTGTATCACACAGTCGATGGAAATACACGAAGATAAACATATTTCTAGCTGAATTTATACAAATACAAACATAAAATGCAAATAGGTTGAAAAGAAACCTGGATTGTGACTATGAGTGTATGGTAGGGGTCGGGGAGTTTGTGGCCAGTTGACAAATCATCGTCTTTGAGTAGGCTACACAACTTTCTTTCAGTCGTGCATGCAGGCCTACTGCAAGTTTTGACACACCTGAAAGGCATGTCAGCATTTTAAGACCGACATCTGTAAAAAAGGACCACATAGTTTGGTGGTTAAGTAGCTACTGAGGAAAAATCGTTAAGAGGTGTCCTGGGGTGATAACAACTGTGTGTGGTAGTGTCCTCCTCATGAACACTATACCGATATTTTATGGCTCTCCCTGCTACTTTTGTGTGAGTCAGCATAAATGTCAATCAGGAAGCCGGATGTGCTATTTTCAGTGCAGCTCATTTCTAAGCATGAGTCATACAAAATACCACAAAACTATTGGAGATGTTATCTCTAGTGCCTTTCCTTTGTGTAAATCGCTCCATTACAGATATGGAGATGGAGAGCAAAGATGAGTTGCCACCATGACTAATGCAAGAGAAAGCCAGGGAGAGAGGCCATCAAAAGCGATTGATCTGATACATCTCATACAGTACAATCCTATCTTGCTTACTATTAAAATGAAGAACACCAAGGCTTCATATTTTCCGAGCCACACCAAACATGACCTGATTGTTTAGGGACATTTAGGCTATTTCTAACTGCTGACTCTGCGATTCAACTCAACAAGGCCTGCCAGAACTGTCAGGGTGCTTCCCAGGCCCTTTCCTCTGAGGACAGTGTGAAGGATGTTTCCCCACTGGCCAACTGGGCTGATTAACCAAGCCTAAATAAACACAGGACTTGTGCCTTTATTTTCCACAACAATTTGTGGGAATAGCAACCCTGCTATCAGAAGAATGGGGGGGTGGGGGTGGGGAGGATGGGAAAAAATGGCTCAGAGCTAAACTTAACAGACTTGTGTATCGTTTTTATGATAGGCATTTTATGATATTAGCCTATACATTATTGCACAAAGGGAATTTGCATTTCCAAATGCTGTAGGCACATCCCTTATCAAACTCAACTAGCCTACCATGACACATTTTCAGCCCATTCACTAGCTATCTGTATAAATCAAATCCAACTCCTTCAAGTGTGCAAATTATCCCCTACAGAGACAGGTGGCTATAATTAGATACACCAGACTGATTATGAGAAAAGACTCTTTGCTTAGTGGCACACTAAAACTTGATACAAATTGCATTGATGTAGAGTAAAGCCTCTCTGGGGGTTTGCGCTTTTTAGAGTAGGTGCTTGTAAAAAAAACAGAATGCATGGCCAATACAACCCGCTGTGAATCAATGAATATCATCCCCCTTATTTCCACTGAGGCTGTGGCATCATTTCAGACAGCCCCCATATTGAACATAGTGCAAATCACTTCATGGAAAGAAATAACCCTATGTTCTACTTACTAGGTTTCGTGTTACAACCTTGGGCTCTGTCTCAGAATTTTCGGCTCTCTGCTCGCCGTTCAACCGGTTGTAGTCTGTCGTTGACTGCTGTCCCGTGGACCGGCTCCCCCTGATTTTCCTGTTGCCCGCACTCTGGTGCACGAGGTTGAGAAGGTGTAAGGTGTTCTCGTGTTCACGGTCCGAGCTCTCCGCCTGTCCTCGCTGATAGCGGCTCTCGCAGGTGGAGTGATGCCGTCGGCACAGCTCAATGCGGGCACGCAACCGTTCAACGATGGCACTATGGAGTTGCGGGACAGCAGACCCTCTGGAGGCCGCAATAGGTCCGCTGACACGACCTGGCATGGAGCCCACCATGCCAACACCTAACATGGACACAAATCCACCTACCGCAGACTGAGCCGGAGCTGTTTCTCCCATTACAATTTTAATCCCGGGGTGCACCAGATTAAAAGTTTTGCGCGTAATTGAGCAACCTTTGTCCGGCTGTTGAAATGTGTTTTAAAAGCAAACCTTTCAGTACAGATATTGCTAGGAAGTAATACTGCGAGTTTTAATGTTTGACATTAAAGTTAAATACATCTATTTCAACAAAATATTTCCCACACCCTCGTGAACTTTTAATTCCTTTGGAATGCGGTATGGTTCCACAGAGTTTCCTTGAGAGAAAAATCATCCCGCGACTTGAAGAATTCACTTCACTCTTTTACTGACTAAAATTGCATAATGCAAGATACATAAATAAGATCATAAAATAAAAGGTACTGTAAAGTCTATGACCGGCTGTACCCTTGGTTGTCGATTAAGCGTACGAATAAGCGAAGTCTTATTTAACATAATGCTGAACAAAATATCTGTTCTGCATAATCAGATAATATCTCCAATATTTATATAGCGTTGTTAAGCATAATCCATACACGGCAGTCGATCCAACAAACTTCCGAGACCCGTTACCTTATCTCGCGTTTCACTTCACTGTGGTCCAATCCACATGGGAAGAGGTAGGCTATTGTATGTCTAGTCGACCGCCATTGAAAATATATATATTTAAAGAGGTGTCCAGAGTGGATGCGCGCACAAACACATGCTCGTCCAAGCTGTCCATAAGAGCTCAGTTGTCTCCGCGCACCAGACCAAAACCGGAGGCAGCAGCAGTATGGCATCTACGGATTTACAGACTGGTATTGTGTGAACGTTTGTCCTAATGGAAAGATCGCATCAGGAGCCACTTAGCAGCCTCTAGTGGTGTACAGTGTGAACTACACCAAGGGACTTGGTGTATACGATCTGGACTGTGATTATGCTTGCTGGGGACTGCTGTGGATGTGCCCTGTGAAAAAAAAGGAATTGTCATCCCTACTCTTGACACATCTATTGAACCACTACTTTGACATGTTCACACGTGTGTGTGTGTGTGTGTGTGTGTGTGTGTGTGTGTGTGTGTGTGTGTGTGTGTGTGTGTGTGTGTGTGTGTGTGTGTTTGAGTGATCAAGACAGAAAATGTGTGCATGAATAAGAGAGAGGAGTGTGTGTGTGTGATGGTGTGAATATTTGTAGATGTGTGTCATACGTGTGTGTGTGTGTGTGTGTGTGTGTGTGTGTGTGTTTGAGTGAACAAGATGGAAAATGTGTGCATGAATAAGAGAGAGGAGTGTGTGTGTGTGTGTGTGTGTGTGTGTGTGTGTGTGTGTGTGTGTGTTGGTGTGAATATTTGTAGATGTGTGCCATACGTGTGTGTGTGTGTGTGTGTGTGTTGGTGTGAATATTTGTAGATGTGTGCCATACGTGTGTGTGTGTGTGTGTGTGTGTGTGTGTGTGTGTGTGTGTGTGTGTGTGTGTGTGTGTGTGTGTGCGTCTGTCTGTGTGAATGAGCAACTGCATACTGTATGGGCTTGTTTAATGAACTTTGTGAAACCTTCAGAACATACCACAAAAGAAAAACATAAAATTGTACACAAGAGGAGTCATTTCATTAACACTATGTTTAGTCTATCTACTTTTTGGAAGACCAAACACGGAAGGGGAGTGGTCCCTGGGAACCAAAAAATATCAAACTGGGGCTATATCAAGTTAGTACTGTATCAGATGACCCAGTGTTTTCCGTGGAGTCACTGATGAAATGATCTACTAATATTTTACAATATTGGGCACCTCCCTACGGATAAGAGTACTCTCTCTATGGATGAGGGGGGTGAGGTGGAATTGTCTTCTTTTACTAATGAAATGGAAGATATAGGGGGGCATCGTGGCTCGGTTGGCTAGGGCGCCATAGGGGACCCGGGTTCGATTCCGGCTTGTGGTCATTTCCCGATCCCTCCCTGTCTTTCTCTCCCACTCATTTCCTGTCTCTCTACACTGGCCTGTCCCATAAAGGTGTAAAAAGCCCCAAAATATATCTTAAAAAAAAAAAAAAACGAAATGGAAGACAGGGGAGGAGGAGGGAAGCTTGAAACGCTGGGGTGCGTGGCGTAGTATAGGCAGGTAAGGAGGGTTAAATGTCCTACAAACGGAAGTAGGTTGAGTCATGTCAATCAATCCTTTGGGCTCCTCCCAAATTATGTTTAATAAAACAACATTTATCGTTCATGATAGAGACAGTAATGATTCCAGCTCCACGCCAACCAGAAGGCCAGCATTACATTCAGCATCCTCTGAGAAAAGCAAGATCCAAGCTGTCTCAGGCCATCAAAACAGCTCAGTGCACCCACACTCAGAAAATGTACAACCACTTCAAAGATACCAAAGACTCACAACACTTCTGGCAGGGAGTGCAAGCAATCATCAACTACAGGCCACCCCCACAATCGGTGATGGTGAGAGCTCCCTCCCTGAAGCACTGAATAGATGCAGTAGCAAGGAAAGCCATTCCTCATACCAATGGTGACATGACATTTCTCCACCGCTGAAGGGAGGAGAACTCTACTGAGAGTCAACCCATAGAAAGCCGCTGGACCAGACCACATGCCAGTCCATGTGCTCAGAGAATACAGACCAACCAGCCAATGTCCTGACTGATGTCTAACAACATCTCACTGTGCTCCACTGTTGTCTAACACTGTTGTACCTATTTCAAGACCACCACCATCATCCCTGTACCAACGAAATCCAAAGTGGCCAGTCTAAATGACTACCGCCCAGTTGCACTCACCCATCATCATGAAGAGCTTCAAAAGGCTAGTCATGAAACACATCAAGTCCCAGCTACCTGCTACGCTGGACCCCATGCTGTTTGCGTATCACCCTAAAAGCTCCACTGATGATGCCATCACCACTACCTGATTCTCACTCATCTGGATAAAAACACTTATGACAGAATGCTGTTAATTGTCTTCAGCACCATCATTCCTCAGCGACTGGTAGGGAAACTGAATCAGCTGGGACTGAACTCCATCCTGGTAGGAAGACTGCAGGCAGTCAAGATTGGAGAAACAGGACCTCCGACACCATCATAATGAACACAGGAGCCGGCCAAGGCTGTGTGCTCTGCCCTCTGCTGTTCACTTTTCTAACCCATGACTATGCACCTAAAAACAGCTCAAAATCAAATTTGCTGATGACACAACTGTAATAGGTTTGATAAGCAGAGACAATGAGGTCTTGTACAGAGATAAGGTGACACAACTCAGCAACTTGTGCACTCACAACAACCTACTTCTTAATGTGGACAAAACAAAGGAACCGATCATTGAATTGACAAGCTCTAAGCAAGCACACTCCACTGAACAATGGAACATAATGCAAAGCCTTTTAAACTGAACTGGAATGCAGTCCTGTACTTTTTCTTACCCTGCTGCAAATTTTTAATTTATACACTACCTTATCTTGAATGTCTTTTTCATAGTTTAAATGTAACACCATTTGATCAGTTGGTGAAACGGCCTTTCAACTCACTGTAGTGTATTCAGTGATTGAAATGACAATAAAAAATACTTGACTTGACTTGGCATCCGAGTGCTACCGTCACAGCAGAAAAGTTAAATTTGAATGCATACCTTCTGTTCTGTAACTAATAGCAAGTACCGAATAGCTGAAACCTTTAGATGTTGAAAGGTAGTTCTGTCAGCAGCCAGCAGCATCAACACAAAAAAAGAGCTTGAATAAAAAACCTACATAAGGTATTAATTTTGCAAACCTATGAGTGTTATAAAGCAGATGTCAGCTATGTGATATTTTCTAGTTTTTTAATGACCACGCTTCCCATTATCTCTCACAGATGATTGAGCAACTGCATGCCTGAAACCAGTTGTGCCATTGAGGGCTTAGGCCTATCAGGGAGAGAGATGATGGACCATGCCCTACGAACAACCCTGCCATTCACAGACAAAAAAAAGTTGTGCCATCACAAAACCCTAGACAGCAAAGTCCAGCTCAGCCCAGGATATTTACTTGGTTGATATTCACTTTAATGTAACAGATGGTCACAGTCACAGGTGGAAAAAAAAGAGTTCAGACTGATTGGTGTGGGGCAACATAGCCTACTATTTGTTTTGACTTTGGGTGGTTCAAAAATAGTAATGCACATAGCTTGATTGTTATGCCTTGTCACTTTCAACAGCGCCTGCTAAATGCATTTATAATGCAATTGTAGCCTAAATATGGGCTGCATGTCTCTATAGAGCAAATTTAGAATAGTGTGGGGTTATTTAGAATCCATATATTTAATTTTATATTTATAAAATGTCCATAAATGTATTGATTACTATCACTATCATACTGCTGGGCCACCCACAAATCTACTCTTTCCTTCATGATGCATGTCAACACCACTGCTGGTGTGTCAGGGCAAAGTCACCAAACTTAGAAGGTGGGGTTAACACAGCTACTCAAGTTTGGCTAATAAGAACTACATTATTATTTCATTTTCCCAGACTAACTAACGAAGAAATTTTCCTATATTTTTGTAAACTTGAAAAATTCCACAGTCCAAATGACTAAATCTATTCTCTTTTTTTGTCCAGCTGCATTGCACAGGTTGATGGAAGCATTGTCAGTTGCATTTCACCAACCTCTCCACTAGGACGCTATCTGATCCTTTGTTCCCCCTTCCCCCCATCAAAATCTAGCCCTGACAGATATTTTCCCATCGCACCGATTTAACAAACACAGACCATGCACACTATGGAGATTCTTCCGTTGGCATACTTTAATGCACTGCAAAAGTCTGCACTCTTGGAGTCTCAACTTGTCTGACCTTCGTCATCGGTAAGTCAAAAAAAGTATTTTGGCAACATAAGAAACAACAAATAAATAGAACAATATACGAACGCTGGGTCCTGGAATCAAGCTGTCCGACGCAAGCTGTCCGCTGTTCTGTACACCTATTGATAAATTGTAGTTATGTACATTTCAACTGTAACGTTGGCGAGGTGAATACAAGACAATGAAATATAGATGGATTGAACTGAAAAACAAGAAGTCGAATTTAACTCAAACATAGTCACGGTGCATGTACTGTATACCAAAAGCTGGGAAAAGATGCGGCCTTCTCCCAAATCCACAAGGATTGCTGCTGACTAGCTGATGTTAGCTAGCATTGGCTAATGTTACAGTGACATGTTTAAATGCCAATGTGAGTTGCCGTTGTTTTTCTCCCCGTTACTCCGTTAAGATCTATGTGTTTGCAGACTCTCTGATCTTCTGCTCTTCGCAGGTTAGTTCTCTAAATGTATTGGCAGAATGTAAATGCTATCTAGTTACCTGTCCCATTGTAGCAACTAACGTTAGCTTGCTTGACCCGTAAGGGTTAGCTAACGTTAGCCAGCTAACTATAAAGGCTGTTGTTGAAAGCGGATTTTTACATAGGTTTCGATATTCACGTCTAACCAACGTTAACGTTACATATTACACCTAAAACAGCAGTGTTGTGGTGGACATGCAAAGTTATTGCAAAGAACACGTGGAACCACAACTTGTCTGTAACTGGAGTTGACAAGTCACTCTCCAATGTAACAATAATTTACTTGTCAGCTTTCGTTGCATGATATGTGGGTCAGTTGGACTCCGAGGATCTTTCCTTGTTCGTGTGTTTGTTGATAGTTCGTAGTAGATGGGCTAGTTTATGGTCTAGAGTAGACAAATGTGATCACCTTATCATCGTTCCATGACAGTGGTTGTAACGCTATCTTAAACTAACCAAGAAGAGTAACGTTAGGCCGAAGTCATCATAACAGATTTGATAAATCCGTCCGGATTTAATGACTGAAGGGCCCATTTAAAGTCCCACAGTGCTGCTATTAGCAGCCAGAGCCATAGATTGAACGCACGGCGGCTTGCGCCTGCTCTAAAGTGAACCTGCTTTGACTTTGAAGAACATGATTCTCTCCATAATGGTCTTTACCTTGTTCTCTGCTCCATTCTACCCTAGTCCAGATGAGCGGCATTCACAGCACTTTCTGTCAGAATTGTGTTGCCCATTATGAAAACAGTAGGCATAGGCTATCTGTAATGGAATGACCCATTTTTGACATCTGCATAAAGTGAACATAGGCTCCTGTAGTTCCCTATTATACAAATGTCTGCAGTTTCCATAGTAGCTTAAAGCCTGTTAAGATAGACTAAACGTCTGCACTGACCTTCAGTGTAGGCCTACTGAATGGCCATGTAGACTACAAAAGATGAATCTTCACTTGGGCACTGATCATTCCTGCAGATGGGTTTGAATTTGCTTATTTGCAGAATGACAAGAATGAAGTTAGTCCCAATATTTAGTGTAAATAGTAAGCTTTAGCAGGGTTTGGAGTGGACTGCCGTTTTTTTTTTTGTTTTTTTTTTTTTTTTGCCTTGGACAACTTTGTGTCTTTTTCTTTTCTTCTTAAACAAGCAAATACAATGGGACAAGATGAGTGTCATTCTGCATGGTAACATCATAGGACATTATGCACCCAGGTGCACAATCATGTACTGTACCTATTAGAGGATAGCAGATTTAAAAAACGATCATGAAGATCAAAGATGACTAATTAAATAATAAATTGTGGACAAACCTTAAATATGCTATTCTGTTGAACTCAAGTTGCCTTTAAATCAGCACTGTGTCACTGAGTCAAGTGGAGTATAGGCTACATCTGCCTAGCATGCACAATCATAGGCTTTTCTGACTGCTGAAATCACAGATAGATAATACACATCTGATATTTTGTCACTGTTCTGTCTTTTTTTTCTGTCTGTTGATTAAAAAACCCTTCAATCTCAGTCAGCACCCATGCAAAATAATCTAATTTTGACATTATCAGTCATGGAAACCAAATCAAAATCTCTCTCATCAATATCCATTTCTAAAGCCAAACATGACATGATTTAAAAAAATAAAAAAAAATCATTGTCTGACATTACAATACTAGTGTCTAATAATAAATTACGACATTTACATGCCTACATTTTGAATTCCTATTGTAGTACCTAAACCTGCAACTCATGAATATATGCAGTTCCTTTGAGTAAGTTAAAGTTTTCCATCCGAAAACAAAGGCTCCAAACAGCTGCAGAGGCATCTACGTTACCAACTGAATGTTTAATGAGATGCAAAACAGTTGTTTTCGGTCTTAGCCAGGACACTCAGACAAAGTCTCTTCACAGATGCCACATGTTGAATCTTGTTATAACCTAACTTTTTCTTAAAGAAAGAAATCTCTTTTTCAAGTCTGGCAGGAGTTAGCCACACTTAGCTCGGCATATCGAATTCAGCATCGCACAATCTAATGGTAAAACCTGATTGGAAATGAAGGGCCTTGATGTGGCTCGGCCCTCCATGGAAATGAGGCTGGGTGGCGAGGTGGGGGTTCTGGTTTGTTTGTAGCCAGCTGGGGCCTGGCAGTGCCATGTGGGTTGTCCTGGGCTTTGCTGGCTGTATTGTTCAGCTGACCAGGGATTTCTCTTCCCAGCACTGCACAGTGGGGTGAGGTGGTGGTTTGGGGTGGGTTGGGGTGTGTGTGGGGGGTGAGTTTGGAGTTTGTCACCCAAACATCAAAGCGCTGTAAACCAGAAAGCAAGAAAATCAAGGGGTCTGGAACGTTGACACATTGTTTGTAGCCAACTTTTTCGTTTTGGGTTTGGATAGCAAGTCGGAAAGGTAATGCTGTTTTGCAGTTTGTTCTAAAGCTTAGAAATCTAATCAATTGAACTCCCATTTTTTGTTTTTATTTGGGCTGCTTTCCCTTTCTTCTTTTTATTTTCTAATTCATTTTCAACAAATTTAAAAATAACTTTAGACATCCTGCCTTGTTTCATCGTCGTGCAAGTCCTTTGAATACTGTATGCTTGGGAAAGTACAGTGTGTAAGATAAGCCTGATGCATCTATGAATTATTGACTTGCCCTTGGACATACCATGTGTTGTGGCAGTTTTGAAGTAGCATCCTTGGGTTTGTTGAGAAAAGAAAACAAATCCAAACGTCATTATGACTGTGTTAACCATGCCCAGAGGGGGTGGCCTGTTCCTTCCCTTGCCATCATTTAGTAGTTGTGGCCTGAATCACTAGTTTCACTGACTTGATTACCACTAATCTGGAGTCAACCCTAATGTTATTTGAGGTAAGCTGGTCTCCAGCCTCTACTAATAGGGATTAAGTGAAAGAGGTAGCCTATGTGCTTGGCTTTTAAACAAGGCATCATGATTAATGCCGTGCATCTATAGATTGAAAAACCCATTTAGCCCTTGGTGATCTTCCCGTAAAATACAAGCCGGTTTCCTGTCTCTCCACACCCCCTTGGCTGCAGACTCAGCTTGGTGTTCTCACATCTGTGTCATTTTAGCCATCTCACACAAGGTAGTGGGGCTTGCAATAGCAGTGCATCAGGCTGATAAATCTTGTATGTATGTTGCAAGCTGCTCTGGCCGAGATTGCTCACCACCAGTGCCTCCTGGGTAATGTATGACCTCACTCTCCACTCCATCTTTGGGCCGGCCAACTCCGCCGTACTCTCCCTGAGGAGGCACTCCACCATTCGCCACTTCCGCCTGCTCTATCGCATGGCTCACCACTTCAATGCTTGCATGTTCACTCCCAAAGACTTGATGTTTCTGACCAGCCACAGCCATGCTTATTGGGTCTGTGGCTTTCTGAAACACAATATTTTTCCGATGGTATTAATTACTGCTGGTTACACCATTAGCATCAATTTAATCATTAGCATCAACAGTATCAGTTATTGCAGTAAGGGAGTACCCAGGGCATCAAAAATTGTCCAATTACTGCAGGGCTCTCCAGAGTTCTAGAATGCCATACTAGGCATGCTCAGTACACACAGGCACTGTTCACAACATTGTAAGACTGTAATTCTAACACCAGAAGGAATGTGGAGCCAACGATGTTTCTGGTGAAGCTATGACTTTCAAAATAATAAAGCAGCAAAAACGTAACTTCCAAAATGGTACATTGGTGATGTGAGTCAGAATAGACTTGTGAACTGATCATTGTAAAACCTCATTTTAATTCTCCCTAAGACAGCGGGATATCCAAGTATCATTTTGCCATGCAGTATGTAATCCCACTGTGCTGACGCTTCCATACGTGTGTGTGTGTGTGTGTGTGTGTGTGTGTCTCTTCAGGTGCCGAGGGGAGGTGGAGATGCTGATGCACTGGCAGCTGAGGCTTGAGGTCTTGTGCGTTTGACACCCCCCCACCCCCCAACCCCCCTTGAAGTCGGTCCCTCTCCTCTCCTCTCATCTTCAGCAGCTCCTCCGCCTTAGCCAGAGTGGATGCAGCTGAAGACCAAGCAAAGGAAAAGAAAAAAGGCTGCAGGCTTCTCTCCCTCTCTGTCTGAGGGACTGCCATGCGCCTGGGACAATGACAGGCTGAAAAGAACGAGCTGAAAGCAGGAGCCTAGTGTGACAGAGCGAGAGGAAGTCGAGAAGAGAAGTGAGCGAGAGCGAGAGAGTGTGTGAGAGGGACTGGGGGAGAGAGAAAGAGAGAGAGAGAGAGAGGAAAAAAAGGAAACTCCTGCCACGGTTTGGTTTTCACTGGGTGCCAGTTGGTTTGGGTGAGCCAGAGGAGCCACACTATGACCAGTCTTTTCAGGCGAAGCAGCAGCAATGGGGGCTCCCGGAGCGGCTCGGGCCCCGGCGAACTCAACAACAGCCGGCCTAATCGACAGGTGCGGCGGCTGGAGTTCAACCAGGCCATGGAGGACTTCAAGACCATGTTCCCCAGCATGGACTACGAGGTGATCGAGTGCGTGCTGCGCTCCAACAGCGGAGCGGTGGACGCCACCATCGACCAGCTCCTGCAGATGAGCATCGATGGACAGGGCTCCGATGACAGCTCGGACTCAGATGACAGCATCCCACCAGAGGTCAGTACCCCCCACCCACACACTCACACATACACAAACACACACACACACATACACACCCACCAAACCCCCTGAAAAGCAGATGCCAAACAGTAAATAAAGTGACTGGACTTCAAGTTTCACAATTTATTTGTTTAGTGATTCCATAGCATGAGGACAAAAGATGAATGTGAGAAATCGTAATTAAAGTTGTGCAATTGATTACTGTTGTCCTACAGTATAGCCTTCGCTGACAGGACTAACCATTTCTCAAGGTGTTGCTTGAAAGTATAAGACATCTGATCTAGATGCCACTATGGCTGTGTCCAAAACAGGAAGGTAGTGACTTTCTGCCTCACTGTCTCTTCTTTCTACGAAGTTACCTGTTGTGGAATACATCAAGGCACTGGCTTTGTTATGGACGACCTATCTAGATAACTAATTACAATGCTCTCTTTTTGTTTGATTAGCCTAATTGTTCAGACACCATTATCAAGATATCGACAGATAACTAAATAATTCAGTGGAATGTTAGGCGTGGAAGGCAACAGGAAGGGTACATCTACTTTAATATGCTTCCTTCAAAATACATCTATCTGAATCGGGAATGCATTGATGCCTTGCTGCCAACAAATGCTCCCTTTGAAGGCGATGACTTCTCGACTGTCTCGTTTTGGACACAGCCTCCATCTTTTGCCATATTGCCTAAGGATCTACAGGCACTTCTTTGTTCTAGTAGTGATTCATGGTGATTCATATTCTTAGCCTGCTGGACTCACTTTACTAAAGACTCTGGTCACCCTTGTCGTGGGTGGGCACCTTGTTTGAACCTTTTGGTTCTCCTCGCTGATTGGACTATGGAAATTGGTTGTGGGAAATCAAAGCCTTTGAAGTATCCTAACTAGTACTGGAATGAAATGCAATATCAAGCAGAGACTATGGGTGGCGCTACACGTAGCCTGGCTATGATACCGTGGCCTTCATAAATGCCTACACTCCAATTGTCTGAGTGTGCTTGACTGCAGTAGCTACCGCACTGTGCTGCTATACAGGCATTTGTCCAAGCAGGGATGTTTTGGAAGACATATGGTGAAGCCATGCTGCTTCTCACAGTACTACAGGAGAGGGGGATAGATAGACAAGTCTGAAGGAAGGAGAGGGGGGCAGGGCAGTGCTCTTCGGTCCTGTGCTGTTTACCCTCCATCTGTCTCATCTAGCTGACCTGCCACTCTGTTAGATGCGTAATGAGGTATGGCGCAAGAATGCCATGAGTGTTCTAACTAAGAACACTGGGGTAATGGCATGAGTGTTCTAACTAAGAACACTGGGGTAATGCCACGAGTGTTCTGACTAAGATCACTGGGGTCCCTGTTCAGCTCGGTTTGATTTATTGGTACATAGTGCCGTCAGCCAATAATATCGTGTGTAGGCCATATGCTGACATGTTCAAATACCTAATTAGAACAAATTTGAGTAATGGAGGCAAAGGGAAGAGAAGTGAAAGGGTGAAAAGGAGAACAAGAGGAGCAGAGTTAGGACAAACGGAGACAAGAGGAGATGAGTGCATTTGAAGACATGAGGAAGCTGGGCAGTTACAGGGAAGAGCACTAGTCAACACAGTTCTCTCTCTCTCTCTTTCTCTCATCATCCGTTCCTCACTCTCTCTGTCTCTCTCTGTCTCTCTCTCTCCCTCCCCTCATCCATTTCTCTCTCTCTCTCTCTCTCTCCCTCTCCCCCTCTCTCCCATCCGTTTCTCAATCACAGCTCAGCAGAGCACAGCTGGTTGTCTTTGCCCTCTATCTCTCCAGTCAAGCATGCACTACAATATCTCTCCCAGTCACTCAGTAATGGAAGAGCATAGAATGCCTCCCCCAGACAATCTCGGCTTCAGTGGTGCACTGAAATCAAATCCTTACGGGAGTTGTACTGTAAGTTCTTAGTCCGAGGTCCAGCATAGCTTTATTGACCTCTGAAACGGTGTCATGTAATAAAATACTTACAGTAGTTGTACGTTGCTAGTTTGAGGTCCAGCATAGCTACAGTATGTTGACCTGCCTGAAACTGTGTCATGTAATAAAACGGTACATCTAGCGTCTGGACAAAAAAAAGCAAAAAAAAAAAATCCACTCTACTTTAATAGGTCGACCTCTAGATTCAGTGAAGCTGAATAAACAAAGCCGGCGATTAACGGAAGAGGGACACGTCATGTCTATTTAATAGGATTTATGCGTTGGGGACTATAACTAATGCTTAAAAAGTGGCAACATTTGCTTGTGATGGCAGAAAAGTAGTGTTGAAAAAGTAAATTACGCTTGTTTTATTTATTGCGTGTTCCTCTGACTCTTTCCCCAGATCTTGGAGAGAACTCTGGAGCCAGACAGTTCCGATGAGGAACCGCCTCCTGTCTACTCTCCGCCCACTTATGACATGCACATCTACGACAGGAAGTACCCCGCCGCTCCGTACACCCCCCCACCCAGGTACGGACATCTCGCCGTAGCTCTTATCACTGGGGGGAATGAAATTCTAGGTCATGGCTGGAATGTGATGATGGAATGACTAATCCCACTATACTACCCCCTGCTGGGGAAATGCAAGAAATGCCAGGCAAATACATGAAATGTATTGTGATTGTGTTGGTAAATGGAATGAAATCAAAGTCGATCTTTACAATTACTGTGTCCCTGAAAGGTTTGAAGCACGGCCCCCACCAGGTCACAGACAGATCAGGTCTCCAGGTCGTAGCTATCGGAATTGGAATCCGCCGCTGCTGGGCAACCTCCCTGATGACTTCCTGCGAATTCTCCCTCAGCAGTTGGACAGCATCCAGGTATTTTTTTTTTTCCCTCTCCTCCCAGAGCATGAAGCTCTTGTAGTCTGTGTGTGCCTGCCTGCTTTTCTCACGGTGGTAAACATAGAACTGACTTAAATTTAATCCCTTGCTCATCAGAAGTGACCTCCAGAATTTCCAAAGATTTCTTTTTTTTTTTCTGACCGTGATTGTGTAACTGTTTGTTTTGCAGTACTAAAATACATGCATCTTTGCAACTGCTCTCTTTTCTTTGTTTTAAGCCTTTGTCTCTCTCTCTCTCTCTCTCTCTCTCTCTCTTCCTTGCTCTCCCTCCCCCTCCTTCCATCCAGAGATCTCAAAGTAACAGCCTCGCACAGCCATCCTCCTCTTCCTCGCAGTCATCTGCATCCCAGCACACAGCTCCACCTAGTGGTGGGGGGGAAGCAGGGGGGGCATCGTCAGAGCAGGACCGCAAGCTGAAGCAGTACCTGGAGGATGAACGCATCGCCCTCTTTCTGCAAAACGAGGAGTTTATGAGAGAGCTACAGCGTAACCGCGAGTTCCTCATTGCTCTCGAGAGAGGTACCGTTTGCACCTGTCACACACACACACACACACACACACACACACACACACACACACATATATACACTCATGCGCTCCCTGACCCTTTCACTCATTCAGTCTATATGCATAACCCCCCCCACACACACACACACACACACACACACAAACACACATACGCAAACACACATACGCATATCACTGTAAGTTTGCATTAAGTGGCTGTTGAAAGATAAGCCCTCAGTAATCCAATATTGTCCCCCTGACCCTTGACTTGCATACAATGCTGATAATTAAGTGTGTGCTGACACACATTCTCAAGAACTACTCTCTTACTATGCTCGGGTAGAGAGGGAAGTGTTGATGTTGATGTTGCCAATCTCTCAAGCACCCATTTCCCAACAGCATAGCTGCTAACCAGTTAGCAACTTAGTTAGTTGCAATAGCAATGGGAAACTGCATTGCAACCAACATAGTTGCTAACTTAGATAGATGCTCAGATACTCTGTGTCACTGGGCCCTTTCCATTCTGCATGGTCATGCAAGGTTTGAGCCTCTGCAGCCTCCTTACATGGCCTCACATGTCCTGTGCAGTGTGTCTCGTGTGCTCCTACATACCAGAGTTTAGTTTTGCTATGCAGGCGTCCATTTATCAAAAGCAGAGTTGCTAATAACCAGTTAGCAACTTAGTTGACTGGCAATGGGAAATTGCATTGCAACCAACAAAGTTGCTAACTTTAGTTAGCAATTATGCGTATAGGAAATGGACCCCTGGTGGACAGCAGGACCAGTTGGCATCAGGATGTGCCTGTGCAACGAAGGGCCCAGTGAAGCCTCGTGATTTCTTTCCCAGCTGAGAGTTTTCTTTCTGGTCTTCCCGGTGTCTTCATGGCCATCCCTGCTGTAACATTGGCTCTCTCTTGTTTTAGATCGCTTGAAGTATGAATCAAAGAAATCCAAGTCCAATCATTCATCAGGTAGCATGGAGAATTCCACTGCAGGTAGATATCATTCATTCTGCTTTCTACCAGTCAAAGGCCTCTCTTGTGTACTTTGACCAGCACACATGGCTCATACTGTACTTCTGTGGGTGACTGTGTGTGTGTGTGTGTGTGTGTGTGTGTGTGTGTGTGTGTGTGTGTGTGTGTGTGTGTGTGTGTGTGTGTGTTTGTGTGTGCGAGCAAAATATTATCTATTGCTTCGCTTTGAAATATCACACACATACATACAGTAGGCTATGATATTAGATAATGTTATATTTGCTCATCATTAATGGGACAATTGTAGCTAGATGCTGATTCCTTTTGAGTATCCTCTTTTGTCTTGCAACAGATGGTGTCAAATATAACATGAGCTGTAACTAGCTGAATAGCTAGCATTGCTTAGTTAAGAAATCCATGCTTATGTTTCATGCTCCAAATCTAATATCCTTGATGAGGGAAAGAAATGTCTGATGGTAACTGATGACACACTGTTTTCATACTGTTTTGTATGTATTATTGTATTATCATGTTTTATACTCACTCTGTAATAAGCTTGGCCGACATCATAACCGGCATTAAACCTGACTCCTGTTTGCTCTAAAGTTCTAATGGAGTCTTTTGCAACTAAAGCTAAAAATGGCTTTCACACTTTCCAAGTACTTTAAGTTTTGTTTTCCTCTAGTTATATCGACCATATTTGTACTGGTTTGTGCTATCTGCTTTGGTGTCAGTATGTTTGTGTTGTTGTTGTGATGGTTCCCTCCTCTCCCCCTTAGGTGAGCATTTCACCCCTGGGTCTATGGAGGCGTGCACCGCTGTGTCCGATGACGCCATGTTCCGAGACAAGCTCAAACACATGGGCAAATGTACGAACCCTCTTCAGTCTCACACAGTTAGCACACATGATGTCACCAAATCCATGTTAGGTTCTCTGAAGCCTCCTATGTTTTAGCATAATTAGCACTTGCTAACACATTCCAACAATGCATCTGGTTTATCCAATGTAATTGCTATGTCCACATCAAATAAACACTAAAATAAAAATAAATTAATACAATGTTCCTGAGCATTGTTACGCTGCCCTTTTCAATAGATAGGCCACAAATGTTTTTTTGTTTTTTTTTTCTTGAAAGAAGTAATCCTCAGTGGGCAATCTTCTAACCAGAATGCATGTAACTAGTTCTGTATTTGCCGTGCACCAGTGCTCAATCAGTTGGCTCTGGTATCGTCACCTTTATTTGTAATGGCACACTTTAAGGCTCTGCTTCAGTTTGATTGCTGTGTTTTTTTTTTTTATTCCATGCAGCCACACGGAAGAAGCTGTTTGAAATAGCAAGGACCTTCTCTGAGAAGACAAAAAGAAGGAAGTCTAAAAGAAGAACACTACTCAAACACCATTCGTATCCTTTGCTCACAGCAGCATTTGGGATGAGGGATAAGACGATAAGATAAAATGGTGCTTTATTCATCTCAAAGGAAATTCAAGAACCAGGCATTGAGCTTGAATTCGTTCTAATGACCTGTGTTTGAAGAATGTTCTTTTCCCAGCCATAGAAATACACATGCTCTGTAATAGGTTAACTACACTAAATCTGGTTGCTGGTAAGTCTTCCACTGATTTGCTATTTGAGGCATCCATTTCCTCTCCATTAAATAAGCAGAATGATGGAGCAGGAAAGATCTCATTATCATGCTTCCCCTAACTCAGGGCTTGTCCATAAGTGGCCCCGTGGTAGTTTTTGTAGGCACTGCAAGTGCTTCACTATTGTTTGATATTGTAACCTCAATGGGTCGTTTTTTTTTGAAGCACTTTCTTGTTTTCATACTTTTGAATAAGCAAATTTGTGCAAATCCTTTAGAAAAGTCATATTCCAGAATGAAATGGTCACTTATACTCTTCTAATGTTGAAGTGTGTCTTGACTCAATAGACAATAGCATTGTGGCTTTAGTCACGACCGAGGTCCATTGGTCACATTCAGTTGAAAACCAAAGCCCTGAAATGAATTTCAATCAAACCATTATGAACTCAAAAGGCTAAACAGAAAAACCCAAGTAGTGTTTTGTAATGCTGTCTTGAGACGACTCAGGTCTTGGCAGTGGCCAGACTTGCCTTGTTTACTGCATAACAACGCTAAGGTAGTTTGTGTGGGAAAGATTACGCTATGAGAGAGGCAGAAGGAGGAGTTTAACAGTTAGTGGGAACACTGCCACACAGTGTAGAGAGATATAAAAGTGAATTAGACTGAATATAATGTGTGTGAATGTCACTTTTGAGAGACTGTGTTTCGCTTGACTGTCCGTCAGACTCGGAACTGCTAACTCTACAGCTAACCTCCTGGATGATGTGGAAGGAAGTCCCTATGGTAAATGAAACAAAAATAATATGCTGTTTAACACATTAACCTTACAATGCATGTTATTTTATTGAATCTTCTTTGTTTTTATTTTGTGTGTGCGTGTGTGTGTGTGTGTGTGTGTGTGTGTGTGTGTGTGTGTGTGCTCACCTGTACTTGAATGCTAGAAGAAGATGGTCAGCAAAAAAAGTTGGTCACTCAGGAAGAGGAGGAATCCCAGAAGGAGACAACGTCATGGTTAGTTTACGCAAGCAACCACATATTGATTGTTTATAAATGGTTTTGTAAACACTGCCTAAAAACACAGTTTCAAACACTTTGTTAATCATTTGTCGCCATACACACTACAGTGCTGTGGTGTAATGTGTCTGATGTTACATGAGTTTTGGGGTGACATTTGGATGTTAATATGTTAAGATGTTAAAAACGCAGTTTTCACAGTGCCCCCCTTGGTTAGTTGTCAGCGCATCTTGAGTATCTTGAGCAATAGAGCTGTTGTTGAAATTGGACTGAGGTTGTCCTTTTAAGATGTTTTTGTTATAAAAATGATGCTCATATTGGTCCTTATATCTCATTAAATGTTTTCTTCTTGACTGCAGATCTGTGCAGGACATGTCCCAGGCTGATAACCATGGTGATCAGGGAAGTACCTGGATGACTGATGATGGCGTGATCACTCTCTCCCCATCCCAGACCCCACCTTTCCAGGTTTGCCTGTGAGCCGAGAGAGCTGAAGGAAAGCCGACTCCCAAGGCTTAGTCCTCCCACAGGCTTAGAATTATTGTTTAACTGCATATTACTATTATAATTACTGTATCATAACAATTTGTTAATATATGATTTTGTATGTATAAAAAAAAGAAACTTACTCATGCAATTTTTTTTTTTCAGATCATTATTTTGTAACTTCTCCTTAAAAAGCCCATTTACAGTGAAATGAACGTCAGTATTTAGATTATTGTTTCTGTCCTTTTTTGTTTCATGCGTTTGTTACCCCTTGCTCTCGTTGGTCTTTCCTTGGTTGGCAATATAGGATGGCAGTAAAGAACAGTTTGAAGAGTTGTAAGCACACAGGTCAGGATCTTTTTCAGAAGACACCATTGCCAGCAGCTGCCATCTAAATTTGCATCTCAATTTTTATTTAATGATTGGGTAAGAATTTGTTAGCTAGAAGGCCTAATTCTTTGGTCACTTGATGGGTGCATTATGTTGTAAATTCAGGATGTGAGTAGGACATTGTGTCAGCAGGATATAATGAAGACGTGATAGTAAAGCCTAGCGGTATCTTGCAGTTTACCAGAGATTGAGAGTTTTCTTTCAGTTTTCTTTCAGCCCACCATTCAAGGTTCTCAGAGATCTTGAAATCATTTGTTCTAATAATGATACCATATGGAGCATTTTTACTGGGGGATACACTGTTACACGTCCATCCCTTAAAACGTGTCACCAGAATGCCTTTTCAACCAGTTTACCTGTTGATAACGCATTGGACTAGCGGACATCCACATTTCGTAAAGAACGTTAATATCTTGTGATGTGTCAGCACTGGCGTGGACTGTTTTAGTTGGGAATCAAAGATTCTAAGAATTTCTTAGAGCGCTCCGCCTAGGTGGGGACTGGGGAACCAGAAGTACTGGTCTTCTGTGACTAGTTAGTGAAGGACAGACTTCAGATAGTGCTGATAAAAGGGCCGAAACATGCACACAAGCAGAAGATCAGTTTACAATGTACACATTTTGTCTATCTGTCTTAACAGCCAGTCCTAAGCTCTGGGCCTTCCAAGTGTTGAGAGGGATTTTAGCCAAACAAAAAAAAAATACAAAACACACAACTTTCAACCACAAGGCACGCTTAGCTACGTTGAGAAACCACTTGTGCTGAAGTGTCCTTTTCCCTGGTGGCTTTGCTGCTTTTCAAGTTCTCTGCCAGTAAACCTTTGTATGATAGGTGATTAGGAGTAGTATTCAACTGTGCACTGCCATATCTGCCAATGTCTGAACATTTCTATCAAGTTCCCTTCAGACAAGAATTCACCCTGATGCAAGAAAATGTAGTATTTATGATCCACGGCTGTTAATTCAAAATAACAGATTTGAAATTCACCAATAAAATTTATCAGATATGGGTGTCTTTTTGTATGTGTTTTACAAAGCCTTTATTTGAGAAACAAGCACACTCATGTGTTTGGAACTCTTAATTGTTCTCATGAATTTTTCAGTAGTCTCAGTAGCCTACTAGACATAGTTAGGTGGAGACATGGTAATAGTGTGGTGTTACCCTTGCCTTTTAACAGAACCCAGTTATGCCATGTGTGTAACAATCTCCTATGTGTTTGCAGTGGTGTTTGAATGACAGTAGAGAGAGGCTGGGTTCACAAAGCTACACTGTGTCCATTCTAGAGCAAAAATAGATGCGGAATGTCTGCAGACTGATTTGGAAAGTTGTCCGTCGTCCTCAGTGCTGGGTGTTGTGTGGTAGACCTGGAACTATACTGTGCTGTCAATATCTGATAAAATTGCATTCATGAAATGGCTCCTAAAATTGACCAACTGCCCAATTTATCCAATTTATATGTCTGCCATTGCAAAATGAAGCAGAGGTTTCTCTGTTTACAAGCAACCAAATATCCTAGGTCTTGCTGTTTTTCAGTAAGTCTTGGATCTTTTTTTCTGCTGTTATCATTGATGTGTTTTGACATTGATACTTTCACTGATGTGTGTTGATGAGTTTTGAGTCTTGTATACCGTCAAACCACACATAGCAACTTAGAGAAGACACAGGAGTCTCACCACAAGTAATTGCTTTTTGTTTTTTTGTTTTTTTTTTCTGTCAAATTTGAGGTCCTTCAAATGACCATACAAATTTCCCACCTAATCGATGTTGGTGGCCAAGTAAACCTGGAAATGGCCACCTACAGTAACAGCTTTGGCTTGTACTCTGAGACGTAGCCCACGGTTGATTTTTGGTGACGTTTGAGACTGTTTTCACATTGGTGTGGTGTTGCTCAGTGTGTTTCTTCCTCTGTCCCTTGTCAGATTGGGATCCTCTCAGGGAGATTTTTTGTTTTCTTCCATGTGAGTGAGTGTTGTAAGCACAACCAGTAGAAATGATTATCAAGATGGGATATTTTTTTCCAAAGGTTCAACCGTAGTTGTTATATTAGATTTGAATATTTTAGTGTGATGGAATTTGTGTGATAGAACTTTTTACATTATTGGATGTCCAAAACAAATTCATGTCAGAGGTAGTCATGTAAACTACTCTCATTCAGAAGCAAATTATCAGCTTTGTTTTTGTAGAGAGCATGGACTCATACTTTATTCACCCTTGTGTTTTCCTCTTGAATGTATGGGCCTCCATGTTTAAAAGAGGAAGTGGAATTGACAAGTTTGCCACATAACAGGTTTGTAATTGAGGGGAATGTACAGCCTTTTTTTTGGCAAGGAACATGGCTAGTTCAATGGGATTAGTGCTTTGTTTATTTTCAAAATTTAACATGAGTTGTCTCAGTTATTTACCATTAACTGTAATTAATGCAGAATATAGCTGCAAAATAAACAGACCCTTTTAAGGCTGGTTGTTGTGGGGGGATACTCCATTTAGGAGAATGGTGGGTTCAAGCCTGTTTAGAAAATTGGGTACCACTCCCATTAAGTGATTGTAGTTTCCAGATGTGTTTTCTTACAAATCAAAGTTGGTAGCTCTTGTAATAATAAAAAAATGTTTTCCCATCCTGTCTGCCAGTCATCTTTATTATTCTTCATATCTGCCGTATTCATAGGTCAGTAGGGAGTTACGTAATCATCAGCCATGCCTGTCTCATGGTGAATGAAGAGAATTTTTTTTTTTTTTTTCACGGTTCATGCATTTGAATTGCATACTTTTTTTGTGAAAAAATCTAAGGTGAATCAAAGTCTAAACAGGCCTTAAAAAGTATCCACTACAATGCATTTGTGCACATTGCATAAATAAGCAATGCATAATTGTCTATAGAGAGATAAAGAGAAATTATTGGGGGAGAAAAAAGAATGAAGATGTCTATAAACATGTAAATCCTTGAACTGAAGTGTAGACTACCAAGAAAGATAAATTATCATAAGAAAAGTTTATTTTCCTTGTAAACCCATGTCCCATCCACTCTCTTTTAAGTTCTGAAAGTACGGAGTGTGACTTTTTATGTACATTAGGCTATTGCAAGTTGCTTACATCTGCAAGTTGTGATTTAAGTCTAATACTCTTTTACCTATGAGCACTGGGCTGACATGATGAAATTGAGTAGCCTATGACAATGATCTGTGAAAATGCTTTAAGATAATTTATCATATATAGCAGACTAATCTTTTATGTCACTGTTTTACTGTTTTTCATTATATGTTATGCATTGAATTTGAAAATGAATTTATGCATTCTCTGTATTTTTTAAAATACATTTACTTGTGTAGGGTCTCATTTGAGCTAGAAATGGCCTAAATCCAGCGATCCCAATGACCTCAGGGATTATCAGTGCTTATTATCCCTTTTATCCAGCATCACAGCCTTAGACAACTTCCGGTAATGGCAATCACCAGTGTGCCGTGCACTATGGGAGCTGTTTTCCATTTTCATAGCTTTCAAACAGTATGTATATTCAAATGGTGCTCATGCAGGCTATACAGTAGGCCCAGGGTAGCCTATCCTATAGGTGAGAGTTACATGCCACACACTAAATTTAGACCTAAGTTAGTAAAATAGGATAGCTTAAAAATTTTGATCACATTTTGCTCACATGAATTAAAGTGTAGACAGACAAATATTTAGACATTCTATAGACATATCAAAGTCTTAACATAACACATCTCTGCCTTTTCAAAGATGGGTTTTATCCTGCCAGTGAGAGGTTATATGCTTCTCACCTAAAATGAGAAGGTTATTCCTCTCTGTCTAGTCACACGGGTGTCATTTGGGACTGCTCATCCGCAAAGGCACTGGCCCCGCAGTGGGCCTAGTGGTGGTGATGGCCCCATAGCCCTGCGGGGCCTGCATGGGTTTTCCGGAGGCAATCGCCTAATTATGGGCTGCCCACAGAGAGCCCAAAGGCTTGAACCTGACCTGAGCAAGCCCACACAGGCCCTTTTGGGTATGGTTTGGGCTGGCCCTAGCCCACACTTTCCAAAGAAAACCCGCATTGACCCCTTGTGGGGCCCGCAATGGCATGCTTGCTGGGTAGATTTAAACAGAGACACTTGATTTAAATGGGTCACTCAGCCAGAGAAAGGCACCCCGCCTGAATCATCAGTGACGTGCTCTACGTGTTCTACGAGTAAAATGCGGGGTTTTGTCAGAAAATGAGTTTAGTCAGTTTAGTAAGCTTTAGATCATTTAAACTAATCAAACCTTTCGAGAGAATAACTTTTAAACAAATTTTGAAATGTTGTAGCACATTCTTGAAATAAAATATTACAAAGTTATTATTTTTGAAAATCTCGGTTGGTCACGTTTCAGGGAGGTCCCTTTGCATCTCCTAGGCAACCACGATGACGTGGGCGAGTAAACCCTCTCAGCCTGCCTGAAAGCTAGCGCGAGTGAATGCAAGGAGCCATTGTGTGTTTATGCTGCTGTGCGGTCTGGACAAACGATTTAGTTAAGGATTTCAAGACGTGTGAAGCCAGTGATTATCTGACTAATTCAACCTATCTGCAATTAACCTGTGCTATAAGTTGAGTTAATCGAGAATTTGCGGGCATATTGAATTTAACATAGCCCATTAACCTATATTTCATCGTTGCTACACGTCCCTGCATTCCAGACGATCGCAGTTGGATTATCCGTGCAACATTAGCGTGTTTGAATTGCATGCTAAAGCGTTTAACATAACGTTAGCTGCCGTTTTTTAACTGATAAGGAGTTCATTTCAAGAAACGTGTTCCCATTTAGATGGCAAGCTTCCCAGATTTTGTAAACGAAAATGAAATAGGTAAGTCCATTTTGCCCTGTTCTCTTGACGGCCTTCTGGCGTGTCTTTTTTTTTCATGTTGTTTGCGGATGTTAGTGGTAACGTGGCTTCTGTACATAAACGTTAGCTATCAAGCTAATGGGCTAAACCATTAAACTGGTTACATTAAAGCAGGGTAGCTTTTATTAAGTAAGCTGTTTCGTAAATAACGACCGTATGACGTGTTCAAAAGTATTGCTGCTGGTTTATAAAGAGCTCTGGTGTTTGGTTGTTAACGTAGTTAATCTCGTTAACGTGAACTATCAATAGGATAGCACGTTAGCTAACGTTAACGTAAAGCTTAATGTTGATTAACGCTTATTTAGGTATTGTTTGGATGCTTAACGTCATAACGTTACTAAAATACCCATGTGGTGTGTCATCGTTTTAGATTTTAGCCAGAGTTAACAATAACCTGGTGTTGTAATGTAACGTCAATGTAACTTACTGTGATGCCTAGAGCATTATCATTGCTGGCATACTTTCACTCATTCTTCACATACTTAATTAAAGCTAATTCAGATCCGCGACGAGACGATACCAGTCAACTTGTATTCATTATGTCTATGTGACATACAATGATCTATTTTACAGCATGTTTGGTACAAGAAATGCTGCTTAGTAAAGACAGTAACAAAATTTTCACTCCTGTCTGACTTTTCGCTAACGTTACCATCCCCCGTTAAGCACGTACGCAACCCCCAAAGCTGCAGTATGACGCATCGACTGCGAGCTGCGAAAAGGAAAACATATAAAATATGTTTATTTAAACTCTATCAGTATTTTAATTCTCTTGATTCACCTAAGCATGTAAGTGCATATTTTGCTGTGCTATTTTTACATTTAAGTGAGTGAAGATCCCAGTTGTTTTTGCGCCTCTGTGCCATGATTAAGAGGTGTGGCCCAGCGGTGCAAAAGTAGTTCATATCGCGCTAAAGGGAAAAAAAGTTACGAGGCAGTGATGTCGTAGTTTTCTTTCCTTCTTTTTTAAAGTGATAACTAAGTTTTTGTAATGTATTGATTATGCTCTAACTCTTCATTCTCAGGAAAGGCTAAGTTTGTTGGGGAACTCTTAGCTCCAGTTGCGCCCTTTGACCAGAAGTCTGGACGGGAGACCTGGACTGTTGCTTTTGCACCTGATGGTTCCTACTTCGCTTGGTCTCAAGGACATCGCATTGTGAGGCTCCTACCCTGGTCAAAATGCTTGGCCGATCTGTAAGTATGCTTGAGGTAGACTAGTTGGGCTTTACACCGTCATGTTTTTTAAATGATTGCCCTCATGGGTCAGGGTATTATTTCCCATCAGCTCATACTAAGTAGTGCTGTGCTCTGTGTCATCTTGCCCTCTTTAGGCACAGAAGCAATTATATAGCCTAGCACCTGGGCCACACAACTGTTATTCTTTTCACTGGACAGTAATTGTGAGACTTGTGCTACTCTTTGGCGGGCTGCCATAGGGTGTGTTTGTTTTGTATTCAGTGCGGAGGTAATGTGTAAACCCTCTATGCTTCAGCTACAGAAGTTTACAGTTTGTTTTGTTTCATCCCACTTTAGTTGAGCCTGTCATAAAAGCTTTATTCGTCACCTTAGTCGTGTGTAAATTGAGTCCTGTCATTGCAACTTACCAGCATAGTAAAAAATTAACAAGAAATCAAGGTTGTTTTGCCAGCCAAAGCAAACCATAACACGGTGTCAATTGAAATCCGAAGAAAAGGGGCCATAACCATAAACACATTCTTGCACTCTTTTTGCGGATGTACTGCACATGCCTTAAGAAATATACTTTAGATAAGAGGAAGTTAGCTATAAAACTTGGAAATGAGTAACTGTGAAATGATTGTGAAGAAGATCTGACAGCAGGTGCCTCTGACCTAGATATTGCCAAAGTGAGTTTGAAAGAAGGGTTTCTCCAACATTAAACATTAAGCCGATTTTACACTTAATTGTCAATTTTTTGGACAGAAATGTAGTATTACAATACATCTTAAATGTGTGTTTCTGTATGATTGGCGCAGGGTGAACTTTACCCTATTATGTCTTTTTTTTTTTTTTTGCATTTGTCTGTTTGGAATTTTTTTGGTCAATGATTAGTGAGCTAACTGCTAGTAAACGTGAAGCCAGTAGACATTCATAAAAGTTTCTTGCATGTTAATTGTAATGATGTTGGTGAGAAGTAGCCTGACATAGCCCAACCATAATACTGCTGTTCATCCGTATTCATGGTCTGGGGGTTCTTTAACCTGACGCGATTATACTGCGGAGGGGAGGGCATTCACTTCTGGTTTGAAACGATTGGACAGCTCGTCTAATCAGCTTCGCTTATTGGTCGGTAGACTCTCTACCGATGTAAACACGCCCCAGAGGACCGTTCCCAGACCATGGATACGGATGAACATTCGTATTATGGGCGGGTTATGTCAGGCTAGGTGAGAAGGCCTTGGCAGAGAATGTTTCTGCATTTGCTTCCTGAACCAAATATTGAGTATGGAGTGCATTATGTAGCCTGGGTGATTGTGTATGTAAGTGGGTAGTACAGAGCTGTTATTGACATTTTGAGTACACTCATTATTATACTATAGTGTGGCCCTAAATGCATAGTAAGTCGGCCAAATCACATGTTCACTTCATAGTAGAAAAAATGGAGGCAGCATATAAATTCAATGGGGTGTATTTGATGAAGGAGGTGCAAATTACGGTTGGGTTTCTTGTTGGTAATCTCCCAGTTGATCGTATAATATCTAGAATACTCTAGAAGCCCCTCTCCCCCCCTTTCCCCCCTGTGCTGTAGCTACATAAAGAATCCTCTGTCTATTGTCCAGCTTACCGAGGACACGTGGCTTAAATTATCTACTGCCATTCTGTTACACTCACTCTCATCCCAGCACAGCAGCTGTCTGTGAAGGCCTCAAAACACTTTTGAACTTGGGGTCAGACAATACTTCCTTGTAAATGGTTTAACACCCCCTTGTCAGGCTTTTTTTTTTGGGGGGGGGGGGGGATGACATCCAAAAGTCAGGCTAGCCCTCACAGTAGGCAAAGTCTGTTGAACTTGATGTTGAATGGTGACAAAAGTGAATGCACTCTCAAGCTGTTACTCTTAGGCCTAACTTGTTTAATTAAAGGCATGTCCTTGACGGACATGCTTAGGACTATAGCCTTCGCTTTGGCCTTCTGTCTGTCAGCGTCAAGACAAGTTCAGAAATGTGGCTTGAGAGGGTTTTTACTTTGTCATCATTCAGTATTCCCCTTCTTTTATGCACCCAAACCCTTTTTACTTAAACTGAGTTGAGCACACCCTTCTCCCTCATCTGAAATAAAGGATGGGCAATGCGTTGTTCAAAAGTTCTTGATCTTGGTCTTTGAGTCTGCCATGTTACCGTGCTTTAAATATGACCTCTCCGTCTCCTTTAGGTCAGTGAGGAAGGACGAGCGCTCGACTGGAGTGGGCCGTCTGTCGCGGCAGAACAGCATAGGCAGCGTCACCCCGTTGCCCGGTGAGCCGCGCGAGCACACCATCGACTGCGGCGATGTGGTGTGGGGGCTCGCCTTCGGCTCGTCGGTGCCGGAGAAGCAGAGCCGCTGTGTCAACATTGAGTGGCACCGCTTCAAGTTCGGCCAGGATCAGCTGCTCTTGGCCACGGGCCTCAACAACGGCCGCATTAAGATCTGGGATGTCTACACAGGTAAGAGGGGAATAGGCTAACTCTCACTTAATCATTGGACCTCAGTGCAGATTACGCAGCTCTATGTTTACACAACCGTTGTGACGTCATTCTGTAAATGATTCTGCTGCTTGTCCCCTGCACCAATACCAGTGGAGTATTGCACAGCTAATGCAATCAAATTGACTCCCTAGTCCTGTTTTAAAGTTCATTGACATAGCTTTGACACGTTGATTTTTTTTTTTTTTTTTTTTACCCCTGCACTTATCATTAAGTTAGTCTAACCCATAGCCATATTACGTAAAGGTGGAACAGTTCAGTGACACAATGGCATAGTGGCCATTCAGTTTTGTCTGCCCTTGGAGCTTCTCTTCCCTGTGTGTTTTGAAGCATCAGGCATCACTAACTAGGGTCTGTGTGTGTTTGTGTCCGGGGTGGGTTGTGCGGGTTGGGGTTGGGTGAGGGCGAGAGGTGCTGACCTCCTTTTCAGCTGCTCCATGGTATGCTTGACCCCCCTCAGTTCGTCCTCTTTCTCTGCCTTCGTTCCTGAATGAACTTTTTTGTCTCTCACCTCTGCCTTTGCCGTTTGCCTGAAGCCTGCAAAGTTGTAAAGCAGCGTTTGCTGACATCTAAGCCTACACTGAATAGCCCTGAAACAAACAAACAAGCAAACAAACTATGAGAAGAAACTCCTCGTTCCCCCTCCCTTTTTTCTAGGCAGCGTTTGCCTCAAACAGTGGGTCTTTCTGTGCTAAACTCTTCTAACCAGAGTTTATGGGCTTTGGGGAATAGACTTTCCTCCTTGCAGAAAGAGAGTGAGAGAGTGAGTGAGAGAATCTTGTTTCGTCCAGCGAAGTTAGCTAGGCAACCAGTGCCGTCTTGGGTTTGGTGGGGGCGCTTTGTCAGTGTGTTGTAGAATCTGGTGCATTCCAGTTCACATAGTGAGGGGTGTGTTCTGGCGTAACAGCGGGAGGGATTGTGGGTAGTTGAACAGGCCCGTAAGCAGTTCCCCCTCAGCTTTTAACTACCAGCTGTGTCGACACATGTGAGAGGAGGTTTGGCTGTTTCAGAGGGGCAGGTCCCGGAGCAGCGGAGCAATTGGCTGTCGTCGAGATTCCTGTTGCAACATGTCAAGCTGTTTCACTTGTGATCTTGGGCGTTTTTTGCCTGTGTCACACACGTATCAATCATCTTGAAATGGGGTCAGAATGAAGTTCGCTTCACCTAATGTTTTAGAGCAGGGTTGGGTTGGCAGTATGTATTGCAGTGACAAACAGATATAATTGAAATCATGTTGGAAATGACCCCTGTGTATCAACCAAAGTCTCGACTGCTACCACTAGCTCTCTGTCACTCACACACACAGCACAATCCATATTGCGTTATCTCTGAATGGGTTGATCTGATGTAAGGTGGTGTGTGCACTAATTTATTTTCTTTTAGAAAGGATTAGTCTGTTTCAGGGAGCTGTCATTCAGTTTCCCTACAGTTTTGCTAGTGTTGCAGATTCAGGAACGGCATGTCTCTGTCACAACTCCCCAACTCTGCCTAATCCTCTGACTTATATAATAAAGTGTGCCTGTAGGTATTTGATTTTCTCTATCGTCATACTCCTCCTCCTGTACCTGAGTCTAGGTTAGGGTTCAAACCCTGATATCAAACCCTGATTCCTAGAAACAATGCCATCGAGTTTAGCCCGATCAATATTTTTTTTGTGCAATTCTCTTCAAATTTGAACCTGCCAGGGGACTGTTTCCCAAAGCAGAGCATAGGCTAGGTGCTAAGTTAGCAGCTTTGTTGGTTGCAATGCAATTTCCCATTTTAAAACATTTTAAAACGGTTTTAATTAAACAGCCTTTTTCTTCTCTTTCACAGGCAAGCTTTTGCTTAACCTGATGGACCACACAGACATTGTCAGAGACCTGACCTTTGCCCCTGATGGCAGCCTGGTTCTGGTGTCGGCATCCCGGGACAAAACTCTACGGGTGTGGGACCTGAAAGATGATGGTGAGAGTTCACATACTACAGAAAGAAACAGATGCTGTGCGCTTACTGTATGAATGTAGACATGGGTCGAAATGTGAATATCTACCAGCCACAGGCACAAAACATGGCGAAATTTGCCAGCCAGTCAATAATAAATCAGTGTTTTTGGTCTGAAATCTACCAGCCAAATTCAAAAAATTGCTAATTTTGATCCTTAAATGTAGATGAATAAAGAATTTAGAAAATCTATGAAATACACCAAAGTTCTAGGCCATTTCGCAATGCATTCTCATCTATATTAATCTTTTAAAAAAGATTTATTCCACCATGCCCTAGGCTACAAACACATTTCGGTGTCAAGCCATTTTCAGATTATCATGACCACTCAAACCAAATGTTTGTTTCTTCTTAAAGACTAAACTTTTAAACAAAAATACCCAAAGTATTTTTGAAGTATTGGTGTCAAGGCACGCCTACACGGTTGAAACATTTTGCAAAGCATACCACAGAACAGGACACTTGTCTAGTTGTTTCTGTATGCCGCAGGCAGTGTTGGCTAGTTGAGCACCTTCTGGAATGCTCTTGTTCCTTAAATTACCCTGTCGCCCTTAAATGGCCTCATACTGTCAAGCAGTATTGTCTCTCTGTTTGTTTAATGGATTTAGAAATCCACATTCAGCACTGATCCAGCAGCTCCTTTTAACAAACATTTAGTTACTTTGTGTCCTGAACTTAAATGAACCTAATATAAGTTAGTAACCCAAACTTTTAAGGCACTTTAAGGAGCCCGATATAAGTGAGTAATCCAGCTAGTATGTGAAGACTGTAAATTACAGGTTTTAACTCCCTTTATCTGAACCACGCGGACCAGGCTGTCCCAGCAGTTGGAGCTCTAGCTTGTTGATCATGTGGAAGAGCTTGACTACAAAATGACCTTTCAAGAAACAAACAGCATTCGGGGAGAAAAACAGCTTGTTTTGAAGATTGGTTTATTAGTTTTGAACAGATGTCATAACTTGGCAGACGTCTTTTTATTCCTTTCGTCTTATTCACCCTGTCGGTTTTGACTGCGTTTAAACCTTCTTCCACAACTAGCAATGTGGAATGAAGTGGCCAAAAGTGCAAATGCAGGTGTTCCAAACAGTATTTTTTGCTCTCAATGGCACCTAAGGGTTAAGGGGGCTAGGTTCAAGGTTAAGGATAAGGTGGGCCTTACAGAAAGTGCTGCCTGGAAGGTGCAGTTGAGGGCAAAAAAAAAAAAATCAAATGTTTCAAACAGGACCCACTATACTGTACTTACTCGCTACTGAAATGTTAACTCATGTTCCATCAGAAATACATGAAAATGAATGGTGATTTTTTGTTTTGTTTTGTTTTGTTTTGTTTTTGTTTTTCCGACTAAGCTAATTGTTGCGATGGATAACTTATTTACTTGACACATCCAGTGTAGCCTCTCTGTTACACCAGAGAGAGTGGCACAGCACAGAACTTGACTTAGCATTTCTGTAACGCTTCCCACCTGTCTGTCTGCTCTCCTGATTGGTTTGCTCTGCTGTGTTTCAGGTAACATGGTGAAAGTGCTGCGGGGCCATCAGAACTGGGTTTACTGCAGCGCCTTCTCCCCCGACTCCTCAGTGCTCTGCTCAGTCGGGGCTGGCAAAGCGGTACGTACTTCCCTTCCTTGCTCCTCTTGTTTATCTCCATGGAAATGTTTGCCTCAGCTTCTGCTTGTGTGTGTGTGTGTGTGTGTGTGTGTGTGTTTGTATTTGCGCTGCGTTCCAGACAACTCAGAAACCAGAATAGCAGCTTAGTGGGGCTGACAGATTAATTAACTTTTTAATATAAATTATGGCTTGACAGAAGTAGTAGCCCTGGCTTTTTCATGGTTTCTGAGTTCCCTGGAACTCTGCAATGGATCTAGAGTGAGTCCAGACCTGTGTGTAAATCAACACTGCTCAGTGTCATACTTGATGATTGTGTGAAGACAGAAAGTGCATCTTCCTGAGGGGAAAAAACAAACAAACAAACAAACAAACAAAAAATCATGTTGAATATTACCATGTGATGTAAGAGATGGTGAAAACCTTGCTGAAATGTGCATGTATTCCATAGTGCACTCACTGTATGGGGATGATTGTTAGATACAACCATGACTTAACAAAACTGCATGGTAAACACATTGATTTTAATCCCATCTGCCTTTGCATCTTGCATTGTTTATTTTTCATAGAACCCTAATGTAATTGATACATTTGCACAGATGCAATGCCATTGTGTAGCATTGTTTAAATGTAGCGCAGCAGGTTTTTGGAAGTTAAATCTCCTCCCATACACATCTGTGTGCCCAGAATAGTCAAATTAAAATTGGGAAAGCTTTTCTGCCGTAAAACTTGGCAGCGCGGAGGCCTATAATCCTCCCCTGTGATACAATGTTAATCCCACAGTATTAGGTGCGTGTGGAAGTGGATATGTGTGTGTGGTGGGTGTACGGGTGTGTGGGTGGGGCGGGTGTGTGCCTCCGTAAGTGTCTTGCTTTCCCTGTCCCAGGTGGTGGCAGAGCGCTCTGTTTGTGCGTACCGGTAGTAATGGAGCGATGGGGGAGGAGTTTAGCACGGTTGCCGTGGAGGCGCGCCTCCAGGATGCTCTAGGGCCCGCCCATTGTCCGCAGTCTGCAGTCTCCCCCCTCCTCCTGTTGCCATGGTGAAGGGGGGGCAGCCTTTGCACCTGACGGCAAGGCTACCTGCATGTAGGTGCTGCACTGCATCTGTCTCCCCCCAGCTTCTCTAGAAACCATACTCCATGTTGACTACTTCAGCACTCAGTAGCACACAAAAAGATCTATTGGCAGTTTGTCTATCCTTTCCTCTTCTTCTCTCCTTTTCTGTCCTTCTCACTTAGCCTCTACTCATTCTCCCTACTTCCATCTTCACCTCCATACACCCCCACCCCCCATTCCCCCCCCATTCCATACCCTTTCCTCCCATTCCATATCCTTTCCTCCACTTTCTCAGCTCAGCCGTTAGGCTTTGTATATCTTTATGTATATATGTGAGCAACTTAATACTTAATAAGGGGCCCTGCCCCAGTAACCCTTACTGATACTGTACGTCAAAGTCCCAACATTTCTAAGTACTGTAGGCTCTTCTTTCTTTCCGTCATGTCTTACCCCCTCCCCCCATACACACACACACACACACACACACGTTCCTCATGTAGCCTACACAAATACACACACACATTATACAAACACACCCATGCTTGTAAGGCTCAGTCCATTGTGGCATTGAGGAGAAATGAAAAGGCTCTGTGATCCTAAGGCAGGAAGCTCTTCTGAATCATTGCTAATTGGTCAGGTGGGCAGGAGAATATTCCGGAATCGTCTCTTCAGAAGGCTAAAGAGTAGCCTAGCATTGCTAGAATTAGCCCTGCTTTCTTTTGATACTCAGTAGCGCAGACTCATGGGCCATGGTCACTGTTTGGCAACAGTTCACATGAAGGGAAATGTGCTATATAATATACTTTTTATCTATTTTCACAAATGAAAAAAAAAACTGTTGTCAGTATTCTGTGAGAAACTGACCCTCTAATTCCAAACTCCAGCGTTGCCAGGTTCTAGAGCCCTTTCATTTCTCCTGCCTGTGTTTGAAGGAGGATTGGAAACCCTGTTTTACAGCCATGTCAGACTGTCCTCTCATTAGGCCAAGTTAAGGCTAGCCGCAGTGTTAAAAAAAAAAAAAAAAAAAAAAATGCTTGCTCAAGACACTGCTAAAACAGACCTTGAAAAGAATGTTTACAATTTAACCCTTGTAGCGCTTAAAAAAAAGAAAAAGTATCATGTGTAGGTCCATATGAACACATTGCGCTGGAGCAATATATGGAGCAAAATTGACTTAGTAAGTTTTAGGCAGCACTACATTTGTACCTGTGTGTTTGTTGTGTGTGTTTGCCAAAGGTGTGTTGCCTTGTGGCCATCAAATGTTCTCTTCTCTTGCAGTCTCTGTTCCTCCGTAGGCCCTCCGCTGCCGGCGCGGGCCTTTTGTAAACACAAGTGAACTAAAACTGAATGGGATGCCAGTGGAGTAACATTATGTTACCTTAAGTTACTACTTGTTTGTATATTCTTTTCAAAACCTGTTGTAGTCCTTTTTCTTTTTTTGCTTTTGTAAAACAAAGTATATAGAAAATATGTCATAAATATATAATATGAAAACATGTTAACTTAAGTGTAACTTGGAATGTTGAATTGCAATGCAGACCTTCTGGATTTGTAATGACTTGATGTAGTTTTTAATGAAGTATGTATGATACAGTTATAAGCTACTGAGTCATGTTGTGTATGGGTTAACAATGGAAGGTGTAGCCATATGCAACTTTAACATAGCCTTGTTGCTTGTGTGGCATGTGCAAATTACTGTTTTTGTTTTCTTTTCGTTTTTGTTTGTAGTAGTTTTAACATTCAGCAGTTGACACTGAGCATACCTTGGGCACACCATTTTAAATTGTGTTTGAGTCTTCTTCAGTTTTTTATGTGTTAACTGTGTAGAAATCCAGAGCAGTGGAACTATAACCGTGTTGTTTTTCCCTCTTGCAGGTGTTCCTGTGGAACATGGACAAGTACACGCTCATCCGCAAGCTGGAGGGCCACCACAATGATGTGGTGTCATGCGAGTTCTCGCCCGACGGAGCCCTGCTGGCCACAGCCTCTTACGACACCCGCGTCATCCTGTGGGACCCTCACATGGGCACCGTGCTGCTGGAGCTGGGGTGAGTTGCGTACACGTACTCTGGGTTAAATCACTTAAGCAGGCTTCCGTTTGCTGCCACTGCCAGCATTACATGGCTGTGTTGATCACTCTCAAAGATAAGGCTAAGTGCTCTACACACCAACGTACGTAGCTCCCTCTTGCCATTTTTCATTTCAGAGTGATATGTGCAACCACGGTCACACGATTTTCCTGTTAATCACTTTCACCATGCTTCAGTTTCCTATTGAAATTCATGAATGAGACATTCCACTATAGACATTTCCAAACTAGACACCTCACAGAGAGGTTGGGATAGTTAAGAATGTTGATTGGCCAAATGGGCGATGAAACCTGTGACTGCTGAGTTGGGACACACCTTGTCCATCCGTTAACCACCACACCTCTTCTTTTGTCTCGTCACACAGGCACCTCTTCCCCCCTCCATCGCCCATATTTGCGGGGGGCGCCAACGATCGATGGGTGCGCTCAGTCGCCTTCTGTCACGATGGCCGCCACATTGCTACCATCACTGATGACAGGTAAGTCAAGGCACTCCGAACACGACCAGGTTTGATATGCTGCCATTTTGGATGAGGGGGTTAGGTGTCAGTCTGTTTCTGCAGTGGGGGTTATTGACAAATCATCTCCTTGTGGTTTGTAAATATGCTGACCACTTCCCTTTTTTACATGATCATGTGAATGCTTACACAACATGGTTTCCCCTTTTCAACAAAAATAGGTTTAGTTTTTGTTTTTCAAACAGAATTTGATCTCCCCACACCCAGCAGTTTTTTCATTAGTTCAGCATTATACTGATGGTCGCTTTAACGATTTCTAAACGATCCGTCCCACCCTTAACCACTTCAAGTTGTTTGGAGTGAAACTCTTGGCCGAAACTCCCCCTAAAGCTGGATGTGGCAGCGTTGCTGTTGTCGTCGTTGTTGCCGTTGTTGTTGTTTTCATTGTTGTTGTTTTGGTGACTAAATGGCGCACAGAGCTTGGCACATAGCAGAGCCGTGGCTCCGGCAGGAAGAGTGAAGAGAAGGGAGAGGGCAGAAATCTCATGCTTCTCACATGACGGCCATTAATCACTAGTGAGCAACGCCTGCTCTCTGGGATCTGGCCTTGTGATTGGGAGGCAGCCGCCCAGGAGTGGGGGAGGGGTAGCACTGGCTCGCTCGCTCGCTCGCTCACCCGCAGCCCCAGAGGCTTGAGGAGCAGGGCTGTTTTTCGCTCCACAAAATGGAGGACAGAAAGGGGGGGAAATGGGTGGAGAGAGAGAGAGAGAGAGATGGAAAAATAATCTGTTCTGTGCTGTGGGAAGAGCCATAAAATCTGCACAATGGCCCGTTATGAATTCAGAGATGATGCAGACTACATTTTGATTAGCAGACGAAAGAAATTTAGATTCAAACTCAATTGGCATACACATATTTTGGTTGACATATTGAGTTGGGTGTTTCTAACAGTATTAGAGTGGTAGACCGGTCAGAGAAGCACTAAGTTTGTCTTGGGTGTGGAGTTCAACAGCTTTTCTATGTTCAGTGGTCTGTTTCCCTAAAGCATAGTTGCTAACCGGTTAGCATTAGCAAGTTGGAAAATTGCATTGCAACCAGCATAGCTGCTAACTTAGTTAGCAACTCTGTTTTTGAGAAACAGACGGCAGTACTACTACTGTTACTCAGTGTTGACGTGTCTTCTGATTTGTCTTTGCAGGCTGCTGCGGTTCTGGAGCATTGAGGAGAAATCCCCTCAGGCTATTGCACCCCTGGCCAACGGCCTCTGCTGTGCCTTTTCCACTGGAGGGAGCGTTTTAGCTGCAGGGTAAGTGGATAACACACACACACACACACACACACACACTCTCACACACACACACACACACGCACAAGGCTGCCATCTATTACAACACTATTTCCATATTCTTTGGAAGCATCAATGCCATCGGGTAAAAGTCTTTGCATGCCATTTGGTCTATGTAACCTAGAACACAATGACTGAATTCGGAATGCTGTCCTCCCTACCCTTCAGTCTAGGGCCCTCAAAATCCTAATGACATCACGAGGGGTGTGGAGGTGGCTGATGTACCAATAAAAGTTCTCCCTTCTTAAAGTGATCGTTTGCCGTCACTCAATTATGTCTCTCAATTATATAGCTGTTGTACGAGTTTGCTAACTAATGCCGACTAATGTAGATAGTGAGGGGAGCAAAAGAATTTGGAACAACATAGATCAAACACGAACGCTAATGTGAACAAGCAGTTTACATTGAGTCTACGGGGCCAGTAATTTTACTTTTCGATATGGCAAGACTCTGGTGCCGTTGACTCATCGTAAACTGCTGGTTTGTATTTTGCGTTCGGTCTATGTTGCTCCGAATTCTTTCCTTCTCCTCCCTATCTGCCGCAGTCAGCAAGCTCGTACAACTGAGCTATGGTGAAATCACGCCCAACTACCGATCACTTTAAACTCACAGATGTTCGTGGCCTCTTCGCTCTCAGCATGTAAAGTCTAGTCTGAGTTTTTCGGAACAGGTTTGATTTAAAGGTTTGTTCCTGCAGGCCATCTCTCTGCTCAGAGTCTCTGGCATTCTATTCTGCTGAGCGCTCCATTCGCGCTGGCTTCACTTCAGCTGTTACATAAGCATGATGTTAAAACCCGTTTGGAAATGCTTGCTCATGCTGATCATTCCAGATGTCTCCTTTTGTACTCAAGCTGCATCCCACCCCTCAAACACACACACTCACACACACCCTCCCTCCCTCTCTCTCTCTCTCGAAGTCTCACACATTTGCTTGATTTGTTACTTTGTCATTGAATGCCAGCTCTCTCTCTCTTTCTTTCTTTCTTTCTTTCTTTCTTTCTTTCTTTCTCTCTCTCTCCCTCTTTCTTTCTCTCTCTGAAAGTCCCTCACATTTGCCTGATGTGTTACTTAGTTCTTGCTTGATTTGTTACTTTGTAATTAAATGTGCGTGTGTGTGTGTCTCTCTCTCTCTCTCCCCCTGAAGGTCTCGTGATGGCAGTGTACACTTCTGGGCGTGCCCGCGCTCCATCGCCAGCCTTCAGCACCTGTGCCGCATGGCGCTGCGCCGCGTCATGCCCACGCAGCAAGTGCACACTCTCCCCATCCCCGTCTGCATGCAGGACTATCTAGCCTACAAGAGCATCTAATCTAGCTGAGCCCTGAGCTGTGCCAATCGCATCACACACACTGTACAAACCAAGAACATTTTATTCTTTCCTAGGGAAAAAAAACAACAAAAAAACAACAAAAAAAACAACCAACCAACCAAAAACAGAAACAGTTGTAGAAAAGAAGCAAAAAAAAAAAAACAAACAAAAAAAAAACGTTGCTTTTTCTGCATACCTCATAAGTACGTGAGGTGCAGAGCTGTGCTTTAGACTTTGAGGTTATCCTTGCTATTTTATTGGTTTGTTTTTTTTGTATTTATTTATTTTTGTAAGTATTGCTTTCCAGTGTTTTTTCTTCTGTTCTTTCTATATGGATGTCAAGATTATCTATTTTTCTTTATATCTATTTTTTTTTCCGTTGGAATCAGAACATTTCTGTTTGCTGCTCATGGGTGGGTGGCAGTGGTAGAAGGCCTTACCGTATCGCCTCTGCATCTGCATTGGATGCTAAAGGAGTGTGTTCAGGTCCCGTGCAATTTCCCCCTTGGACGCCACTAGAACCTAATGCAACTGTCCCAACCGACCCAACGTCATGCACGCTCTCTTGTAGGAGACGACCGCTTTTACCGCTCGGGAGACCAGCGGTGAGAGAGACTTGTGAAATACTAAATGCTTAATGACTTGAACGCAGTGCTTCCTCCGCCTTTGCTTTCTTCAAAGGAAGGAAAAACTGTACCTCTCTGAGGACGACTTGAGTGCAGCGTAGTGAGTTGAGCGTTTGGCCGAGATGAGGGAGCTTGTCAAGAAGTGAGGTGTTTTTCTTTTCCGTTTACTTCTTGACTGAATGCCTATGAAGGGAAGCCAGGATGCATTGGTGTGTTAGGTGTGTGTGAGTGTGAGTGCGTAAGCGAGCGAGCGAGAGAGAGAGAGAGAGGGAGATGGAATGCATGCATGCATGTTGGGAGTGCTTCTCCGGCAGGTGAATGCAGTGGTGGCGGCGGCGGCTGTGTCCCTGTGTGCCTCCTGATTTGGTCTCAGTTCTTTGCACTGCCCCATTGTAGCGCTTGTGGAACCTCACACGCATGTGGGCATACAAAATCATATGTCACACACACACACACACACACACACACACAGTACATTATATATTTGTCGTCTTGGACATGTTCTGAAATGACAAGAACTCATGGGCCTGCTACTTTTCTATCACTAAATTGTATATTTTCATCTGTACAAACCTTGTGAAGTTGTTTTGTGTATTTGTATCATATGGCTTAGTTTTTTTGTTTGTTTGTCTTTTCACAAATCAATGTTCATTTTTAATTCAAGAAAGTTTATTTCACATGCATTGACTTAGTAAAGCAAGACATGTGTGTGAAATTGCATATTGAAAGTGCATAAATTAAGACAGAAAAAAATAAATAATAAAGATTTTTACTAAAGACCCACTTCTATACATTAACATCTCCATAATGTGAAAAGACATGTACCGTGTAAGAATGATTGCAATGTCTTAACGAATGGGTGCAAAGGGCCTGATAGAGATCTGTTGCCTTCCCGTTCAAGTGTGTTGAAATATGGTAGACAATTCTCTTGCTGTGTGTGTGTGTGTATGATCGTGTTTTAGTATCTGTACGTTTGACTGAGTGAATGGACGAATAAATGTGAAGTGTGACCTTGGAAAACCTCACCAGTTGATGCAACATCTCTGCAGTACATTCCCACGGACATACAGTATAGTAACCCAAACCGCTGTGCCAATTGAAACTATACACACTTCTTTTTGTTTGTTTTTGTTACTTTTTGTTTGTGTCTTTCTTTTTTATATATATATAATTACTGCTCCTATAGAGCTGTGGAGTGTTAGCAGGGTGCTTCTGTTACCGTGTGTTTGGGTGGCTGTGCAATAATAGCTGTTATTGCTGAAGCATGTGAAGAGCCCTGGGAATTTTTCTCTTCTTTAAGGGTTGAGTTTGACAGGCTTGTTGGAGAAACTACTTGTAGATATGATAATGAAAGGTGAACCATGAGGTGATCAATGACAAAAATAAGAGTACGATTTCTGAATGAGTGTTGGTCTTTGTGTGTTATTTTTGTTGGTTCTGTTTGTTTGGATCCTTTTTTGTGTAGTTGTTTGTTTGTTGTATGTAAGGGTGGTAAACAATCTTGGCAATAAGGTTTGCTCTATTTTTCATTTGTACCATTTGTGCTGATGCCCAAAGATCCTTAAAAAAAAGAGATGTGACTTTAGTGGCAGTCAGTGATGGTTGGAGTTTTCTATTCGAGTAAAACTTGAAAATGTTGTTTTTGTTTGTATGTTTGTTTTCTTTTCTGCCTGTCTGTATTGCTTTTCTTTCAGTGGAAGCCAAAACATTCATAATCCGCAGGAAAACTGTCAAATTCTGCTTCATCTCAACAAAGTATTAAGTACAGTATTCATTAAAATTGATGTCAGTGGAAGAAATGAATGTATCTCCATTTTCTTCAATGTATTCATCCATATGTGGGTTTCAATAAAGTCTTATTTCAACTACATCTGTGCAACAGTGACTATATACTCTATGTGTATCCATGTGTAATTGGACACTGGCCAACAGACATGCACACATTGGGCGGTATTCTTCTTAGTGCTTCTGTCAACAACAGTGCTTGTGGCAGACTAAAATGCATGGAGCTAAGCACTTTTCTAGACTTAAACACCTGGGAAAATACCAGTCATAGTGCGTGAAAAGAACAGGGTTATTCAGTCACACAACCTGGAGAGGAGTGACCTCAAGGCCTGTTTGTGAGATCTTATAGGTTTTTGTAGCTGTGATTACTGAGGGTTTCTTTTTTTTGTTTGTTTCTTTTGGTTCTAGAAAAAAACATGTCCTTGTCCTTGCCATAGAGAGGGATCTTGTTCCTGTTTTATCTTCTATGGAGCTGTTTCAGGGTGAATGATGGAACTTAACTGAGCCTGAGGTGAATTTATCAGATTCACTCACAGCGATTCTGTTCAGTCTGTTTATACCATGTAGTGGAAATTTCCTACGTAGCCTGCCATCTTGCATGGCTGTTTTTACATTGGCATAAAATGTGCTGATTGATGATTACTGACTTGACAAGAAGTTAACACCATCAGGTTAAACATTAAGACACCGCAGATAGCGCAGAGGACAATGTTTGAGCATGAGCAGTGAGTGTTATTTTCTCATGGGCGTGTGATTTGCACTCTGGCCTCTGGAGCATAAGACTAGTTGCCAGTATTTTTCCACACTTTCAACACGTTTTTTTCACGTGAGTCCATGTTACGCCATCTTAATGAGTGAGTCTCGTGCGTATCGGTGGATTTTCTAGGACAGGAAAAAGTCTGTAAAATGTTAATCTGTAATTGTAAATGCTTACATCAAAACATCCTCTTCCCAGACACCTTTGGCCTTGTAATAAGATGTAAGAGTAAAATGTAATGTCATCATGAGCTGGTCATGGTCAGTCATGAGTGCTTTAGTAAGGTTGGCCTTCAAAAAAGCAGTAAATTTAAGGCCAGGTCATGGCTTTCAAGGTGAGGCCTTAAAATGAGGGGAATTTAGTTTGGGATTATGGCTTCAGGATCATTAGATAACCTATGATGGGCTCAATGGAGTTTTTTGCCCCTGATGGCAGCTTCCAGGCAGCACAGGCTAAAAGGCACTACCTTCACCCTAACCCTAAAGCTAACCCCTCAACCCTCACCCAAATTGGGGGGAGTAGTGCCTTGAAAGCAGCACTGACTAAATGGCAAAAAACCTCAAAGTCCCCTTGGCTCAGGTGGATAGTGGATTCACTACTGCTGAATGTTCTCGCTGGCCATTCCCTGACCTTTGACCTCAGTGGAATCAGTGTGCGTATGGATTGTGGTCAGCCTGTGTATTATCTGTTAGCCTGACTGACTGGTCAAACTAGTTCCAATTCTCCATTGGCAGAGCATAGTGGTCAGTCACTGACCAATGGGAAATGGCTTCAGTTTCTAGGTCAGCCACTGGTGGTTTATCTGTCTTTGATCAATGTAGGCCACACACACCAACTGCTTCTGTTGGAATTTTAATGACTTAGTGAGAAGCGCTTTGTTTTTATTGTTAAATTGCATAGGAAAGGTGTTTCAAATGCTTCCTATCCAGACTTCTTCAGGAAAGATTACTTTAAAATTTCCTTTGAATCGAGAAGCGATACATTGCACTGAATTATGTCTTGCGCCAGGTAACCAATCATCTTAACATCGGTCAAGTTGAGCTGGACTCATTTAATAACATGCCTGTCTTTTTATTCTGAATTAATTTTTATATCTTTGAACCTGTGTTTCCCTGTGACATCCAGATATAGTGAAAGGCAGTTGTGCCGCTAGAAGGTCGAAAAGTTAGGATTGTTCTAAGGCCCTGGCGCTGACAGGGGGCTCCAGAGAAAATTTCTCAATATTAAAATGAATGTTTTGGGGGCCCAAAATTATTTTCTGTCATAGGGCCCAACATTTCTAGCAGCACACCAGGTGAAAGGAGACAGGTCAGACAATCAGAGTCTAGCCCTTCTCTTTAAAATAGAAAATCCTTATAAACCTGGCATTGCTTGTAATTGGTATCTCTGTAGCCTATGTAATACTTCATGCAGTTTGCTTGTCTTAGGCCATGTGCACACGGAAACGATAAAATTGCTAAACGAGCATTTTCTCAACTGCTAAAAAAAATAATGTGTTAAATTAATTAATTCATTAAAATAAGTTCAGTCTTAGTGTTTTCTGTGCAGCCAACAGGCTTTTTCTGTCCTAATCTGTAGAGGTATAGAGGCAGGTCTCCAGGCAGTATTAACTTTTAATGAGAAGGCAGCCAGGTTATTATTCTACCATATCTCATGATGAAAGAGTTAGGCTATCATGCCCTGCCCCACTTAGTCCTTATCGCACATTACAGCTTGCTTTTCTGTTTGTTTGTTTTTACTACATTTACACAAGTTGTTGAAGGAAGATATTTCTCTATCACTTGACAATGTTTAAATTTGTAAATGATATGCAATCACTCATTCTCTTTGCCCACGTGTGTGTGTGTGTGTGTGTGTGTGTGTGTGTGTGTGTGTGTGTGTGTGTGTGTGTGTGCTGTGTCAGTTAGAAACAACATGCTCACTGTGGCCTAGAGCTCCCTCTGGTCTATAGAGTGAATGAGTGGATCTGCGCTGCAGCAATACAAATGAAGGGAATTCTGTGTTGTGCATTAACCAAAGGCAGGGATGCCACATGCATTCCTGCTTTTCCTGCCATTGTCTCTTTTTCCTGTTACTCATGTTGCCAAAGTCAGGCTTTATGAGTCATTTCCTGCCCTTGACTTAACCATCAACTTGTTTGGTCTCTCTACCAGAGGACTCCATGTGCACTGACAACCCCCCCAAAAAGGCTGAGATGTAAGAAAGAGAGAAAGGCTCTTATAATCTTCCCCTTCAGCATTTAGTGATATTTATAGTGTGCATTTATTGGTCTGTGGAAAAACTTGTAGTCAGCTTGGATCCCATTAATGTGGGATGTCCTTTTGTACAGCAGGGGGCAGTATATTCCCATAGATCAGTGACATGACACACACTCATACTGTATCAATGAGCTAAACAGTCTGCACACACACACACACACACACACACACACACACACACACACACACACACACACACACACACACAGAGAGAGAGAGAGAGAGAGAGAGAGAGAGAGAGAGAGAGAGAGAGAGATCTGAAGTATCTGAATGTGTCATAAACCTCTAGTGTTCAGTAACAAAAAGCATCCAACTAGTAATGCAAGGTTTGTATGGGGAAAGAAGATGCAAGTTGCAGCTTGCCTGACCATGACAGTCCACCTTCTTCTCCATAGTTGTTCCAGCTCTTCTCTGTGGAAACCTCTGCTTCTAACCCACAGAAGATTTTGACCTTTCTTGACCCTTTGAGCATCTGCATCAAACTGGTTGGTGTGACACAGACATCGCTGAATAGGTGTGTGCCATTAGAAATGTGGTAGGGAATGATCTACACAGGACATGACAGATCATACAGGAGGATATTATATACTGTATATATACACAAACACACACACATGTATATCTTTCAATGAAGCAGTGAAGCAAAACCACGGACAATGGAAAATACAAAGATGCTTATTCTTCACATTTCCTCAAACCAATGTCTGTGGAAAGTTGTGTCGCTTTCCCCTTGTGCAAATGGCAGTAAATATGCGAATCAGCAAGGCTAAGTGTGGTTTCCCAGCTCGAGTCTTTCTGAGTGGGTTGGCTTTCACACTCCCATGACATCATGGGAGCATTTAAAGTCAATAGAGCCCAGACAGTGTGTGGGGTGGCATGCTCCTACACAGGTCACCGGTGACCACTTATAGCCCATGGCCAAACAATTATCAGCAATAGATATTAAATATTATAAAAACATTAAATACTATTGATAGGCCTGTACATGCAAATTCAAAATAACTAAAATAGAGGCATTTTATTACCCAAAGCATTTGATTTGAATATTAGCCTACACTATAGCATATAGAACCCTACAACTAGAAATTGCATATAAAGATCCCAGATAAAAGCTCCCAAAAAGAGGAGACAGCAGGTCCCAGACGGACAAAACCCCCAAAAACTTCATTTCCTATAATGCATAGCGTCAAGATGATACTACTAACAGCTGACAAACCGTCAAGCCCCATGCAAACGCTTCTAAGGAAGGGAGGGGATCTTATGAAGCCAAGACTCTGTGACAACGCGACCTAGCTGTGTTGTCAAAACAGATACCAGTCAGTAGCATGGTGACACTAGGATCTCCATCAATAATTACATACAAAACTAAGAGCAGTTACTTTTACAGCGTTTAAGGCTGATAACTTAAAGTTTGGGTAGCCTACATCTTTACAACTGCAGCATGTGTTTGCAATAGAGATCGTATCCAGCCTGCCTGCCACGCCGTGTCAGTGCCGAGGAATGGACAGCGTGCCTGGCACAGGTGAAACCATGGTCGAAAATGATGGTCCGTCGGAGCGAGATAGCGGCAGTAACGTCAGTGCATCGATGGCCGCGCTACAGCAGTGCGAGCTCATCCAGAATATGATCGAAATCTCCCTCTCTAGTTTACAAGGACTCCGGACGAAATGCGCCGCATCCAACGACCTCACACAACAAGAGATACGCACTTTAGAGGTAAGTCGTCAACTTTCCCAAGAAAACTACAGCTGTTTCATGCAAATAATAATTAAAGTAACGTTATTTGCCTATAGTGTTGCTTGAGTTGAGCTGAGTCTCGTCATGTTCTTATCATGTCCATAGACAATATGCTATAATGTTATGTTTTATGATGTGTAAACTTTCGCTTACCTTCTTTATAACAATTGCTACTAGCCTAGACTAGGCTTAACGTAAGCTGTGATGGCAGTGTGGAATGTCAAAGCCTTCCATGCCACTCACCAAGACGCCTTTCTATTTTCTTTTTTGGCAGTTTTGAGAGGTGTCATGCATGCAAGCCTCTTTTGGAGAGGTCCCCAGACTTCCTGGTTCATGCATCAGCACTGATGCAGATCATACATGATCAAGAGTATAGTCTTTGTCTGTCACAGTCTTGTCTGATATCTCCTCAGATGTATAACGTTAGATGGATAGCAATATTCACAGGCATATAACGGGCAGTTTAGAATAACTAGTGCAGGTAGGCCTAGTAATTTGTGCTAAAGATGGCCAAGGACTGACATGCATGGAAGGATGAGAGGTTGCCAGGTGCATCACAAATAAGTAATAGCCTAACGTAACCTAGATATGTCAGTCAATATGTTTCTCCTCAGTAATGCACAGGTTCATTGAAATAAAGCATTGTCATTGCTCTACTCAGGCATGAAAATCAGCCCTCACCTTGTTCTACCAGATGTTTCAGTGCTGCTATTAAGTGTAATGTGGACTCTTTGGAATGGATATTTGTGGTTCACTGTGTCTTTACTGAAGCTCCACACCTCATGTTGGCTTCTTTGGCATGCTCCTTGGTATCATTGGCGAGGACAAGCTGCATGCATGGAACATGCCTCATTCTTAGATGTTGACAGGAAACAGGAAGTTGTAGGGCGGTGCCTCCTCAGCATGCAGGCTTTTGTAGGGCACTAATGTTTTTTTTTTTTTTTTTTTTTTAAACATGGGTCACTGCTGTCAGAGTCACGACAGACCAGCCTTGCATGGTTTAGCTGATACTGCTAAGACAGGCTGTTGTTTTCATCAGCTATTGTTATGGAATTGCCTAATGGCATTCATATCATCTCCCAGTAAGTGCACTAGCAAGGCCTGGTGCCAGGAGGGAGTTTAGCTCATTGTCATGAGCTCTGAGCCAGAGAGCTAGCCTTGTGGTAGGCATTTACTGTACTGTACTCTTGCGAGCTCTACCCTCCTTTCCATTCTCAAACACACTCTTAGAGTCAGTTGTTAAAGAAATGAAATGACACATTACTGCCAAGTGGAATAAAGGAGGTGCTGAGGATGGTGTGTGTGTGCGTGTGTGTGTGTGCTAGTGATGCGCGGGCCGATGATTTTAACGACCCGCCCCGACCCGACCCATCACGCAGCCAACCCAGCCCGCCCGACCCGAAAGATTACGCAATGATTTTTAACCCGACCCGACCCGCTTAATTTTTTTAAAATAAAAATAAGTGCTTATTTGTTTATATGGGGCCTAGGCATATTAAACAACATAAATGAAATGTCTGCGGCCGCGCGAGGGGATGGGCTGCCAGCAGCGAACTTCCCTCTTGGATCAATAAAGTTAGTTAGGCTACGTGACAATTTTTATCCGTTCCTTCCGCCCCCAAAATAGTTGGAACTGCCCTGGCAATATGTAAAAAATTAGACAAATAGCAAACGGTTTAGATGTATTGGATATTTACTGAACATCTCAAACTTTTACAGAGAGTTCATCCACGATTTGCAAAACTGAAAGAAACAAATACTTTGGCAAGGGGGAGCGGGGGCAACCCCTAATGCAAACTGGGGTCGGGCTCCGTTACGGTGAAGTGAATGAGATATGTGTGGGACACTGTCAATAAACTGGTCATAATGTCTTTTTGGAGTCATTGAGGATTTTTTGGATGTATTTATCATATTCTACAACTGCCTATCATCATTTCAAGCCAAGTAATGTAAGTTGTTATAGTTCGTATTTGTAGCAGAAGTTTAATTCAGGTTAGGCAGCTGCATTTTACTACAAATTGTTAGCGAGCTAACGCTAGCGAGCTAGCTAACGTAATTTTTTTTAAATTGAGAAGTGGTGTTTCATTGAATGACAACAAGCTGGACAATGTTGCCGAGATTAGTTTAAGTTGACAGACCAAAAATAAACGAAGGCTAGTGCAAAATATTACGTTTAAGCGAAGTCTAAAACGGTTTGCTTCTAGTTAGCATACTGTTGCTATGTTACTTGCTATTCACTTGAACTAGTCCGTTAGCATTGGTGCCGTGCGCAGAGGGAGAGAGAGCAAACACACAGGTGCAGGCGCTGTCAGTTGGCATTCTGCTGTCTCGGATGTGCATGTGATTTTAACATTGTAATTATGACTGTCTGTGATCTGACCCGACCCGACCGCAACCCGTGGATTCTTATGAAAATAATGGCCCGACCCAACCCGGCCCGCGGGCTAGCCCGAGGGTCCCGCCGGGCTCGGGCCGGCCCGCGCATCAGTAGTGTGTGCGTTTGTGCGTGCGTGCGTGTGTGTGTGTGTGTTTGGAGTTTGCTATCAGCGTCATCAAAGTAGCCTAAAGCCTGAAATTCTGGGTGGATCTCAAGTCAAATATGTACATTTGAGGCTGGCACCGAAACTGCCTATTTATTTAGAATTTAATTCAAAATTCAAATGAGAAACCTATTCCCGTCAAAATGATCAAACAGAACATTGTAGACAATGGAATTCATTTCTGCCTGACATTAAAAAGATGCAATAAAGGAGGGAATCTTCTGCCTAACTCAGATGCAGTGTGGAACGTAGGCAATCTAACTAACAATAGGTTCTACTGCCACAACTATGCAGTAGAAACAGATAGACATTGACAATCTGGCTCCCAAAAGAGGAAGCAACACCTGTCCAGGGAAGACTGAGACAGAGGGGCATTTATTCTTCACTGTTCCAAATTATTACGCTATACGCATGTACTGTTTTTGTCATTTATGTGAATGACTGTGAACACCACTTTTTTTAAAATCATCATGAAAAAAGTACGACTTCCAAGGCGTGTTCTACCAACATTCTCGACTTTGAGAAACAGTCGCTGTTGGGAGCTATGCTGGCGTCCACCCTCAGAGATCTTCCCCTCAAGGATCCAAAGGTTCTCAATTGGATTGAGGTCAGGCCATACTATGGCCACACATATTGGCCACACTATGAGCTTTTCTTTGAGTTGTGTTCTTTTCTCCTCAGTTTTCTGTCAGGTGTTAGCTGATATCCATTCCATGGCCCTTCGGATTAAAACCCAGCACCCTCTGTGCTGTTTCAGATTATGTGCCCTTCTTGATGTGTTCCATTTATGATTCGCACATCTTTGTACTAGTGACCTACTTCTTTTTCCATTTATTAGGATGTGGTCTGTCTGGGTGGTGGTTTTACCATCAGATGACTTCCAAATAAGCTTTTGTAGGTTTTTGTGCGAAAACATAGTTCCACCAAAGATCAGGTTGTTGTTCAAGCAGAAATCAAAAAGGGGTTCACAGTTGTTGTTTCTTGTGCCATGCGTGTGTGTGCCCATTTCATAGGTGGAGTGTTTCATTTCCATTTTAGCATTCAAGTCTCCAGTTATCAGGAGCATGTTATGTTGAGGTGCCTATCCATTTGGAGCAGTTTGTATCAACCTTCTTTCCTCCAGCTCCTCTACCACATCAGTGCGTAGCATTACTAGATTGTGAGTTGGCAGTATTTTGTGTGTGTGTGTGTGTGTGTGTGTGTGTGTGTGTGTGTTCTCATGGAGAATCCATCTGGTAGAACTTGGCTTTCACTTCTCCCCCGGATGGTCTCCAGGTGGTATCCAGGTGGTATCTCCTCATCTCCCTGAGGACTTGGTGCTTGGAGGTCTGGTTCATGGTTCATGGTTCAGACGTTCCATGATCCAAGGCGGATCCTTGGCTGGTTTTTGGCCCAAGCAGTCCCTCCACCGCACCCCTGACTTCCTCTCAGCTTTCATCAGGAATGGTCATACTGCCAATCAAAGAGTGACTAGGATCGATGGGTTTGTTGCTCATTGTGGATTCTTTTTTGGCAGGGTTGCGTTGTTAGCACCATGGCCAGTGGTTGAAGTGGAATTTGGCAGGAGAGGGAACTCTCAAATTTTGTGTCGGAGCAACAAAGGAAAATATAATGACATTGAAGCATGCAAGAACATGCCTAATATAAATCATGATAGTGGGATACTTCATGACCTTAGAATTTACAAAAATATATACTGACAAAATATTTTACTAATTTTCAGATTTTATTCACATTTTATTGCACAGAGAAGAATGGAGTGATATTCTTCATTGATGTGAATTTATCTATTTGTTTAGTAATTTATTTGAGGAGTCGGAACTGCGTTCCCCCGTGTTCTCCCCCAACTTAAGTTCTGGCCATGGCCAACCCCAAATCTGTGACGTGACGTGCCTGTTGACATTACTTTTACAGCAGAGTGGTTTAGATTTACAGCCGACGCATCATAGTTAATTTGCATAAAGTTGACTGTTTTTTTTTTTACTTTTTTAGCCGCCCTAGTCGCCCAAGTTTAATCGCTAATCACTTTCGTCCCTTTACTTACTTTTATCGCTCTTCTTGTCCATACAGTGTGAATTGCTTCTGGCAATTTTATAGCTTTAGTAGGTCTCATGTGAAACTCCAGTTCCAGTATGTGGGGGACTGGGAGCGAGACATGCAGGCACAAGCAGAGAAAAAGAGGCAGACGGAGCAACAGACAGGCATTGATGATGAGAACGGGAGATGCATGGAAAAATCCTCCTCAGTCTCGGTGAGCGCCTATCCGAAGCCTCTGGTCAAGCGGAGAGCCATCACTCATCGCCACACAAAAGCCCTGGGCAGAGTGGCGGCAACCGGGCCCTCCTCTCCTCTACTCTCCTCTCCTCTCCTCTCCTTTTTCCCCTGGTTCTTTTTCCCCTGCTCTTGTCCTTGCTTCACAATGGAGCCGCCAGGCAGTTGGCCAGGCCTCAAATTCATTGGCCCTGGGGTAGGGTTACACGTGTGCTGCCCCTCTCCACACAGACACAGGCAGTACTGATGCGCGGGCCGGCCCGAGCCCGGCGGGACCCTCGGGCTAGCCCGCGGGCCGGGTTGGGTCGGGCCATTATTTTCATAAGAATCCACGGGTTGCGGTCGGGTCGGGTCAGATCACAGACAGTCATAATTACAATGTTAAAATCACATGTACATCCGAGACAGCAGAATGCCAACTGACAGCGCCTGCACCTGTGTGTGTGTTAGTGATGCGCGGGCCGATGATTTTTACGACCCGCCCCAACCCGACCCATCACGCAGCCAACCCAGCCCGCCCGACCCGAAAGATTACGCAATGATTTTTAACCCGACCCGACCCGCTTAATTTTTTAAAATAAATAAATAAGTGTTTATTTGTTTATATAGGGCGGCCGCGCGAGGGGATGGTAATGTCATGGGCTGCAAGCAAAGAACTTCCCTCTTGGATCAATAAAGTCAGTTAGGCTACGTGACAATTTTTATCCGTTCCTTCCGCCCCCCAAAATAGTTCTTAGCTTGGAACTGCCCTGGCAATATGTAAAAAAATTAGACAAATAGCAAACGGTTTAGATGTATTGGATATTTACTGAACATCTCAAACTTTTACAGAGAGTTCATCCACGATTTGCAAAACTGAAAGAAACAAATACTTTGGCAAGCGGGGGCGGGGGCAACCCCCTTTATGCAAACTGGGGTCGGGCTCCGTTATGATTAAGTGAATGCGATATGTGTGGGACACTGTCAATAAACTGGTCATAATGTCTTTTTGGAGTCATTGAGGATTTTTTGGATGTATTTATCATATTCTACAACTGCCTATCATCATTTCAAGCCAAGCAATGTAAGTTATTATAGTTCGTATGTGTAGCAGAAGTTTAATTCAGGTTAGGCAGCTGCATTTTACTACAAATTGTTAGCGAGCTAACGCTAGCGAGCTAGCTAACGTAATTTTTTTAAATTGAGAAGTGGTGTTTCATTGAATGACAACAAGCTGGACAATGTTGCCGAGATTAGTTTAAGTTGACAGACCAAAAATAATCGAAGGGTAGTGCAAAATATTACGTTTAAGCGAAGTCTAAAACGGTTTGCTTCTAGTTAGCATACTGTTGCTATGTTACTTGCTATTCAGTTGAACTAGTCCGTTAGCATTGGTGCTGTGCGCAGAGGGAGAGAGAGCAAACACACAGGTGCAGGCGTTGTCAATTGGCATTCTGCTGTCTCGGATCGGATGTGCGTGTGATTTTAACGTTGTAATTATGACTGTCTGTGATCTGACCCGACCCGACCGCAACCCGTGGATTCTTATGAAAATAATGGCCCGACCCAACCCGGCCCGCGGGCTAGCCCGAGGGTCCCGCCGGGCTCGGGCCGGCCCGCGCATCAGTAGTGTGTGTTTGCTCTCTCTCCCTCTGCACACGGCACCAATGCTAACGGACTAGTTCAAGTGAATAGCAAGTAACATAGCAACAGTATGCTAACTAGAAGCAACCCGTTTTAGACTTCGCTTAAACGTAATATTTTGCACTAGCCTTCGTTTATTTTTGGTCTGTCAACTTAAACTAATCTCGGCAACATTGTCCAGCTTGTTGTCATTCAATGAAACACCACTTCTCAATTTAAAAAAATTACGTTAGCTAGCTCGCTAGCGTTAGCTCGCTAACAATTTGTAGTAAAATGCAGCTGCCTAACCTGAATTAAACTTCTGCTACAAATACGAACTATAACAACTTACATTACTTGGCTTGAAATGATGATAGGCAGTTGTAGAATATGATAAATACATCCAAAAAATCCTCAATGACTCCAAAAAGACATTATGACCAGTTTATTGACAGTGTCCCACACATATCTCACTTCACCGTAACGGAGCCCGACCCCAGCCCCTGCCCCCGCTCCCTTGCCAAAGTATTTGTTTCTTTCAGTTTTGCAAATCGTGGATGAACTCTCTGTAAAAGTTAGAGATGTTCAGTAAATATCCAATACATCTAAACCGTTTACTATTTGTCTAATTTTTTACATATTGCCAGGGCAGTTCCAACTATTTTGGGGGGCGGAAGGAACGGATAAAAATTGTCACGTAGCCTAACTAGCCTAACTTTATTGATCCAAGAGGTAAGTTAGCTGCTGGCAGCCCCTGACATTACCATCCCCTCGGGCGGCCGCAGACATTTCATCTATGTTGTTTAATATGCCTAGGCCCTATATAAACAAATAAACACTTATTTTTTTAAAAAATTAAGCGGGTCGGGTCGGGTTAAAAATCTTTGCGTAATCTTTCGGGTCGGGCGGGCTGGGTTGGCTGCGTGATGGGTCGGGTCGGGGCGGGTCGTTAAAATCATCGGCCCGCGCATCACTAACAGGCAGGCAATCCTAATGAGGCGTGTGTGTGTTTGTGTGTGTGTGTGTGTGTGTGTGTGTGTGTGTGTCTGTCTGTAGCACACATATGGGCGATGACCTCAGTTTTTTTTTTTTTTTTTTCTGTCTGTGTCTCTAATGCTGAGCTGCTGCTCTAAATATAGCCCACATTAATTTGCTAAAGTGAAGTGTCTGCTACGTCAACAGAACCAACATGGATGAAGGATGATTTGATCTGTTAGATGAGGGTGTTGCGCTTTGGCCAACGTTTAATATTCACAGGATTTTCCTCTATCCATCATACTGGTATTTCCATCCATTTTTGACACCTACAAGGAATGAGATTTTTTGTTTATTATGGCTTTGATATCTCTTTACAGTAGTTTTTTGAGAAACACACACATGCATGCAGACACAAACACACACACACACACACACACACAAATGCATGCACACACACACACACACACACACACACACACACACACACACACACACACACACACACTAACTTTTCTTTAGTTTACTTCTGAAGAACCTTTCAGGAATATGGGTCCAGCAGTTGTGTCCAGACATGGCCAGCCCTTTTCTAGTTTCCTTCCTCTTACCCTCCTTCACTGATAGTGGGAGGCTGCTTCGGTTTGGCAACGTCTGTTCTTCCAGAGGTCAAAAATATGGCACAAAACATGATATTATTGTTTGAAGTAGTCAAAACAAAACCAATCTCGCCCACACCATGCCATTGTAGAAAGGCAGCATGGATAAACACAGACTAGACTAAAAAAATTGGTGAAGTAAACGTGTCAGTCTTCGTATTTCACAGGCGCTAGAAGAGTTTCGTCATCTTACTTGTGAATGAAACATCCTCAGTCTTGCACTTCTTCTTAGCCATTGCAAAACAGCAGGAGCCCAGGGAGATACACCCTTCTGACTACTAACAGATTGCCCCTGCATGTAGCCTACTGTAGCCAACTCTCTCTCTCTCTCTCTCTCTCTCTCTCTCTCTCTCTCTCTCTCTCTCTCTCTCTTTCTCCCTAGTATTATGTATTCTGTTTCTCTTAAATAAAACTTGTCTGGGAAATGTTCCTTTCTGTTTCTGTCAGTATAGCTTAAGCATTATGGGTAATACCAGTGATATGCCTTTTCAGCGATATTTAAGCAACTGTTTGGTCGGTCTGTCCTCTGCAGGCATCTCCACTTGCTAAAGCTTTGTTGTACAAATGCGGTGATCATGAGTCTGCTGAGTTTACAGTTTTGTGTGACAAATAACACTTACTGGAGAGAATGGAGGCTGCTACAGTAGCCGTTAAGCTAAAATAACAGTGGAGAGCACTTTCTCTCTCTCTCTCTCTCTCTCTCTCTCTCTCTCTCTCTCTCTGTGTGTGTACAGTATGTGTGTGTGTTGTAAGGGAGCTTAATTAAGAGTATGGTAACACTGGGTCGACAAATGGCCGAGCTTTAGAAGAAGAGCTATCCGTAGGCTGTTCTTTCAAGGGCAGAGCTCAAACAAACCACTCACTCACACACACACACACACACACACACACACACACACACACACACACACACACACACACACACACACACACACACACACTCACACTCACACACACTCTGACACATACACAGCCACCCAAACAGATATCTTCTTTTTTCCATGGCCTTTGAGGGGACACCAATTGTAGTCCGTCAGTGACAACTCTTTCCCTTCTTTTCCTTTCCTTCCTCTTAGCCTTCAGGCTCACCGCAGTGAGAGGCAACAAGTTCCTTTTTTGTCTTCAATTGCTTTGAACACACACACAGACTCACAGTCACACACATGGACACACACATATACTGACACACACACACACACACACGACTCAGTCATGCATATACATACACACACACACACACACACACATCAACTCTCAATCACACCCATACATACACACACCTACTCAGAGTCACACTCATACACACGGATACACATACACACACACACACCGACGACACACAGACTCACACGTACACACCACACACACACACACACACACACACACACACACACACACACACACTCACACATACAGTCAACCATCTGTGTCTCCCCACACAGTGAGTGAGTGGGTGAGTGAGTGAGTGAGTGGTAACTGAGATGGTGACTGATGCTTGAGGGTGATAAGACCCATAGTCCATGAGAGAGCTCCAGACCTGTGGGGCCAGGCTGCTCCATTGTCTGCTCAAGTCAAACCCAAACCCAAACCCATGCCTTCTGGCAAGGACATAGACCCAAATTCTGGGCCCTATGCACAAGGAGTGGCCATGGGCCCCCCTCGCCCCATGGAATACAGTACAGTTCCAGACTCCTCAAGGGCCCTCCCCCACTTGGGGCCCTGATAACTCAGTCCCCCCACCCCCCACTACGACACCCATGCCTCTTGGTTCTCAGGTCTGCTGCAGCACAGGAGTTGCTCTGCTCATGATCTCTCTCTCCAGGGCCTTGTGGAGAGGAGAGCAGGGGACCTGCTGATCAGGGAGCCAGCCACACACACTCTCCACAGAGCCACATCATGGCTTTAATGCTCTGTTCAAAATTTAATGATGCTCTGCCTTGCCAGACAGACGCAGACTAGTTGTTTCTGTCGCTGTGACCGCACAGGACCCAGTGTGGCTGGCTGTCATCATCAGGGTAAAAATAATGCACACCCAGGACTCTGTATAACAGTGGTTGGAAAAACAGGAATGAAAGTGAGATTTTTGTAGAATAGGCAGGCAGCATGCTCTCTCTCTCTCTCTCTCTCTCTCTCTCTCTCTCTCTCTCTCTCTCTCTCTCTCTCTCTCAGAATGACTCAGAAAAGTAGTGTTGCTTAAGATGTGATACAATATAAACATTATACGAAACTTGATCTCTCTCTCTTTCTGTATCTATAATACATATTAATGTGTATTTATTCTTTTCAACGCTGCCATGTGTGATCAGTTTTCAGTCCTTTCTCATTCTATCGTATTTGTTATATTATTTGGGCCTCTGTTATAACACAGTGGTGTGCAGATACATGTGTAATGGACTTGTTTCACACCTGAACATTCCGACATTCCATGGTAGTAAACTGAACATTCTATCATTGAAATGCATTGGATTTATGCCCCTTTCTGGCTTGAAAAAATGGGTAATAACATTTAAAACATGTCTAAATGCACTTTCTTTCAAATAATACACATTTGAGGCACACAAATTGGGAGGTCCCAAATAGATAGAAGCTTCATGCATAAAAATGTAAAACCACTTTTATCTATTCGGGACTTCCAAATTTGTGGGCTTCAAATGTGTATTATTTGAAAGAAAGTGAATTTAGATAGGTTTTCAATGTCATCACCTATTTTTTTTCAAGTCAGAAAGACACATAAATCCAATGCATTTCAATGATAGAATGTTCAGTTTACTACCATGGAATGTCGGAATGTTCAGGTGTGAAACAAGTCCATAGGCCTAAGTCTTGTCCTAAGATCTTAGAGATGCTTTTCACCATGTTTCTTCATGAAGACATCTCTATTCTGTGGTGAAGAGGGACACTCAGGTCTCTATTTCAAGTCCTAAACACTCAGGGCTCTTTGCAGTGAGTTTTTAAGTGGGTGTTTCTATGACAAGAAAAGCATAGAGGTCCTCTTAAGTGTGTTGCTTTTCTTAGAGGAAAATGTCATCCTCTGTCTTCCATATAAGGTGTCCCGTAGCAATCTGACGTCGATCATCAGGGCCACCACCACCCAAACAGTCCCTCTGCCAGACAGACAGACAGACAGGCAGCCTGCCTGCTTGCCTGCTTCAGTGACACCCATGGCCCGGCGCATATTTGGCAGTGGACGACATGATGATGTCAGTTTTCGGTCAGATGTCTGTTAGAGCACTGGATGAAGTGCAGCCATAGGGGATTGGGTTTTTTCCTAACTAGGGGTATGTTTCCCAAAAGAATAGTTGCAACTTTCTTAGTTGCAATGCAATTCCCCATTGGCATCCAGCGAGGTTGCTAAGTGGTTAGCAACTATGCTTTTGGTGATCCAGATGCCAGGGATCCATTTACCAAAAGCATAGATGCTAACTTAGTTAGCAACTTAACTGTGATGTGCTAACTAAGTTAGCAACTTTGACGGTTGCAATTCAATTTCCCATTGCCAACCAACTTAGTTGCCAACTGGTCAGCAACTACGGTATGCTTAGGGGAAACGGATGACCTGGTCTTTGTCTTAAATTGTTGCAATTGTACAGACAGTATTTTAGGTCTAAGAGCTGGCTTCCAATAAGCCAGTCTAATATCTTAGTGCAGTAGTCTATTGTACTGGAATAGGAGCCATCCCATCAAATGCATGACCAGTGGAAACTGAGTGGACTATGTGTGTGTGCTGTGTGAAGCCATGCACTGTCTCTGTTCTGTGGTGTGTGTGTGTGCTGTGTTGTGAACATGGACTGTCTCTGTTCTGTGGTGTGTGTGTGTGTGCTGTGTTGTGAACATGGACTGTGTTAGTTCTGTGCTGTGTGTATGTGCTGTGTTGTGAACATGGACTGTGTGTGTTCTGTGCTGTGTGTGTGTGTGCTGTGTTGTGAGTATGGAGTGTGTGTGTTGTGTGCTGTGTGTGCTCTGTGGGTGTGATGTGCTGTGTGTGTCTCAGAGCAGAGCCTCTCAGCAGACCCTCCCCTATTCCCATGTCACTCAGTCGTCATGACAGCGAGTGACACAGACGCCCCCATGAGAAAGTCAGCAGAATCTGGGCTGCCACAATAAGAGCTATTTTCAGATGGGGCAGAGCTCAGGGGAAATGAACCCTCTACTCCCAGTCTCTCTCTCTCTCTCTCTCTCTCTCTCTCTCTCTCTCTCTCTCTCTCTCTCTCTCTGTCTGTCTGATTCTCTCCCTCTCTCCATCATTCTCTATTTCTCCTTTCTTTCTTTCTTTCTTTCTTTCTCTCCTGCTCTTTCTCTCAGTCCACCCCCTCTCTTTCTTTCTCTCTCTTTCTCTCACTCTCTCTCTCTCTCTCCCTCTCCCTCCATCTCTCTCTCTCTCTCTCTCTCTTTGTCTCTCTCTCTCTCACCAGTTGTCGTCTTGGCAGAGGGCCTTGCTTTAACAGTAGGTCTTGCAGAGGCGTGATCTCTCCAGTGTAGTGGTATGGTTTCAGCGGTCACAAGCCACTTAACTCTTTGACCCTTGCACCACCACTGTTGAGCCTGTGCAAGGTGTTATGAGCCTCATGCAGTGAGAGACAGATGAAGCACAATGCTAATCTGCCCCCCTGACATCCTCTATGCACTTTTTCCCTACAGTTGCTCTGTAATGGCAAAGCCCAAGTTTAGACAGTCTCTCTGGTTGTATTTTGATTACCTGTATAGTTAGTACTGTATGTAGCACTTTTTTTGGTCCATGTTGCCTAGATTTTTACTGATGCAAATGAAAAATGTGGAACACAAAGTGAAGACCGCTACTGTAAGAATTTTTGCATGGGATTCCAATGTATAGAATGTAATGGTGGCCTGGCAGTGCAGCAATTTTAGGTTGAGTGACGTCAAGTTCTCAAACTCTACAGTGTTGTACCACCTGTGGCTACGGTGTTAAGTGCAAAAGAATGAAAACACTCTATAGCACCTTTCATTGTCTTTCTGCTAAATGTTTACAACTTAAGAGTTTTACCAGAGTCTCTTTCTGTTTCTCTTGACTTCACAAGTATTCTTCATTTGGGGGCTTTTGACAGGGCATACTTTTAGACCAGGGGTGGCCAAACTGTTTTGCTTGCAGCATATGCTGAAAAATATAAGCTCCAAAATTAAGAGCAGTCATTTTTGACCAAAACACAGTTAATATTAATGTTAGATGAATATAACAACAGTCCACATTAGTCCACTTTCATTAGACAGCATGGCGAAAAGATAGCAAAGGGCTGCACGTGGCCTCAGGGCCTTAGTTTGGCCGGCCCTGTTTTAGACCCCCTTTGTTCTCATATTGTGTCATTTTCTGTGTATTGCTGCTGTGTGGCCCATGGTCCTTTGACACGCACGCACCGCAACCACAAGGGCTGTGCAAGTGCAGCCTGATGCTCGTCAGCCCACCTCTTCAGCAGAAGCCCTGACACTTGGGGATTTCCTCCCTGCGCTGAGGTGCTGCTGGCTGGGGCAAATTTGCATTCAGTGCTCACAAGTAGGAAAATGCCAAACTGACTCAATTATATGGTCAGAAATGAACCAGAACCATAATAATCAGAATATTTAATAATCTGCTTGATTGTGGATGTAGAAGTAACCGTGTGTATCTTCTATTTCCTGGTTTCAGTTGTATGCTAGTCGGTTGTATATCTTTTATATTAATTTGATATTTCAGTTGAGCTTTTGCTCAGTGCAAACTGTTTTAAGTGTGCTCTACAAATTAAATATACTTGCTTACTTTTGTAAGGACCATTTCTCAAACTGAACTAAGGTTATGCAATCTCTCTTCAGATAATTTTGCCCTCTGTAACACTTTTATTTGCATCACTGCAGCCAGGACTGACACATTTGTTTGTCTTTGAATTTGACTTTTCTCTGCACATGTCCTAACAGGATTAGAAGTAATAATTTTTGATTGGCACCAATAGTGTACTCACCATGTTCACACAAGTTCTCAGCCATTTTGGTCAAAATTGAGTTAGGCTACACTTCACCTGAAATCTGTTGATTAACTCCTTCCACTGACAAAATTATAGAAGCAAAATATTAGTTTTCTAAGGCCTTAACTGTTCAACATCTAGACAGAAGGGCATAAGTGCATTTTGACTAGGCCTAAAAGACATATATTATTCCTCAAGTATTATGATGTCTATCGTGTAAATAAATACTTTTAATAGGCCTAGGTGAAATCAACACTAGCAGAAAGTAACATAATAATAAACTGTAGTCATTTATGTCTCCTGTAAAGTTGGTGAAATATCACTGAAGCCCTTTTGGCTTTCGGCACTTGTGCTGTGCTGGACAAATACGCCAATCATTCTTTTTTCTTTTGTCTTGTTATCAGTCATCTAAAAGCATTATGTTACTTTTCTTTTTAGAGAAATGAAATCCCCTCATGTAGCCTGTAGCACCTGCTGCTGTGTCTGTCTTTGCATCTGCTCATTGTGTGTGGTGCTGCCCTCCTCAGGTGAAGCTGGTGAACTACATCAGCAGGCAGCTCCAATGCAAGCAGCGCGTTCCTGAGGGCCAGAGAAGCGCAACGCTGGAGAGCTACCCACGTCTGGGGGACTGGCTTCGCACCATCAACCTGAAACCAGAGATCATTGAGGTGCGGCAGATTGTGTGTGTCCATATGTTTGTTTGTGTGCATGCCTGTGTGTGTGTGTGTGTGTGTGTGTGTGTGTGTGTGTGTGTGTGTGTGTGTGTGTGTGTGTATGTGTGTATGTGATAATGAGTCTGGGAGTTGGCTATCATTCTCTCTCTCTCTCTCTCTCTCTCTCTCTCTCTCTCTCTCTCTCTCTCTCTCTCTCTCTCTCTCTCTCTCTCTCTCTCTCTCTGTGTATGTGTGTGTGTGTGTTTGAGTAGAAAAAAAGGCCCATCTAAGGGTGTCACAGCAGGGAGATGCACGACTGACATGTGATCTGTGAACAGCCATATGTTACCTTAACACTTGGCAGCGTTCCCTGGGCTACCTTAGATCTGAGATCAGCTGGAAGAGCTTTAATTTACTTAAGTAACTGCATGCAACTGGAAGACGGCGCCGTCTGCCCCCACTCTCAGATGGAGATAAGACACGCGGTGTAGTGCAGAACTGCCTGGTGCTCTCATGATGTCACTCATGATGTCACTCATCTAGCCCCTGGAGGAGAAGAGATGAGATGTGCTGAGAGTAATGAGTCGGTCAGGTCTCACTAACACAGACAGGTTTCAGTGAAGTGACAGTTGATAAGTATTATGCTAAATGTCTGTGGTATTTTCCGTTTTGTAGCATATGTTTGTCTTCAAATGTCACATGTATGTCACAGTTTATGTCACCATGTATGTGTCACACACCACCACTGGTATCAGATGTATGAATGATGAATGTATGATTTTTGTCATGGTCAGATCAGCTACTCCCATAATTTTGTGTTCAACTTAAACCCTGCCTAGGTTAGACCTTATGTTTGTGATCTCTGGTTGTCCATGCTGTTAAAAGCATGGAACTGCCTTGTTGTACTTTCTGTCTACTGTCTGCCATGGGACGTGTGTACTTTAGGGGCAGCCAAAGTGCAGTGTTTACAGGCCATATACTGACAAATCTAAGCTGCCAAGGACCAATGCCCTTGAGCACCAGTTTTGAACCAGTTACAAGTAAAAGTGCGACTGCAGTTTCAGAAAATCTGGACATCGTCTAATTCGCTGTTTCATGATGCTGTTGACCGCTTTGTGAACACCAGTACTGTGATATGCATTGGATATCTAATATTGTAACAATGGGCCACTTTTTTTTTTTTTTTTTTTTTGTACTTTATGGCTGGCCACATGGAAGAGAGCAGAGGGCTGCAACTGGCCCCAGGGCCGTAGTTTGACCACTCCCGAGTTCACATGGTCGTGCTGTTGTGGTAGTATATTGCCTGCAACCTGCCTGGGTCTGCAACCAAACCCGTCTTTAAGGACCTTTCTTGGTAATTAAGTTGATGAGCAAAGATCCTGTGTCCACAAAAGTGTCCAGTGAGGTGTCCTGCCAGTCCTTGTGTCCTTGCGTGTTGACAGTAACAACAATGAACGTCCAATGGAAAGAAAGAGGGGGGGGGGGGAGGCTGTAGGAGAAAAAAGAGGGAAATGGAAAGAAGGAACTGGGTGATAGTAGAGACAGAATGAAAAACAGAGGAGAGGGAGAGAGAAGAAGAAGAAGAAGAGTCGGTTGGAGGAATAGTAAAGATCCAGATTAGTAAAGTGAGGCTTCATTGGGGAGGGCGAGACTCAAGCCTGAGTCACATTCCAGCCACACACCCGATACAGCTCTCTAATCCAGGGGAATGTGCTGCATCAGGTTCTCTCTGTTTCTGTCTCTTGCTCTCACACACACACATATATATACACACACATACATATATATATACACACACACACACGCACACATACTCCTCCTCTCTCTATTTTTACATCATAGGGGGGCGGGCAGGCAGGCACCTCCCCCCGGCTGTCACCCAGTCTCCCCCCCTTCTGAGTAGGCAGGACAGGAGTAGCGGCTCCCCTAACTCTGCCGTTTGGGACTCTTCTCTGCAAATCTGCCCTGTTGCTCCACAAACTTACATGAGGGGGTTGTGAGAGAGAGAGAGAGAGAGAGAGAGAGAGAGAGAGAGAGAGAGAGAGAGAGAGAGAGAGAGAGAGAGAGAGAGAGAGAGAGAGAGAGAGAGAGAGAGAGAGAGAGAGAGAGAGAGAGAGAGAGAGAGAGAGAGAGAGAGAGAGAGAGAGAGAGAGAGAGAGAGAGAGAGAGAAGGAGACAGAGTCGGACACAGGAAAGAGAGAGGGGAGTCTCCCAGTCTGGGCTGTTGACTATAACTCACTAGAACACACACACATGGGTGTGTGGGACTGAGTGTTGAGTGTTACAACGGACCCTCCTGAGGTATGTTTGCGTGTGTGTGTGTGTGTGTGTGTGTGCAGGTATTGTGAATGTCCTCATGCATGCTTTCCGTCTTTTCCATGACAACATTTGTGTCATATTTATCCTGAAGTTGGAGCCATAGGGTATCTCATAGGCATCCTGTCCTAAGGCTGCTAAATGTATCTGCAGCAGCAGCAGCAGCAGCAGCAGCAGCATGTGACTGTGAAATAATAATAGAGTGGTTTGCCTAAGCATAGTATGGCATAAAGACAGTGCTAGTGCCTTGGTCAAAGAAAGGATTATCCTATTTATACAAATGTCAAAATCACACACATAAACAATGGGGCTGTTCTCAGGAGCTGCTAGCAGGCTAACAAAAGCTATTGATTTGTTGTGGCATCTCTGCCTTTGACTCACAAGGGAGGAATGCATCTGGCTCCAGTGTGACTCGTGTCTGTTGGGTGAGAGACAATCTGCCACCACATGATGATAGTTAGACGCCTTCCTTCCTCCCTGTCCTCAGTGCCAGCCTGGCTAGCGCAAGCTAAACGTTTTTTTTTGTCAGAATGTGTGAAGTAAGGCCGCCTCTGCAAACGTCACCCCACCCCACCTCACACCCCACACCCACCTCAGCTCACCTCAGTTAGTGTTTATACGCGACGGGGAGAGGAATCTCCCCCCTGGGCAGGCAAGAATGGGCTAGCTTACCGACACTGATTTGCATCACTGCATTCGGGAGAAATGTGCTTAAAAGCTGTCATCCAAGCCAAGCACTTGGGTTTGGTGTGTGTGTGTGTGTGTGTGTGTGTGTGTGTGTGTGTGTGTGTGTGTGTGTGTGTGTGTAGCCGCAGGTGCAGACTCCTTCTGGAGTGTTTAGTCACAGGTCATAAGAAGATTATTTTATCATTCGATTTGCAGAATGTCATGGGAGAATATTGTTTTATTCGGAGTTGTTGTATTCTGAGGTCCGAAAGTGAAAGCTAATTCTGATTTGACTGATTCTAAATGTGATTTGACTGATGCTGAATCTGATTTGACTGATTTGTGCATGATTCTGATTGGCGTTATATGGTGATGGTATATCAGCTAATTAGTGAAGGCACCTGTATTAGGTGCATGGGAGAAGCAGATCATAGATCATGTGTAGCCGGTGGTGGTCCGCACCGCACACGGGTCTCGAACCCGCCACCCCGCAAGCTACAAACTCCCGGCGTGGGAGTGGAACGCTCTAACCAACTGAGCTAAAAGCCCGAGCTTCTAACTCAGCGTGTTAGAAGCGCCCATGGAATTGGGTGATGAGGATTTACACACTACTGCCGAGCTAGCCGCGCTAGCTGGCCTCCGTTACACATGTACAGTATAATGTTTCATTATGATTAAATCCCAGATACAGACACTGCTACTTGTCTAGTGTGTGATAATCAGTGTTATCCTTCAGTATTGGTTGTAGATATACAGTACAGTATATGGGCCTATATGAATTCACAAGAGGAACACTTAGTTACTTGTTGATATATATACGTCATGATCAGAATATTCCCATACTCTTCAAGAACGCAATAAGTACAGTAACACTTTCTTATCTAAATCTCCCATTGGGTATCTGTCTGTCTGTCTGTCTGTTTGTCTTTGTAGATCATCCTGATAATAAGTCATGTATTAAAGTCATTACATCTTGCTACTGTAGGTGGTGAGGAGCGACATCCTCCTTGCATGTTGTTTATGGGTGTGTCATAAACCTTTTGTCATCCGTGACTTGCAGATGTCTGAGCGAGTTACCTCAGTGAAGGTTGAATTGACTACAATGACATGCATGGCGTATTCCTGTTCTGACTAGAATATTGACAATGTCCAGGTTGCGTGACAGTCATGGAAGCTTATTGATTGTCATAATTCCAGATTTGGCCATATTCTGCTAAAAACCTGAGCAAACTTGGTAGTATGATCCTGTATGGACAGTGACAAATAAGGGTGAATGAAGTAGGTTTTGTTGTAATCTCCCATGAAGATACATTTTGTCACATTTATTTCTAATTTTGATACAATCTGTTTTTCATGTGTCTACCTTAACCACATGCTGCGAACGTGCATTTTTCCTGCCTAGGTTGACCATTTATTTGTCAGATTTCTTAAAAAGGGGCTCAAACAGTCCTCACAAGGTTTCATAACCTTTTTCATCACTTTCATTTCATCATTGTTCAGAATTTTGTTTCACACAAAACAACTGGACTTTAAACTGGACTTGTCTTGCATCAAACCCCTTTTATGGGGCATTCCTTTAGCTAGAATATTTTATCTTATTCTGACTCTGCTGTGCATGTAAACTTAGTCATTGTCCAATCTAAATTCTGCGCCTGTTCCTCTGCTCACATCCTCACATCTGAACCCATAAAGTCATTTGAAACCTAGGCAGAGTGAGACACTGCTCACATATGGCAAACTACATGCCTACAGTGGAGACTATATTGCTGTGGATAACGGTCTCACAGAGCTCTGATTCCAAGTAACCCTGGTCATAACCAGCCCTTTGGTCTGAACCAAACTTCATACAAGGGTCTGGGATTCCGGCTATTGAGAAACAATTGCTTCCTGGCGGTGTTTAGATTAAAAAAGACTCGATCAGCCTTTGATTTATAGCCTATTTATTCTTGCGATGCATTTTCAAAGTTCACTGATTGCCTGGGATGGCGGAAATCCCAGATGGAGTTCTGAAGGGAGATGAGAATGGAACAGATTTGAGTAGGCTAATTCCAAGAAGGCGTGTAAGAGGCACACCTGTATGTCAAACCAGAGGTTGTGGTAAACCTGCTAACAGAAGAGCCTGAATGAGAAATAAACAAACTAACGAAAGCACGAAGGCTACTCTATTAGGAGCTTTACCCTTGCCTCTGGCCTTGCCAGGTTTATCCGTTAACCACTTCCTTAGAAAACCCCCCACCTGATTTGTTTTTCCTAGAACTCTTTAGGAGCAAACATACGACTGAGGGTGAGAGAGAGAGAGAGAGAGAGAGAGTGTACATGTGTGCGTTTTGGGTGTGAGGACGTAGTTTGTATGTTAAAGCACGTCATCTATCGCTGATCATTATCTTTTACTTTCAAAAGGAGACAACTAATAACACTGTTCTGAGTTGTCTATCTCTAAGCACTGAAGGTTCGAACGTCACGGCTCTTACACAGGAATATAAAAGTCCCAGAATTTCACAGAATTATAGACCTACAAGATACAACCTTGTGTACTGTAAGCTTTTTAATTTTATCATCAAATGTCTTCTGATACATATTGACTGCACAATGGAACCATACTGTAAAAACTTTCATTATGGGGAAAATCCTGATCATGATTATTTTGATAAATTTTAAAATCACAATTATTCAAACAATATTTTTTACATTTTTACTTTGTAACTGAGAACATTGAAATTCCCCTTTGAAAATATTCACAAAATGTTCAAATCAATATGGCAGCTTTTGTGTTGAATACATTGTTTTTTCCCCCTTACACATAGGCTTAGGACTTGTGTCTTCTTTGCAGTTGCAGTATGCGCTTGTGATGCCTGATCTCTGGAATCCACATTATTGTGTAGAAGTGATGAGTGGTTGGAGTGTTGAGTGGGCAATATGGCCACCATGCTTCACCAATCGTCTGCCTGTCAGGCTTCAATAGACACATCATTAGTCAGGTGGCTAGAGTGTGCCACTATGTGTGCCGGAGCTACACACACACACACACACACACACACACACACACACACACACACACACACACACACACACACACACTCCCAGGGCCAGTTCTGCATGGCTTGACACCATGGGAGTCTTCCTAGAAGCTGAATAACAAGAAGCAGGGTTTTCCCAGAGTGAGGAAATGTTGTACATGTTGTACATTTCCTCACACCAGTGGAGAGGGTCCATCCAAAGTTGTCATTAGCTACAGTAGGTGTGGAGGAGCCATGTGTGAGCAGGGAAGTGGAGAGGTGTTGCCAAGAAACAGGACTTTTTTTTAAGATTCTCATAGCGTTAACTGAACTCCTATCCCTAAGTTAACCTTAACTGTGTTAATTATGTTTAATTGCTTCAATAAGACACAAACTGAACCCCGCTTGTCATTCAGGATATGTCCTGTTTGCTATTTCTGGGTGGGGGATTGGAAATCACCTAAAAATAAGAGAAAACCTGCTTACAGCATGACATTGAATTTTTTTTTGCTATTTGACATCACTGGCAAGTTAACCAAGTTAGGTTAAAGATTTGTTAAGCCCCCTTTCGCTGTGCTATGATGCTTGCTATCTCTGTCCCAGTGCGCCTACAAATAGTACTCGCTTAAATAATCGGAAAAAAACTTATTGTGATTCATTTTCATCTCGACCGATTTTGAAATTTCGCCAGTTGAAGGTGTATCGTTACACTCCTAGTGCTAAGATGTTTTTGTGGTAAGACCTACCAAAAGCCTTTTAATCTGTTTAAAGATCTTTCAAAGATGAAACAGTGCAGGAAAAAAAGTTATTAGAGGCATAAAATGATGAAAAGTTGAAGTGTAAAAACATAGCAAGAATAAAATGAAAGTAATTAAAGGTTAAAGTGTATAGAATATAAAAAGAGAGAAAATTATGTGAGAGGTTAGAAGCAAGCATCTGAGAACAGTTTGGTATTTGTAGATTTTAAATTGATTTGATATTTCAAATGGCGCTATCAGTGAATATTATAAGCACAATGATAAAAGATTAGTATTATATTATATTGAGGTTTTTGAACCATAGCACCCATAGAGAATTTTTTTAACCATTAGCACCCATCCTTTAATATTTTTCAAAAAGTTTCCCCAAAGAGGCGTTGACCTGAAAGTGGTTTGTCATTAGTAAACTCCAAAGAGAGGCAAGAAGCATCTTGTCAACAACAAGCAAGCAAGCAGCACTACCTGTTTCACAAGAGAGATGAGAGAGCCGGGGGGCGTAAAACATGATGTCACTGAAACTTGGGAGAGAGGTGTTTTCCATGTCCTTTAAGTATTTATTTGTAGGAGTGGTGTGTGTGTGTGTGGGTGTGTGTGGGGGGGGGGGGGGTCCTTGTTGTTAAGGATACCTTTGTGGCTTGCAGGAAGAAGACATTGGTTGCCTGGCAGAAGCATGGAAATAAAAAAAGAGAAAGACAGAGAGACAGGAAAGGAGAGCAAGGGAGGGCGGTATGTTGCGCTGAAGAAGGCGTGGAGAGAGAGAGAGAGAGAGAGAGGTAGTGAGTGAGAGAGGGAGGGAGAGAGAGAGAGAGAGAGAGAGGGAGGGAAAAAAGGGCTGAGTAGCAGAGCTGGGCTCCAAAAGTGTGACATAAAGTTGAGTGAGACGGTGTGGTTGCTGGCTGGCTGGCTGCTGTTTCTGGATTATGAAAGAGAGGAATACAACGCTTCTGTTCTAAACCCTGTGATGGTATTGTGTGCTTTTGAATCACTTTATCTTTGTAGAATAAAATGGGAAATACATTTGGACTAGTCTTGAAGTGTTTTTCTGTATCTGTTAGCTTTCACTTTTCCTTGTGTGTTTATGGCTAAGAAATTAGTGCTCAGTCGTCAAAACCTGCTTCTAGTAAACTGTAAAACACTGACTGAAGTAACTGTCTGTTTGAGTTTCATCTTTCAAAACTGGGCTTTGTATATGAAGTGGACTCATATTTTAAACCACTTTAAACAAGTCCAAGTCATGCCTTTATACTGGATTCTCAACTCCTTAAGCTAGTGCTCCCTTATTGACAAGTCACGCATACTGTAGAGATTGGATGTCAGTGTGCAGTATTTGTGAAATCTCAGTCTCCAGTCAGCCTGTATTTTTGGTTGACATTTCTCCATGTGTCTCTTAACGTCACGCCAGTGGAGTTTTTCCCCTGGAACTCTGTACCTGAGTGCAGACAGGGAGGATCCAGGCACCTACCTGGATTCTTGTTTGTTTAATGATTTGTGAGGGTGCTTTCTTGGGTGTGTTAGTGTTGGTGGGAGTGGGAGTGGGGATATACTGTAGGCTTGTGTTCCATGTCTTGTGTGTGTGTGTGTGTGTGTGTGTGTGTGTGTGTGTGTGTGTGTGTGTGTGTGTGTGTGTGGAGGGGCACAGTAGATACTTAACTGTGTTTGTTTGAAGGGCCATATGGTATAGTGGATTCATGACATTGTTTATCTCTTTGCGAGCCACACGTATATTACCTCTCTCCTCTGAAACGTCATGCCTGCCTGCAGCTAGTGTGGACATGTCCAGACCCTACCCAGGTACTGGTATGTATCAACCGCTTGGAAGGCTTCATTGCTGCTTGCTGGTAGGCCTAGCCTAGCTTGACTTCTGTGTGTTAGTATTTTACAATACTACATGCTCTGCATAGAGATATGCAAACACATCCAAGGTTATTGAAGCCTTCTGTACATACATGTACTCTGATACTTAGAGGTTGACATCATGATTGGCGTCATTGGAAGGCATAATTGCTTACATAAACAGATATGTTGTCAGGAAAATACAGTGATATTGGCACCAAGGAGCCAATTTTTTTTTTTTCCCTGTACTCAAGGATAGTTTTGTTTTGACCCAAAGCTGAGTATTTCCACAGTAAGCTATAGCTACCGGTAATGCCTTCTATAAAACTAGGTCAGGTTTGATGTCAGGTCCAAAACCAAAACAACGGTGCCCTGTTTACACTGGTTAACAGGAAGATGACGACATCAAGTGTCTGAGCTGGCAACCGCCTAAAGATCAAATCATCTCTAATCACTTCAGCTGGTGAAGCATCATTAGTTTCAGCATGAGTGGCAGCCGTTGGAGATGCTGTAGATAGACAGTCATCCCGTGTGTGGGCCGGAGCCGTCTCTCTCAATACAACACATCTCTCTTATCTCATCAATGGACACGGTAGAATGGACTTGCTTGATGGACATTTTTTATGAAATAGGATACACTGAAAATATTTACCTTTTTTCCAATTTGACCCTTACTGTGTAGTCTATTGGCTTGTTATTATTTATGTACAGCCTGGAGAAGCTTGTCTGGAGTCTGGAGAAGCTTGTGTAATGTTGTACTGTAAAATGATGTCTCACTGGTCTCTCAATAGTGATGCAATCGCCAGCGTAGCCGAGGTCGGTTTGACCTCCCACAGGTCTCGAATCCGCCACCTCATCAACTCCAACAAACCCACAGCAGGGGAGTCAGTCTGAAAAACCCAGGCTTCTAACTCAGTGGTTAGAAATGTCCATAAAGTTAGGATTGTCAGGATTTACCACATACTGCCACCAGCTATAGGGTATATAGCCCAGGATAATTGGCATCTGTTACACCAGCACTTTGAACTGGAGCCTCTCTCTCTCTCTCTCTCTCTCTCTCTCTCTCTCTCTCTCTCTCTCTCGTCTTTCTTTCTTTCTCTCTCTCTCTCTCTCTCTCTCTCTCTCTCTCTCTCTCTCTCTCTGTCTTTCTTTCTTTCTCTCTCTCTCTCTCTCTCTCTCTCTCTCTCTCTCTCTCTCTCTCTATTCCATTCAGTGGGCTGTTAAGGTCTGGTTGCTTCTTTTCTCTTTCTGTGACGTTGGCTCTCCCATATGGGCTTTTGTGTGTAAAAGATAAGCGCTTGGCTACTCCTACCTGTGAAGTAGAGTGCTACAAATGCACACACATATATACTGGTCAAGCTGGTTTATTTCTGTTCTGGCAAGCCAAACAAAGGGGCCTGAGAATAGGCCTGGCTAAAAATAGGCGCTGTTGTCAGCTGCTGGTGTGGTTCCCATGTGACCACCACACACATACACATACACACACACACACACACACAGACACACACCCCTCCTGCGAGCGAGACAAAGGGTGCCCAGCTGGAGAGTCTGCTTGATGGCTTTCTCAGACACACCTGTAGGTCAGAGTCCGAGTGGCATCAGCTTTTACAGTTTCACTGTGTGTCATGCAGTGTTGACGTTTACTGTTTACATGTGATGGCTGCTTCAGCCAAACTTACAGGTGTAGTGTAAGTCTAAGCCAGCCCTTAACCAGATGGGCATTGATGCTGAAAGAGTGTTATTGAGTGTGGTGGTGTATGCATTGGTCATATGGTGGATGACTATTGTTAGTGAACTAGCAAGACATATTTTAGGCTGTGTCCCAATCGTGCACTTGAATACGTCAAACACTATGTTTCAGTGCATAGTGCATTCACACTGACAACCACAGCGAAACAACAGTCATCAATCCAGGGGTGAAAGTAGTTTCAATTTCTTACCGGTACTACAACTTTATTGACACTCTTTCAGGGAAAAAACAAACAAAAACAAAACAAGCCTTGAGGATCAGTGCCATTGTCTGGGCTTGACAGGTTGACTTTTTAGAAACCACTGTATGGCAGCCATTGTTTTAGTTTGACCTGAGAAAGAATATCAGACTTTAAGAGACTTGTGCACTTGTACTGTTGGTGATGTCATTGTCTAGTCCTGGATAAAAATGTGTTCCCGTAAGACTGATAAAAAATCTCTGATTAATATATGGACTGTTTGTCTCTCTGAAACAAAAGGGCAAAAAGATATGGACTCAGAAAGAGCGTTTTGCACTAAGCCAGAATCACACACCATAGATATATTGTTATAATGGCCAAAAAGAAAAACATTAGGCCTGTAATATTTGCAGCTGTTTGTGACGCAGAGCTAGGCCCAATCCCATGGTGCGGTGCCGCCCGGAGGGTTCAAAATAGATTTTTTTTATTAATAGATTGTTTTATTTGGGAGCCACTGCCTCCCTGTGACCCAAGCAGTAGTGTGAGACAAGTAAGTGCGTGTGTGTGTGTGTGTGTGTGTGTGTGTGTGTGTGTGTGTGTGTGTGTGTGTGCGTGTGTGTGTGTGTGTGTCCATGTTCTTTACACAGTTGAAAATACAGTGTCACTGATTTTGTGCACATTGTCAGAGCTGATATTTCTAGACTTCGTCTGGGATGATGTCTGAAGATATGATGCATACCAAGTGGAATGATGGTGGAACTACTGCTGATGTGAAAATCATGTGGATTTCATAAATGGAAAATGATTACAGAGGTCATTTGATTGCTTTGTGGTACAAAACCAGATGGATGCATTCTCAAGTCTAAATGTTGTACAATATGCATCTAAAGCTGTTGATGTCCTAGGTTGGTTTTGCAGCCTAATGAATGGAACTGAATAGCACTTTCTTGCTGAAAGGGGTAAAAGGGGGTTTCCAAACAGGGGTGACATCGAAGATGGAATCCCTGTCATTGACTTAATCTCTGCAGCTTTTTGGAGGACTTATACTTCATGTGAAATAGGATTAATGTGAATTGGCCCAGACTACCTGAAAAGTGCTGAAAACATGTTGAACCAGGCTCAACATGATGTTAGTCCTGATGTGTGTTCCCACGAAACACCATTGATTGGCGGGCAACCGTAATCCTTTTTTCGATCCTGAATGGTTAATGAATGTTGTTCCTGACTTTAACCATCTATGACCAGCCAACCCTGAGGACCTAATGCACTTTACAAGCAGTTATTGGCTTCTCTCACTGAATAAAAAAGATCAGTTCCAGGGAGAGTCAGTTGTCATTTTAGGATTAGCTTAACATAACATAACCGAGCACTACACGCCCTCTTACGTAAGAATAGAAATGCATCATTGAAATATCATGAAGGATTACATCACCAGAGGATCCAACGAATTCTGTGTTTCTTAGAAATCCTGACTAGCTGAGCTCAGTTCTGCTTAGCTGAGCTCACCTGGGAGCAGCAGGTGGTCATGCGTTACCTGTGTGTTGTTCCACACGCTTCCCTCAGGTGTGTTGGCCTGTTTCTCACCTTTCGCTGTTGTCCTACCTGTGTTGTGCTTTAGCTAACAGGTTGCTTAGGTACAGCAGGTGGCCTGCTTGAGGAGACCTTTCAACTGCCACTTGTTCTACAGCTGAAGGAAGAATGAGTTTGATTGGTGGAAGAATGAGGGAAGAATGAGTTTGATTGGTGGATTAGAGTTCTGTGTGTTTCTCATCCTTTAGGGTAGGCGTGGGCAATTATTTTGGCCGAAGGGCCACATTGGGTTTTAGATTTTGACTAACGGGCCGGGTATTAACAGTCAGACGGTTGATACCGGTAAATTGGCAAGTCTCAAACTAATACCCCCACTTTCTTCAGAGGACATGTTTACGTGCAGGTTTAAAAGGGTGGGATTTGTATTTCATGAATACAACAATTTTGATAAATCTTATAATCTAAGCCACCTTGGCTAAATGAGAAATTGTTTTATTTTGGAAAGGCTCCACGGGCTGGATTAAATAGCTCAACGGGCCGCATATGGCCCCCGGGCCTTAGTTTGCCCAGGTATGCTTTAGGTATTAGCATATTGCATTACCTTTGTGTCTTGTGTTCGTTCTGATTATTGTATAGTTTAGTCTGCCACCACCACTGGGATTTATCGTCCAATAGAGAACACAAGGCTGTACCAGCTGCTGATTATTTGAGGGTCTGTCTGTGTGCATGTGTGTGTGTGTGTATATGAAGCTCATTGAACTACCGTCAGTTGATTGTGAAGTGTTGACCTCACCAGCATAGTCACGCGCAATGTTTCTCCTTCTCTTAGTTTAGTTTAGCTAAGCTCTCCCTGTTGTGTGAATAGGATTACGGAGAAGACTCCCACTCATACTTTAACTGTGACTGAGGCATACTCTTTAGGTAGTTGGGTAAAATGTCTTGACCACATTTGCACATATCAAAGTCAAAGTCAAAACGAACTTTATTGCCAATCAAACTACCTGTATGCAACAGTACTGTACATTGCAAGAAGACTGAAATTGCATTTCCCAAACTCCAGATGTGCAATAGCAAAGCTAAATTAGACATACAACTAAATATAACTATACTTAAGACAACACTAACTGTACAAGACATCACTAGGACATGAAGCGCAAATAGATATCAAGATAGATATAGAAAATATATATCAGTAACATAAACAACAAACAACATACGGTAGCATAAGACATTGTGAGCCAACATTTCCAGACTGTCAGTGTTTCAGAATTAGTCAGTTGAGGTTTGTTACTAGAGTGCAATTCTACAGAGTTACAACTGTATCATGATTGGCATTAACATACAGTGGTTGTGCGGAGGCTGATTAAGTGAATGACATATGCAATAACACTGATAATGTCTTGCAGCTCTCAGATCCGAGATCACAGATTACATCCACCAAGAATGAAGTGATTGTAGCATTGGCGTAAGCCTTGGTAGTGTAGTTGTGGTTGTGTGTTACAGAATACAGTAACATAGAAACTTACAAGGCTTATGAAATGTCTATAAAAGAAGCAGGATCCTGCACACTGTCGTCATTTGTTACACAAATAACTTTTGGGGCAGATGACCATCATCGGGCAATTTAAAACAAAACATTAAATTTTTCTTCTGCAACCCACCTGTCAAAAAGGAGTTGTACAAAAGTTTTTAACATTCTCAGTTCTAAAGAAATGACTAAGATACAGTTCCACAAAAAAAGAACCCTGAAGTGAAAGGACTAAAGACAAAAGTGAAGTGTGTGTGTGTGTGTGTGTGTGTGTGTGTGTGTGTGTGTGTGTGTGTGTGTGTGTGTGTGTGTGTGTGTATGAGCGTGTGTGTGTCTGCCTGGTGCCCGTAGCTGCATTGTGTGTCCCTGGAGCTTCTCATGCCAAGCCCTCTCTATTAGCTCGCCATGGCAACAGCGCTGGGAACAGACGGATGGTTTCCAGACAGTTAAGCCTCTGACGCCCGGCTTCCCAACCCTCAGCTCCTGCGCTTCAGAGCAGCAGGATTGGGAAAGGGGGTATCCCGTCCCCTTCTTATTTACGGGAATGCATAGCGATTAGGGATGTAGCGATACACTCAGCCCATGATACGATATAAAGGTCACGATACAATACATTTAACATTTTACAATACATTGTAAAAAGGGGGAATCCTGTCCCATTGTTCTTTACAGGAATGCACAGCGATGTCATGTAATACAAAATCTGTCTTTTACAAAATTCCCAACTTCTCTGTACACTCTGTGGTGTAGCTCAAGAATGCTAAAGCTGAAAATCAGGTGACAGATAGCAGAGACTGTAAATGACAAACACTGGGGTTTGACTGATGTGTTCCTCCTGCCCTGTGGTTGCCCCAGAGAGCTGTGTGTGGCAGGTGAGAAACACCAGGTGGACTATGTCACTCTCTGTTAGTCTGAAGCCATAAAAGAAGGGGTGGGACAGATGACTTTTTTCCATTTACTCTCCCTCTCTCTCTGTCCCTAACCCTGCCCAGTGCTGTAAGTACAGCTCCTTTAAAAAGGCTTAAAGCGTCACACGTTTACTTGTGTTTGTGGATATTCATATAAAAGCATGGGTGTAGTACTTTACAGTCAGTTAAAAAAATGCATTTCAATGTGTGTGTGTGTGTGTGTGTGTGTGTGTGTGTGTGTGTGTGTGTGTGTGTGTGTGTGTGTGTGTGTGTGTGTGTGTGTGTGTGTGTGTGTAGACATGGAAAGGAACAAGGTCTGGCTCTGTAAAAAGACGTTTCTCAGGCTCTCACACTGACCGAAGTTTGTAAAAGAGAGATCTACTCAAGCTGTCTTTTTCTGTCTGTGCTCTGAGCACATGCGCTGCCCTGATGGGGCTTTAAGTGATCCCATATTTCTAACATTTCTCCTCAGACACGCAAGTAAGAGCCCAGGGGTCCGCTTCCCTAATACTTACACATAATTGCTAATAACTACTGTATGTTAGCTTTGCTGATTGCCAACTCACTAATGCTTTTGGGAAACGAATGCCAGAGCAGCTTGTGAAGCTAAACTATTTATCTTACTTCTACTACTACTACTACTACTTCTACTATTACTACTATTACTATTACTACTACTACTACTACTTCCACTACTTCTACTACTACTACTACTACTACTACTACTACTGCTACTACTACTACTACTACTACTACTACTACTACTACTACTTCTACTACTTCTACTACTACTACTACTACTACTGCTACTACTACTGCTCCACTTCTACTACTAACACTACCACTCCAGTGCAGGAAGGTTATTAGGACAGTGTGTAAGTAAAGCCATTGTGAAGTAGACCACTACAGCAATGCCTCTTCCTGCTTTGAGCGAGAGGCTCTCTCTCTCTCTCTCTCTCTCTCTCTCTCTCTCTCTCTCTCTCTCTCTCTCTCTCTCTCTCTCTCTCTCTCAGCTGGTTGACTTCCAGAGCATTAGCGCTTGTGGTGATCTCATGTGGAAGGAAGGGATGCTGGGGATTTAAGCACGCTCCCCTGAACCACAGTCTTGTCTTCTGGGAAGTGCACACTCATTCCTCGTGATCCCGCCGCTACCAGAGAATGTTATAAGCGCCGCATTGGGCAGGGATGTTTGAAACAAAAGAATGCTTGCTGGATTCCATTCAGTCACCCGTGCCTCCTGCTGCTGCTGCTTCTGGAGTTGTGTGTGTGTGTGTGTGTGTGTGTGTGCGTGTCTGTGTGTCTGTTTATCTGTTTATCAGTTTATCTTGATCGCTGTTACTTGTCTCCATGAATGGGTGTTATGTATGCCTATGTTATGACTACATTATTTGTTTGTTTATGTATGTTTATATGAATAATTTGTTTATGTGTCAGTATGGTTTCCTTATACCATTTATTCCTCTAAACTGTGCTCTCAATTCCCCTCTCCACCACACTCTTCTCTTTAGCCTCTTTCACTCGGCTTTCTTCAATCCTTTTTTTCTTCTCTCCTTCTGCTTGCTCCATGTTTATTTATCTCCCTTACTCTGGAATCTGCCTGTTTCCTCTCCTCTTTTATCTTCCTCCAAAGCTCCTTTTTTTCTTTTTCTCCTGGTTGTTTTAAACAGGAACCATGCATCTAATTTCTAGCTGAATTTACCTTAACGTAAAAGGTTACGAGTCATTGTGATGCTTCTATAACACTCTGTTGGTAGATTGGGGACAGTTTCGACTCACGCATTTGGGCGGAGATTTCTTTCCACAGTTTGCTGCCAAGTGTCGCAGAGCTGTTAGGACAGTTATATAGAGAAAAATGTGAGCACAGACGTGGCACAAAGCGTGAAGGGAAAGGAATGAAAACAGCAAAAGGAATGACCGATCCTGCATAGCGAGACTTTTAACATCATTTCTCTCTCTCTCCATCTTTGTCCCCCTGCAGAGCATTCCTGCGCAGCTGTCTCTGGATGCGCTGCTGCAGATGTCGAGGTGTCAGGTGCATGACACCATGAAGAGACTGGGCTCCAGCTCGGACCAGTGTTCCCACATCACTGCTGCCCTCTCCTGTCTCAAAAGCACTACTGAACGAGGTCTCACAACACGCCTTGTTGATACACACCCTTACCAGTACACTGCATCTCAACTCTTTAGCATAGTTTAGCATAGCATAGTTTGTCATAACATGTCACTAAATTTATTTTCCCTTTTAAAGAGGAGGATATTGATTCGATTTTTGTATTTAAACACACACACTCACATGTGAACAGCTTTTCTTAGGTTCATTATCTGGATTATTTGGAGTGATGGCCAGTGCATTAAGATGATATTTGAAGATGACACTGTTTTGTTGTGTCCTGTGTGTGTGTGTGTCTGTCTGACAGGAGAAGAGTTGAGAGAGGACGGAATCCCATGGATCACAGAGCCCACCCGCCGAGACAGCGGCTCCCCCACCCTCCCTGAGCAGGTCCTGTGTCCAGCCTCAGGCCAGAATGTACCCCTCACCCCTCATTCGGCTACGGCTGGCACCGTTAGCCTCTGCACCCCCACCCTCACTATGACCCCCTGCCCCCCGCCTAGCGGACACGCTCGCTCCGTCTCCGTGTCGGCTGTGCCCTTGTGCGACGTCCCCGACGGCAGTGGCGGTGACTGTTATCCTGTCTCGCGGATGGGTCGAATCCACAGCAGCGCCACGCCACCCATCACGCCCCCCTCTAAGAGGAGGGGCTTAGTGAAAACTCCGCACACGCCCCCGCCCCCCTCGCGCACGCGGCTGGCCCAGCTTCTGCCCAACATCACCCTCACACGCAGCAAGAGCCACGAGTCACAGCTAGCCAACCGCATCGAGGAGCCCACTAGCAAGTATGTGACCGGACGTGTGTGTGAGTCTGTGTGTGTGTGAGTCTGTGTGTGTGTGTTCATATGTGTAAGTTCATGTTGTAGATATGAGTGCATGTTTGCGTGTGTGTGTGTGTGTGTGTGCACTCATATGTGTAAGTGCATGTTGTGGAGGTGTGTGTGAGTGTGAGTGAGTGCTCATATGTGTAAGTGCATGCCTTGGCGGGGATTGTGTGTGTGTGTGTGTGTGTGTGTGTGTGTGTGTGTGTGTGTGTGTGCGCGCGCGTGTGTGTGTGTGTATTAGGAGTGGTATGATGGTGGTTGATGTTTTTCCCAGGAAACTTCCCCACCTGCACAGCTGCACAGCCTGCCTGACTTCCTGTTTCTGCTACAGGATGCCCATGCTCCAGTTTAGTCCGTACTAGAGGACAGATGGTGGTGGTGGAGGTGCTGAATGTCACATATTCCACTGCCAATTGTAACAACAGCAGCAGCAGTAATAGCAGCAGTAATAGCCCCTCTCTATTGTGTAATAGCTAGCTCCCCTCTCTATTGTATGTGTGATAGAGGAAACCTCCCACATGTAGTTTTAACCTGCTGGTCTCTGGCTGGTGAAACGGATGCCAACTTGCCAGGGCTAGCTGATGGCAGTACATGTAAATCCTCACAACCCTAAGGGCTTAACAGCCTTAAAGAAGCCGCTTCTAACCGCTGAGTTGGAAGCCTGGGCTTCTCAGCTCAGTGGTTAGACCATTCGACTCCCATGCCGTGGGTTTGTTGTAGTTGACGGGGTGGCAGCTACCAGGTTCAAGACACTTGTGGTGCGAACGGCCCCGGTTGCACTGGCAGTGGGGCTGGTGGTGAGGCTGGTCTGAGCATGTAGCTATAGCCTGTAGCCTGTGGCCTGTAGCTGTATATGTATTTGTAGCCTGTAGCTGTAAACTGTAGATGTAGATGTAGTAGATGTTGCCTGGAGCTGGAGCTTTAGCCTGTAGCTGTATCAGTAGATGTACAGTAGCCGGTCCTGTAGCTGTAGCCTGTATCTTTAGATGTAGCCTGTAGCTGGAGCCCTTTGAGGGGCCCTGTGGTGAAGGTTCAGCTGGGGTGACGGAATGAAGGGAATATTGTGCTGACCGCACTCTTTCACTACTGGCCTCCATGGCTGCATTCCTTGGAGGAGCTCCATGTCAAACGGAGCAGGCGTTAACCTCTTTCCCCTCTCCTGTTTCTCTCTTTCTCTCTCTCTCTATCTATCTCTCCCTATCTTTCTCTCCACTGGCTTTCCCTTATCTCTCTTCCCCTTTTCTCCTAGCTCTCGATCTCTTTTCCCTCTTCCATTCTATCTCTTCTTTTTCTTCTCCACTATCTCTCTTCCTCTTTACTCAGCCACCACCCCCCCAACCCCCCCTTTTCCATTTCTCGGACATAGTCATGGTGTGGTCAGGCATGACCTCAGACAAGCTGGCGTCCAAACCTCAGAAAGTTCCAGAATCATTCTGTAAGCGGGCCAAGTAGCATAGGCAGGAATCTCATGGCTCTCTACAGTCTCCTCCATATACCCCCTCATAGTGAACTGTTACTGTAGCTCTCTGTATTTTCCGTTCGCTGACCCCGTCCTCTTTGCCAGTAAAACTGATTTATGTTTGCCCCGGGGACTGTGGATGTTCACTGGGAATATCAAGCTTAAGCTGTTTGGGGGAATTAGTTTTTTGTTTTGTTTTTTTCCGGTGCTTTCTAGTGGCTTTCTGGAAGTTCTGGAAATTCTGGAAGCGTCTGTTATCTTTGAATGAAATCCTATGACGGTTGCCACAGGTAACTCGATGTTTTCTCAGTTTGAGGAAATTTTTTCCAATTCTTTTAACTGACTTGACTCAAAACAAATATGCGTGGATATTGCTAATGGACTGTGAAGGAACATTGGCACTAGGCGAAGTTTACACTGTCGTTCCAGGTTCTGTATTAGTGAGGTTTTGATGAGATCCATCCAGTGAGGTTTTGATGATATCTTTGTTTGTGTCCTGAAAGAGTCCATTGTATCTGAGCAACCAGTGAGATTATTGCTAATACTAGCAGGCCTCTGACATAGTATGTGAGGAAATGAAGATTGTGTTTGTGTGTGTGTGTGTGTGTGTGTGTTTGCACGTATGGGGTTGGGTTTCTGTGTTAAATGTGGTGGAAGCGCTATCTATGAGGTTTTGAGCGCTGTTTGTGAGTATGATGTGTGAGTGAGCATTGTGTGTGTAAATGTGTGCTTGCAAGTGTATGTGTATGTGTGTAGTGTGAGTGTGTCAATGTGTGTGTACGTGTGTAAATGTGTGTGTGGAGTGTGTACGTGTGTGTGTGTGTAGTGTGAGTGTGTGTGTGTCTAATGTGTGTGTATGTTCGCGCGCTGGGGCCCTGTTTGGGGCCGATCACAGCTGTACTCATGCTGTCCTTCTCTTGCTCTCTCTGTGGGGGAACAGAAAGAAGAACAAGCTGCCCATGAATGTGCACATCAATGGCAGTGGTCTGGAGGACTCCCCCTCTCGCTCGCCCCTGCTCCCCGTACACAGCCCCTACATACTGCCTGGGACACCAGGCCTCCTAGAGGATGCGGTCCTTAGAAGTGAGTACAAACACACACACACACACACACACACACACACACATACACACACACAACCCCTACATACTCCCTGGGACACCAGGCCTCCTAGAGGACGTGGTCCTCAGAAGTGAGTACAAGCAAGCACACACACACACACTCACACACACATACTTTACAGCCCCTGTTGTACATCCTACCTGAGACCTTAGGTCCTTATAAATGAGCACCACACATATACACACACACACACACACACACACACACACACACACACACACACACACACACACACACACAGGTAAACACACACATACACAAACTCACACACACACAGACACACACACACAGACACACACACACACACACACACACACACACACACACACACACAAACTCTCAGGCTTGTTTTCATCTGCCATTCTTCAGCATCTTTTCATCAGTCACCTTTCTTTCTTTCTTTCTTTCTTTCTCTCTTTCATGTCTTCTCTTCCCCAATAGATAATATGATGCAGCGGGGTTCCCCACAGACTCTTCGCAGGGACTTTGGCCTTCCAGTCACACACAGGTGAGGAGACATGCTGCACTTCACACACACACACCAGACTTGTCACACAAACAAACCTGTTTCAAGACCTGTCTGAAGATCTGTGCTCAGACACAACATAGGTGGAATGGAAATGCTCAACTGAAAATAAAAAAAAATAAAAAAAATCCTGTTATGGACTTGCTAACTCCAAACTAAATAATCACAATTGATAATTAGTCTGGAAATCATCAATTCATTTTCTCTCGTGATTTACGATTGTCCAGAGCTGTTTATTGGGTGCCCTGAGTGTCTATTATAAGCATCTGAACATACATGTAGCCAATAGCTAATCATAAATTATATCAGATGGGGTAAATGGAATTGATCGTGAAAGACCGCATGGGTACTCCCAGGCTAGTCTTCCCCGTTCTGTAATTGAATCCCAAAAACGGGGCCAGAGATTGGCCCAAGGACACCATGCTGCTTTGCTTTGAACCAGGCATCATGAGTACTCCCAGGCTAATCCAATGACAGTTTTTTTTATATTGCTAATAATGTGGCATCTTGTGTAGAAGGACTTGTAATTATGTGGTGGTGAATACTAGCAATCAGACTGTTTATTGTTTTGTGTTGTTGTTTAGGTTTTCCACTAAGTCGTGGCTGTCGCAGGTGTGTCAGGTGTGTCATAAGAGCATGATGTTTGGCGTCAAGTGTAAACACTGCAAGTGAGTAGTGGACATCACTCCATAACTAGTGGCAGAGTTGTTTGGCTTTGTTTTGTACTAACAGTGATCTTTCCTTCACGTTTAGGTTTAAATGCCACAACAAATGCACCAAGGAAGCCCCACAATGTCACCTTCCTTTCCTCCCCAGTAAGTTTTCTGCAGTGCGTTGAGTTCACCTCAACATATGAACATTTGGGAATTGACAGACATTGCCATTTGTTGAAAAAAAACTTCCTCCTTTTTAATATGCAATCATTTATTAGTCATTTAACACGAAATGAACTAAATGTTGCATTGTCTAATAATAATTGTTTTTTTATTGTTTGATAATAATATTGTGTGTTTTTGAATCAGCCATTCTTGATAAATGTATTTTACCACAGCAAGAATCATCGGGCTTATCCATATATGTTGCTGTTTTAAAGATGCTTCTTACAAGACTGAAGACCTTCCATTTGTCCTCTCTTGTTTTGTTCATGTTTCTTTTTCTGTTTCTGCAGTTTCAAAGATAAGACGAACTGAGTCGGTCCCGTCGGATATCAACAACCAGATTGACAGGACGGTGGAGATCCCTCTGTTTGGCACCTTACCCAAAGCAATAACAAAAAAGGTATCAAAGTTTATGCTAACCTTTTTCAGATATTTCTTGGGACTTTTTCACCTATATTGTGACAGGATAGTGTAGAGAGATAGGAAATGAGCAGTAGAGAAAGATAGAGAGGGATTAGGAAATGTCCTTGGATCAGAATGTTTTGGTGCTTTTTGAGCCACAACGCCTCCAAATTTGGGGCTTTTTTGCCAGTAAAGCATCAGTTTACTTGCAGAGGACAGCTGACAGTAGAAACTCACCACTCCTTACTGTCACTGAGCGTGTGGTATATGTTTGCGTCTTCCTACACTGTTTTACACAAAAGCATTGAAGATTGTTGTTGTGACATCCAACAATGTGTGATGAGGAAAGTCTCCAAGGGATGCCCCTCCCAAAAATACTGCCAACTGCCACTCTACTCTGTGTAACTGTGTTGACATTGGGTCTTGGGTCTAACATGGGGTGTTGGTTGTGTGTAGTGTAGTGCAGTGTAGAGTAAAGTAGTGTTGTGTGGTAGGTCTTACAGAGTGATTTCAAGCTAGCATTCTGAAAAACATGAAATCAATGCACCATATGAAGGTGTTATCAGTAGCAACACCAAATAAAGCAATCCTTTGATTAGCAAAAATATGTTTATTAGCTTTGCAGTAGTACAATGATGACAATGGCTGTCTCTCAAGTGGCACACGTCCATCAGTACACTGCAATGTAGCGCACCCGTGTGCACTGAAAACTTGCTGTCATAGTGTGCAATTTTGACGTTCATTGTTGTCCCAAATTGATCACTGCTACAGTAGGCGGAGGTTACGGACATAACCGGCGTTTAAATCGCCAACTCAAACAACCATTCTGATTGATGACTGTAGTTTCGCTGTGGTTGTCTGAAACATAGTGTTTGAAGTGTTCAAGTGAACCATTTGAGACACAGCCACAGTACAGCTAATGCTGCTGTAAGCTAAGCTTTGGTCCTAGCTGTGCCAGACTAGCTGTGTAGGTAAACGGGATGGAGTGTGTGAATTTGCCTGCTGTCAAGCTTTGGTCCAAGCCTTTGTCAGACTAGCTGTGGTGTGTGTGAATTTGCCTGCTTTGATGCTTTGGTGCCAGTCTAGCTGTTGAGTGTAAAGCCATGGACTATTGTGTGAATGTGTCTGCTGTGAAGCTTTAGTCCTAGCTGTGCCAGTAGCTGTGGAACATTTCCATCAGTACACTGCAATGTAGCGCACCCGTATGCAATGAAAACTTGCTGTCATAGTGTGCAATTTTGACCTTCAGTGTTCAGTGTCCCAAATCGATCACTGCTACAGTAAGCTTTAGTCCTAGCTGTGCCAGTAGCTGTGGAGTATACAGTAGACTAAAGCGATGGAGTGCCTGTTGTGAAGCTTATGTCGCAGCTGTGCCAGTCTTAACTGTGGAATTGTAAAGCATTGGAGTGTGTGTGAATTTACCTATTGTGTGAAGCTTTGGTCCAACTGTAGCTGTGCCAGTCTAGCTGTGAAGTGTAAAGCCATGGAGTGTGTGAATGTACCTGCGGTGAGGGTTTAGTCCTAGATGTTCCAGTCTAGATGGAGTGTGTGAATGTGTCTGCTGTGAAGTGTTGGAGTCTGTGAATTTGCGGTGTATGAATTAGCTATATCTCCTCCACCCTCAGGACCACCCCCCTTCACTAAATCAGCAGCTGGACTCCAGCAGTAACCCCTCCTCCACCACCTCCTCCACCCCTTCCTCTCCGGCCAACTTCCAGAACAACCCCCAGAACGCCACGCCGCCCCCCAACCCCTCCCCTAAAGGCAGGGACGGAAGGTTCCACTTCCCAGGTAAGGCCAGCTCACTCTGGTATCTGGACCGTGGACCTGGAGCCACAGTGTGCACAGATATAGTTCTCCTATAGATGCCTCCTATTTGCTATTTCACAGAGATGTAGACCTCAGTTTATCAGTGTTTAGAGCACTGTGTAGGACATTCTTCATAAACACAGTCTTGGGCCTTGATCTTGCTTGATTTTAGTCCTATGTAATCAATCAATGTGATCTCCTCACTGTAAATCTGACCTTTTTTGGCTGCACTTATTCTTTTCTTTTGACTGACACAAAACAGATAACTGGGTTGGGTTTCTTCATTTCTTGACTTAAGTGAAAGTAAATCAGTGGGACTGAAATGAATCATAATCTCTTTTTAACACCTCTTTTTAACCTCACTGTCTCTCTTTCTCTCTCTCTCTCTATTTCTCTATTTGATTTTTGTATCTCCCTCCTACCCATTTTGCATTGTAACTGTAGCTGCCTGCTACTTTCAGCATAGACAACAGTTTATCTTCCCTGGTGAGTTAACCCTGCTTGCTGTGTCAGAGAACCCTGTCCAAACATGCTCATGTTACCTCACCCGCTCAGCTGTCAGTGACTGTGCCATCCTGTGTGATCTGGCTTGTGCTGTTTTTTCCCCTTTTTTCGCCATTCAAAACAAGTCTGTATGTGTTACCGTAACGTTCCCCTGAGAAGGAATGTGTTTCGGGAGTGTGTGTTGCTGCTGTTAGATGTCAGATCTGTGTCAGATGGTGTGTGTGCTCCATCTAGTGGTGAAAATGAGAAACTAACACTCCTTCTGCGTGTGTGTGTGCATTTTTGTGTGCGCCGTCTTGCTGTGTTCTCTCTGTTGGTCATAAAGAAGTGAAGTGGTGAAAAATAAATGTTGTGTAATAAAATAAACATACATACTCATGTTATGTGAGTCCCTTTTTGTCAATATTTTTGTGTTGGGGGACAAACACTCTTGCTGTGTGTTTCCACAGATGTGCCTAATGCATCCTGTGCAGCGGAGAGCTACCACAACACTGGGTAAGAGGCCACAGCTGTGTGCTTGACTGTCTGCACTCATCCCAAAACATCTTCACATGAGTCTCCTAACTGTACGTTACACCAAGAGCTACTAAAACTGTAAATTCGCTTTTGTCACTTAAAAAAACAGCTGCTAAAATTTCTGTTTGTCCAAATCAATCTTTCATTCCATTTGTCATTCCATTTACAGCACAGCATTTAGATTTAAAGCTGAAATGCGTCATTGCTAATTTGCATAAAGTTTATCATTTCTTTTTTTTTTGTCACTCAAATCGCCCAACTTTTATAGCTAGTAGCTTTTACAGTTCTTGCCCATAGAAAGTGAATGACTTCCGGTGATTTTACAGCTTTAGTAGCTCTTATAATGGGCCATGACTGAGGTGCTGCTAAACCAGGGGTGGCCAAACCAATTGTCTTTCATGCAGTCCAACATGAAGTAAAAAAAACTGAAAATTGTCATGAGCTAGTTGTGGAATCAATATAAGATTTGACCTAAATATCCAGCATACTGTACATCATGGGTTCAGTACATGTGTTACATGTTTGTCAACAGTATCATTGCATTATGTAGCATTAGATCACCTGTAGATAACATGCAGTCTCACTTTCACTTGAAACTGGTGCTCCTAATTTTGCTCTGGTCTTTAGCTTAGAAAAGTTTTGCATGGCCACCATTGTGTGCTAGTATAGACTCTCTTGTGAGATCCTCTTGTGCAGTAGTAGAGTGTGTTCTTGCTGTCCACAGTGAGTCAGAGTCCAGTGGAGTGGAGTATGGCCAACAGCAGCAACAGAGAGAGGTAAGAAATATACAGTATCCACTAAATAATAATAATAATAATAATGACAGTAACAACAATAATCATAATCATAATCATCTATCCTCTTTTGAGATCTTGGGGGGGAAATGTGGTCGCTGCCTTTAACCCAATCATGAATTAGTGACATACACATAGCACACAGTGAACACACAATGATGTGAGACACACTAACATGGTGCAGTGGGTTGTCGTCTGCTTCAGCGGCACCTGGGGGGCAGTGATGTCTTGCTTAAGGGCACTTCAGTCATCAAAACGGTCCACTGGTCAGGAATCAAACTGGCAAAGCTTTGGTTGCAAGCACGAAGCCCTGACCAGTAGGTCACCAGAGCCATGGTTAGAGCTTCAAGCTGTTTAACCGAAGAAACACATCGTCCATAGCTTAGTGTACTTGTTAGTCTCAGCGTGTGATTCATACATGTATATCAGTTTATAATCGTCCACAATGTCTCACTTTTTTTTATTTGACTCCTACTGGAGTGGAATTTGACCTTCTGACTCCTGGCCAGAATTTCCCGTTGAGTCATTAGCACCTCTGGCTCAGGAGTGGTTTGTGTGTGTGTGTGTGTGTGTGTGTGTGTGTGTGTGTGTGTGTGTGTGTGTGTGTGTGTGTGTGTGTGTGTGTGTGTGTCTGTGTGTGTCTGTGTGTGTCTGTGTGTGTGTATGAAGGAAGCGAAGGAAGGGTGTGAGGGGAGGTTATGACCTCTGAGCAGGACGAGTCACCTCATACACAACTGTCATGTGCTGACCGCCCCCCCACCACACACACACACACACACACACACACACACCACCCCCCTCCCCTGTTCATGTGGGATGGAGTTATGGATTTGCACATTTACAGAAGTGAAACTGAAGTGAAGAAGTGACAGAAGTGAAACTGTCGTTAGAAGAGGCACTGCACACTGCACATTTAATGTCTAATAAACAAAAGCTTGTCCTGAATAGTAGCCATGCTACTGGCCGCCTGGACTAGACTCACTGTCACTCACTGATTTGTCTTTGAGTGTATACTACAGACAGGGAGGGTTAAGTGTATACTACAGACAGGGAGGGTTAAAGCGGATCATGTTATCTTGGCCAGTATTCCATGGTCTTTGTTATAGTGTTGCAGTGTGCATTGCTTAATATTAGGGCTGTGATCTAATCTGACCTGTCCCTCCCTATGACAGCACGAGCAGGCCAGGAGTTACGATGAGCAGGAGGAGGAAGAGGAACACGGCGATGGTGCCGAGAGGAAGACGGAGAAGTGCGGCAGCGGCTCGGATGGTGAGCCCGACGGGGATGAGCTGGAGGACCTGCCCAACTCTCGCGGCGGGAGTGGCTGGCGAGGGCCCATCTCCCGTAAGGCGAGCCAGACCAGTGTCTACTTACAGGAGTGGGACATCCCCTTCGAGCAGCTGGAGCTCGGGGATCTGATCGGCAAAGGACGCTGGGGGAAAGTGCACCGTGGACGCTGGCATGGCGAGGTGACTGATCATCTCTAATTAATAAATTAACCTACCTTAATCCACCTTCGGGTATAAATAAAGTTACCTTACCTTACCTTTACTTAGTTGGTTATGTAATCATCACAAAGCAACAGACATGTGCAAATCACATGTGCCCGATAATCATCATAGAGTATAGTAGGTCTGCAAGAGCGACAGCGCACAGGGCTTACTGTAGATGATGGGGAAAGAGGAAGTCATATTATTTGTTTGTTTGTTTATTTATTTATTTGATTAAATAAATTGAGTGTTGGTGTGATAAGACCTGATGTATTGCAACTGGTGCTGCTACAGGCTCTTGGAACTTGAAGTTGAAAGTGCTTAAAATGTAATGCGATAAATGATGACTATGATACACTTAGGTAAAAAAAAAAAAAAAAAACATCTAACTTGCTGTGCCTCGTGATAGGTGGCAGTTCGGCTTCTGGAAATCGATGGCAATAACCAGGATCACCTGAAGCTCTTCAAGAAGGAGGTGATGAACTACCGGCAGACGCGGCATGAGAATGTGGTTCTGTTCATGGGCGCCTGCATGAACCCCCCTCAACTAGCCATCATCACCAGGTGAGGAATCAGGATGCTCAATGGTGTTTTTTGCCCCCAAAGGCACCTTCCATGCAGCACTATCTGAATGGCCCTAACTTACCCCTCACCCTAACCCTAGATTTGGAGGGGTAGTGTCTAGAAGGCAGCACTTCCTGGACACTATCCAGTGTCCACATGTCAGTTGTGACTAATTGTGTTTTATGCACTTTATTCAATTTTCATCTGACTTTTATTATGCTTTACCCTTTTAATTTTTGTGTACAGTACCTCACATTTCTTCCTCTTTTTTTCAGTTTTTGTAAGGGGCGGACACTCTACTCAGTTGTCAGAGATTCCAAAAGTATGCTGGACCTCAACAAGACCAGGCAAATAGCACAAGAGATCGTAAAGGTGCCATTACTTAAATTCAACAATTAATTAATCAATTAACCTGATCAGTTTTATCAGATTGTTGTTGTTGTTGTTTTTTGATTATAGTGGATTAATTTAGGTTCTTGCTCTCTCAGGGAATGGGCTATCTTCATGCCAAAGGAATCATGATTGATTGATCAATTAATCAATCAATTAACCTGATCAGATTTACCGGATAGTTGTTTTTGTTGTTGTTTTGACATTTTTGCTTATAGTTGATTAATATGGGTTGTTACTCTTTCAGGGAATGGGCTATCTTCATGCCAAAGGAATCGTGCACAAAGATCTGAAGTCTAAGAACGTTTTTTATGACACAAACAAAGTAGTCATCACAGATTTTGGATTGTTTGGAATGTCTGGAGTTGTGCAGGAAGGACGGTAAGTAATATTCAAGAAAAAGCCAAAAATGAAGAATAAAAGTTTTGAAGAATAGAATTTTTGAAGTTTTTGCAAAATGTCTTGAAGCTAAACTCTGTGTGTGTGCGTGTGTGTGTGTGTTGTGGGGTGGTTCATCATCAGGCGCGAGGATCAGCTGAAGTTGCCACACGGCTGGATCTGTTACTTGGCTCCAGAAATTGTACGCAGGATGGGCCCAGGGATCAATGAAGATTGTCTTCCTTTCTCTAAAGCTGCTGATGTATATGCTTTTGGGTATGACATCCAATTAACACATCTTTTAAATGACTCATTGGTTAGATAGTGAATCTACAATTGAGTGTAAGCAAACAATGCAACGGTAATGGCCGATTCACACCAAAAGTGAAGCTTTTGCGGTGTGTACAAGATGCAGGTGCCAATTTGGTTAGTTTTTCTTTAGAATGGACACACGCACCATAAACGAACAGCTTCAGATACGAACTGCGCACGTGCAATTGCGTTATGATTTGGGCCTAAGATAGGTGGTTTGGTTGGCACAGACACTGACAACACTCATTTGTCTCGCCCAGCACCATCTGGTACGAGCTGCAGGCCCGAGACTGGCCCATCACACGGCAGCCGGCCGAGGCCACCATCTGGCAGGTGGGCAGTGGACAGGGCATCAGAAAGGTCCTGGAACAAGTCAGTCTGGGCAAGGAAGTCACAGTGAGTTCTGTCCTCTTATTTTTACATTCTACTTTTTTCTAACTGTGTTTTTTTGTTGTTATTTAACTGAATACGGCTCACTAAAATGTTGCGAGAGGCTCCATTCACTTTGATATATACATAATACATAATTGCATACATAACTTGGTTTTGCAGTGAATTCAAGGATTCAAGAATATTTATTTGTCACATACAATGTACTTAGTAATGCAAGACATGTAGTGATCTGATGTAATGTTCTGTGTAGTTTTCTAGTTTTTCAGGCCCTTTTTTTTCAAAATTAAAAAATGTGATGATGTGTGTGGATATTTCTTTCCGGCATTTTCTGTAGTAGTAATCACTCCTCAATTTCCACACAGGAAATCCTCTCTGCCTGTTGGTCATATTGTTTAGAGACGAGGCCAACATTTTCCCAGATTTCAGACATGCTTGAGAAACTTCCCAAGCTGAACCGTAGGCTTTCTCACCCCGGACACTTCTGGAAGTCTGCCGAGTATGTATCCTAATGGACCGCATGGATGCATGCCTTCCTGTGTCCTCCCAGCAGGGAGAGCAAAGATCTCTGGGACATGTAGTCTGTTGTTGAATACATTATTCTTATAGTGACTAGCGCCCCTGAAAAGACTGTTAAGACTGTTTTGAACTTTTTGAAAAATTCAGTAATTCAGGGTTTGTGTCAGGCTAAATTGATGTGATGCACAGTAGGCCTATCAAGTCACGTGAAAAGGGATACCTGTGCTTAATTTCACAGATGATATTTTAAGACTTGGTCAGATATTGAGCTAAAGATTAATTTAATATATTGAATTTACCTATTCAAATAGGTTCAATTCAAGAGGGTGTTCTTTGTCCTTTGCTGTTTTTGTTCTAGTGTTTTTGGAATATTTTGTGCTGTGAAACATTCCTTTTGGTTTAAAAAAAAAAAAAAGGATGTTGCAAGTATGTCTCCTACTGTAAGTGTCTTGTTCTGTGGTCTGTCTGAAGTGTTGGATTGTGAAAGTGTTTTTTTTTGTTTTGTTTTGTTTTGTTTTGTTTTGTTTTGTTTTGTTTTTCTTAACGAATCTTCTCTCTCTCCTCCTGGGCTACTCATCTGTTGCTGCCTCCGGCTCTGGTCCTGTCCTGTTTCCTTCTTCACTCCTCTGGTCTCATACGGCCCCTGCCTCTCCTCTCCTCCTTGTCTCCACCCCTGCCCCGTCACTGCCACTGCCACTGCCACCCCTGCTTCTTTTCACACTGCGACCACTTCCTTCTCTGTCTCTGTCCTTCCCTTGGATTATCAACTTTAAACTTGTACATCTTTGCTCTGTCTATCTGTTTTCCTCTCCTTCACTCATTCAACCTGTTCACTGTGTGTCATCAGGTTATGGCACCACCATTGTCTACGTGAGCATTGTAGTAAAGATCACCGATCTCGATGCCCTTACAATTGACAGCCTTTTTAATGCACAAAGTTTATTTTGTCAGAAGAACAAAACTATCATTAGCATCTGTCCGAAAGTACTTAGTACACATACTATGCATACTATGCCTAGTACATACTAGTATGTGTACTTAGTAGACATACTGTGTTTACAAAACCAAGGGCTTGACCCAGGATTTGCCTTCAGACGATGATTAACCTCTTAACACCTCTTAACAAAAGGGTGAGAGATTTTGTGTGTCATTTTTTCTGTTGTTGTTTCTGTGGACTGTGACATGGTATTTAGCCATAGATTACTCTCTGTGCCTTTTTGACAGTGGGATCTTGTGAGCCTGATGATTTGAACATGTATTGCCTCTTGCCTATCCAGTCATTGACTCTTAAAGGAATAGACCACCTTATTATGAAATTGGGCTATTCATCGTCTTGCCAAGAGTTACATATATGGGTAAAAGCATTTTGGTCTCAGTGCTTGTGTTTTCCTAGTTCGACAACCCCAATTTTAGCTTTAGCTTTGCATAGGTGCTGGAATGTGAAGTTGCCAAAGAGTTGCTATCTGGCTTCTTTACATTCCAGCGCCTATGCTAAGCCAAAGCTAAAATAGAGCTAAAATTGAGGTTGCCAGACCAGGAAAATATATGCACTGAGATCAAATGATTTTACCCACACATGTAACACCAGGTAAGGGAGTGAATAGCCCAATTTCATAAAAGGGTGGACTATTCCTTTAAATTCTCTCTTTCTCCTCATTTCCTGTCTTCTGGCCCTTGTTGTTAAGACACTACCATCTTGTAGTGTAGATGCATGGATTGGAAGAAGCTCAACAAACTAAGGCCTGCATTACATGGCCCTGAAACACTTGAATTCTCTTAATCAAAGCAGGATGTGTCAGGGAAAACACAACCCATGATCTGTGCTCAGATGCTTAACCCCACGCCTACCACAGAACAACTACAAAGCAGTCAATAAAATTCTATTAAAAAAATGAAATTCCATGTCAAAAATTTGGAAGTGAAAACAGAGGCAAAACAAGGGACTGACATTGTCTATAATTGGCCACATATCCTTTTTTTTCCATTGGCCTAGTTAGTCTATGCATGGCTCACTTGACTCTGTTCTAGTGGGTAAGGCTTGTGGTTTCCTGTTCTCTATTGGGGGGATTTCTGTTTCTCCTTCTCACCTGCCTGTTCTTATTTGCCTCTGTGACATTCAGGACCACAACTTTGCCTCGTGTTCATTAAAGTCTGGCCACCCAAAAGAAATGTTCCAAATTAACACGATTAACACAATCTCCACTCGCTAAATGCAGATCACTAATTTACAGTATATTACTCAAATCTGATTGACACAGATCTCTTCATGAGGTCAAGTTATATTTATTTCCAATACCCTGCAGTTGGGTTTTTATAGGAACATTTTATAAATCCTAAACCACCACTATAACAGAATAGATGGATAGATAAATAAATAAAAACGTGTTTAACTTCTGTTGAACACCAGGAAACTCACTTTGGTTGGGGTCAAACTGAAATGAGAAAGTTTGAAACTGTTGTGTTGGTTGCCTGAATGCTATTAGATGCTTGATCAAGCAAGAGAAAGTTTCAGTACCCTTTCAAACATACCTCTCCTGTGCAATCTTAAGTGTATCTCTGCACTTGTTTGTCTGATTTAGTAAACAAAAAGAAAAATGTGAGTGCACATATGTTTGTTTTTCACTGAATGTATTGCACTGGGCTACAAGTGTCCATCACTAGAGAAACCTAGTGATAGATTGCTCTATTTGAGTATTTGCATAACTTTTAATAGATTTTTGGATAAAATGTAATTTTTTTTTATTCAATATCTGGCTTACAGACTGCTTTCAGTATTTGTACAAATGCTTTTTTTATCGGCTTTTGACAAAAATTACTAGGTACTATACTTCTGGTAATGTACAGGCCTTTAAACAGACGTGTGTGTGTGTGTGTGTGTGTGCGTGCGCTCGTGTGTTTGCGTGTATGTGTGTGTTTGTGTGTGTGTTTTGTATGTACAAAATGTTAAACAGGAGTTGTACATTTGTTAAGGGTAGAAATATTTTGTATGTCCTGTAAGAATTCATATTTTTGTACAGCTTGTTATCTGCCCTCTGTAAACAAGTGTTCTTCATCAAAAGACAATAAATCTAGCTCCAGACAATTACTGAGCACATTCTTTATTCCTTATTCATTTATGTGGATCATTCTAAAGAAGTGGTCAGTCACTGCAGAGAGCAAAGGGTGGAAAGTGGGCGAAAGGCATCTGTCTCCACTCTTGTACTGATGACGCATAACAGAAAGTAGTGATTTTTAGGAAAGGATTTTAAGTTTTAGTTACGTCTCTAACTCCCATTAAGACAAGCAAACAGAAGGGGACAGAGGGAAGTGAGACCAGGGAACATGATTTATGAGTGTAATTTGAACTCCAATTGTGACACTACTCTCATTTGCTGTATAATAGAAATGCAAAGGATTGAAGAGACAGAATGGAAGTCTCATGAACTGACACTGGTGAGCAGAAGATAGGGGAAGTAGGTCTCCCATTTCATCATGAGTCAAAAAGTTGCTCAGCAGCAAACTGGAAAAGTCTAGGGTTATTTGAAACCGATATTACCGATAGTGTTTAGCTATTTATATGAACAGACCAAAAAGTTATTTTGCTTAGGATGCACTGTGTGGACACTAAAACTCTGTAGCCTATGTTGGTGAGGGATATGTGGTGTCTACATTTTAGCCATCTATGTGTGTGTGTGTGTGTGTGAGAGGGGGGGAGGGGGGGGGGGTTGCAGTTTGTTGAATATGATCATTTCTGTAATTTCCGCAATAATAAATAACATATAGCCTACTTTGTGCGTGTGAGTGAAAGGGACCAGTCAAATGCGTGTCACGTTCATTGGTCGAGACTTGAGAGCTGAGCAGCAGTGAGCAGGTTACCTAGGAGCAATGTGGTGTCTTGCCTACATGTGGTCATATGGACATTGGACCGCAATGTTCAACCACTGCGCCTCTCAATCGTGGATCAAACTGGCCAAAACTTTGTTTGAGGCCATAAACGGCAAGCAATGGTAGCCCGATAATTCTATTTACTCATAACTTAGGAAATCCAAGCATGGTAGTTTATAACAACTTCTCAGTTGAAATGGTTTTGAAAGTTGGCTACTCTTAAGACATGATAGAGAATTTCGGTCTCTGCAATTATCCCATATATGAATTAGGGACACCCATCGCGTCCACAGTGGGCGAAGGCGAACACGCACACTACAGAGCAGTGGACAGCTTAGGGAGCAGCCGAGGGATGAGGTGCCCTGATCAGAGACTTCTCTTCCGTGGATGTGGACATGGGAAAGCGAAATAAGTTTCAGAACGACTAGAAACCAAGGAACTGGGGGAAATGCCTGTATTACATAATCACCCCCTGTGAATCACAAAGGAAATTTATAATTTAGCCTACTCATCTAATTGACCATAGGCTAAGACCGTATCCAAAAGTATCCATTCCATAACCGTACAGCGCCAATTAGGCAATCTCATAAACCATTAGTAGTAGGCTAGTAGAATCAAATTTCATATTAAAGTAGGCTAAAGAAAGAAAAAGGTGGAGACAATTTTGCTATTTCCTTGAAACTGCGTACCATCCTCTCTCCGCCTCTCGTCTCTGGCGTTTCGTTGTAACTGATTCACTATTCACTTCAAGCAGAACATTGACAGGTAGGCTACCCATTTGGCCACGCACTAACCACTTGTACCGTTATACAGAAGAGTTAGCCTACTTGTCAAGAATGGCTTTTTTTCCACAACAACCATTTTACAACCCGGTAAGTCTATTATGAGTAGCAGTTGCTGTGAATAAGTCTACTGTGGTGTCGCCGCATTAAACTCTTCTCAAGTTAACTAACTCATCACTTCGATTGTTCCTTTTGCCATTAGGCAATCCCTTTTAGTGGATCAATTCAAGGGCGTCTGCAGGAGGGCAAGAGTATCATCATATCTGGAGTTGTTTCTCCAGGCGCAAATAGGTTGGTTTGTTTTTTTCAAACCCAAACTGACAAGAGTCTCACACTAAGCGCACGAAAGTCTGCGTTGTAGGCTATAGAATTATAACCACATCAGCCATATATTTTACCGTCGAGTCAGCAGTGGTTGTTGTATTGCTTTTCTCTCTTCCCCATTTTTTACAGATTCCATATCAATCTACAGTGTGGGTCGGCGCCTGGAGCAGATGTCGCCCTTCACTTTAACCCGCGCTATGATTCCAATCCAGGATTCGTGGTAGCCAATACGTTCCAGAGCTCCAGATGGGGGCAAGAAGAACGCCAGCATTCGATGCCCTTCCCTCAGGGGTCACCTTTCAATCTCATGATCCAAGTTGGTAGGGACTCTTACAAGGTGGGTGACTGAGGAGACTAGTTTAGAGGTTTAGCCTAGTCTTGACCAGAGGGTACTGCGCTCAGTGTGGAAAAGTTACTTTGCAAATGTAATGCATCAAGAATTCAATAGGCCAGTAGTATACTTTTACAAAGAAGCCTGTAATTAATTACACTGGACGTTTTTATTACTTTTCTATATTTTGAGCAAATTTTCTTAACTGTCAAACATTTTGAGATTTCATGCGAGTCAACCTTCACACATTATTCAATACTGACAGCTGCCAAAATCCAAACTCACTTGAACACCTTTACTCATGTGCTATATCAAATACTTCACTATTTGGTGAACATTTCTCATTACTAAATAAACAGTTGTGTATTTGTCTGGGATTGATTGCGCAAATGTGCACCTGCTCACTAGACCTACAGTTCATTTTTAATTCTGGCAATGGGCTAGGCCTACGTTTATCTGACAGAGCAGGCCTTCTTGCAACAGCAGGTCACTGTAGATCTAGCAGCAAGTAGGTGGTGTTGCCAACTAAAACATGTGGACCAATCAAATATATCAACATTGTATCAGACTCTCACCCACAGAGGAAGGATGTTGTTCATATGAAGTACACATATAGGCCATGTTTCTGCTGAAGATATACTGTACAGAAGAATTCTGTATATTTCCTCAAGTAGCTGTAACGTATTTACACATTTTTTGTCTGATTGTAGATTGCAACAAATGGCAGTCACTTCATGGAATTCAGACATCGCATCTCTTTTTCTGCTGTGGATACCATATGTGTGGTTGGAATGGTGCAGATCAGTTCCATAGCTTTCCAGAACCCTCAGGTGAACATCCCAGTCTGAATTTTTAAAATGCTCAAGTTGAGGTGACAGGTCACATGTTTCATTATCCATTTTACTGTATTACATCATTGTAGTGACTTCCTCTTCATTAAGTTGCTTACTACTATTTTTTGTTTAACACTGAATATGACTCAAAATGTAACTTTGTTATTCTCAGCCTGCATTCCCTCAGCCTGGATACCCTGTAAGTAGCACAGTCTGACCTAATCTACGTTAGGCTGTTTATGTTTATGACTATTTTTTTGTTTAAAAACTGAATATGACACAAAATGTAACTTTCTTATTCTCAGCCTGTATGCCCTCAGCCTGGATTCCCTGTAAGTAGTACAGTCTGCTCAAACCATTAACAGTGAGGTACTCTATAAACATTGTGTGTATTATTTTGCCCATCTTGTAATTGTCACAATGTCATTGCAGCCATCTTGTGCGATCCCACCCCCTATATATCCAGTAAGTGTGCTTGTGTTTGTGTTATACAGTATGTGCATTAACTCAATTAGGCCTATAGGTCTATCTCTAGCCTATATCTATCTATTCACTGATGAAGCTTCTACCAATTGCAGCCACAGTATCCTGTCCCTGGGGTCCCACCCTATGGATATCCTGTAAGTGTGTATTGTACTGTATGTGTGTGTGTACAGTACATGTCTTGTTCTCTCTTTGTCATACTACATCGCTAGACTTAGGATACAAGGATGCAATTCCTTCTGCACTTCTGTTCTTTGTACAAATAGGCTGATAACACACATCATTTCACTGCATTTTTTTTCCACCAGTAATCATATGCATGTGACAAATAAAATTCCTTGTATTCTTGCTATTTTTCAAGTCCTCTGAAGAAAGTGGGGCTGTTTTCATGAATTCAGTCTACTAAAAAATACTGAAATAATAGAACATGCTTTGGCAAGACAATGTAAAGGGTTTAGGTTAGGTAGGTTAGGGATTGGTAATGAGAGATCCACATCCACATGTTTATTGACACTTTAGTTTATCTCTTGTAGTTTTATTGTCATACCGGCTCCCAGCGTCTTTATAGTATTGGTGGATTGAGATGGTGTCATATGATGCACTTCATGCTGTGTGGTCTTTTCTCATCCTCAGACTCCATCCCCGTGTCCTCCTGCACCACCAACCTATGTAAGACTCATTTACGTCTCTTTTATGTCTCGTTTATAACACAGAAATGATTCAACATTGCAACACTTGTCTTATAAATCGCACTTGCGAATTGCTGGGGTTCTAAAGTAAACACTTCTAAATAGCACTTGGAGATGACTTCATGTCAGTGCATAAACCTGTTGTTATAGGCCAGGGGTGGGCAATTATTTTGGCCGAAGGGCCACATCGGGTTATAGATTTTGACTAACGGGCCGGGTGTTAACATTCGGTCTCAAACCAGCAGCCCCACTTTCTTCAGAGGACATGTTAACATGTAGGGGGGATTTGTTTTCATGAATACAACAAATTTGATAAATCAGTCCTATAATCTAAGTCACCTTGAATAAACGAGAAATTATTTTATTTTGGGAAGGCTCAATAGCTCAATAGGCCGCTGGGCCCCCGGGCCTTAGTTTGCCCAGGTATGTTGTAGGCTATGGCTGAATAATAGTGTCTTGTGATCTCTCTGTAGTCAGTGCCTTACAAAAGTGCCATGACCGGTGGACTCTCCCCTGGGAAGACCATTGCAATCCAGGGTGTGATCAACAGCACGGCCAAAGGGTAAGACACTAACTTATTCTGTCAGCCCACATGTTGACCTGAATGAGCATCCCTCACCAAAATCACTTTTGCAAGTATAATGGTTTGTCACTTTGTGTATTAAACTTTGTCACCTCGTATGACCTTTGTCACTGACTTGTTTGAGACTTATTGGCTATGTTCACACTACAGCCTGAAGTGACCCAATTCTGATCTTTTAATGACAGTCTGAACGACACAGATCCGACACAGACCCCCATCAACAGGTTCACTGATACAGTAACACCCGGCCCGTTAGTCAATATCTAAAACCCAATATGGCCCTTCAGGCAAAATAATTGCCCACCCCTTGTCTATAGGCATGAGTTGCAACTGGGGGGACTTAGCGGTGGCAAACAGCATTCCACTTTCAGTGCAGAGCTGCTCTTCGTCCCCCCGCCTTGTTCATTGTTACCAGTTTTACACTGGTACTGTCAGTTTCAGTGTATTTATTTGTGGAAAGACAGGTAATAGGAGTGTGATGTCAAGACACATCGTTCCTTCTCATGACTATTACTCTAGTTGTTTGTTTCTACTCTCTCTCTCTCTCTCTCTCTCTCTCTCTCTCTCTCTCTCTCTCTCTCTCTCTCTCTCTCAGTCTATCTGTAAGAACCTAATCGACATCTCTTCCCATTCCAAAGAAGGCAACAAAGTCATGAGTAACTTTGTTGTTTGGAACTGCAGAACAGAAACCTGATATGTTGTTGGGGTTTGATAAGAAGAAATAAGAGGTTTCACACTGGTACTGTTACCAGTTGGTAAGGAGATGAAGGTAGCGAGGGAGCAACTACGTGTGCCTTTTTGAAGCAGATCTCAGTCGAATGTAAAGAAGAGGGGTTGTTTTCTGTTGTCTCAAGACCATTTCTCTACTCTGTTACATTTCATATGTAAAAGACTGGTTTAGAGGGTTACAGCATTACCCAAAAACAAAATCAATTCAACAGGATTCAGAACAGGAATAGAATTCTAGTACATAATGGCTAGTTTATTTCCTGATTTGTTTCATACCACCTAGCAGAGAAAAGTTGTTATGAGGAGGAATTTCTAGTACATCTGCTGTCTCATACAAACATTGCTGTGTCCACAACTTGTCAACCAGTAATTGTACAACGTGCTTACAAAACGTCTTCTGTCAATACGGAGACTTTTATTTAGGCTACTAGCTGCCATGTTGTTACTGAATGCAGAAGAAGGCAATAAATAAATGCATGGGAGCTCATTTACAGGTTAAAACTTCCCTGTAACTTTTTTGATCTTTGTCCTTTCAGAATAGCTGTTAACCTGCGCTGTAGGAACGGCATAGCACTCCACTACAACCCTCGCTTTGACGAAAATGTTGTGGTGCGAAACACTCAAACGCACAACAAGTGGGGTAGTGAGGAACGTGCAGGTGGAATGCCCTTTCGCCGTGGACAACAATTCATGGTACTGTTTTTTTTTAACATCCTCTGTTATTGAAGAGACTGTGCGAGTTATTACAGGATATATTCATTAATTATTCACAGAGCCTGTTACCCTGTCAGTTATTTTGGAGAAATGCAAAATTGAGAAATGTTCAGCAGTAGAAATAATACATCTTTTATATTTCATAATCACTAATCATTTGACAGTAATGAATTGGCAGTAATGAATTGGTCTAAATATTTCAGCATATAGTAAATTTCTTATCTTATCTTATTTTTTTATCTTAGAGATGGAGCTAGATTCAGTTGCAGCTGTATTGTCGTCATCTCACTCAAGAGTAATGTCTGATTATGTGTTTCAGTTGACCATTGTATGCAGTCCCCATGCTTACACCATCATGGTGAATGGCCAGCAAGTACACACCTATACGCATCGTCATAGAAACCTCAGCGGAATTGACATGTTGGAGATTACCGGTGACTTGAGTCTCACCTCTGTTACAGCTTAAGCAGGAAAATGACCAAAACTCTTATATCCTGTCCTAATAAAGTACTGTTTATTCTTTCTAGTAAATGTGAAGAGTATAAGTCAGTATCAGTTGAGTTTAAGTTCATACTGAGAGTAAAAAAAAATAAATAAAGATATAGCACATTTCATGAGTCCATTTCTATTGGCACAAAATGGTAAAGAGTCTGATGAGAATGAACAGGAATAACTGTGAATATATTCAAAAACAAGATGTTTATGGTACCATTGGAATTTGCTCAACTGGAGGATGTAGGGATTTTTTTTTAATTGTTTTTGAATGAGAACTGTTAAGAGACTTAGCCTGTCTTATGTTTTTAATCTTGCCCTGTACACAGCACCATTGCAAATGAGGGGCTTTCTCCCTCAATGTGTTTGATTTTTGTAACAAGGGTTGCATTTTAAATAAAAATTGTTAAACTTGTTTATAAAAAGAGGAGATTTAATCGCATAAATCATGTAAGGAAGTCATTTTGAATCCACATGTCCTATTTCCTGTTTTTCTTTCATTGTGCTGTAAAGCTGTAAGCGCGTAATAGCCTATTTTGCGGTATTTGCGGTCACTGGCCCACTGAAAAACCACAGTTAGTCAGGCTGAGGCCTCTATGGCAGTTAGTCACTGTTTCCAGATTATTCTTGTGGAGTGGCTACGTTAGGGGAGAATACTAGCCTGGCTTGTGTGACCACATTTAGAAATGAACTGTGGTCTGGCAAAGCATTGTCAGGGTTAATCTAAACGTCTGTGTGGACCACGCCACTGTGTATGGAGTAGGGAACGGCGGCGTATGTGCGGATAAATTATAGAGTACTTACTGCATAAGTAAACTGGAATAACAAATGACATGAAAGTAGTTTGGGTTCTATTTAAACCACTGAAAATGGCGAGTGGGTGGATCAGAGATCATGGAAATGTCACAATGTCTGAAATTACATTAAAAGTGTTGCCTATCTAATGGTAGAGCTGTTCATTGTTTAATCAGATATACAAGTACAACTGACCTATTGGCAGGGTGTAGTTATCACACATTGCAACATTTTTTTTACACTTATAAATTGCACTTGCAGCTGACTTCATCTAGGTTGCACAAACCTGTTGTTTATGGCCAAATAGTGTCTTGTGATCCCTTCATGCTGTGTCATACAGAAGTGTCATAAACAGTGGACGCTCCCCTAAGAAAACTATAGTAATCCAATCCCTTTAATATGACCAATAGTTCTACCAAAAGGTTAGACATTAACTTATTCTGTTACGGCGGTAAGATCTGAAACCTCTTCCAGTTAATGCAGTGTAATTTGAAAGATTCTTAATTTGAGTGGTTTTTTTTGTTGTTGTTTTTTTCGTGCTGGGTTCTGTTACAATTTACACTGCCCTACAATCAGGGGGCTTTGTCAGATTACAGCTCACTGTTGACTAGTACTCATGCCTTTGATGTTTGGAACCTGATATGTTGTTGGGGTTTGACAACAGGAAGTCAGAGGTTTTTTTTACACCGGTATAGTTTGGAACAATTAGTTCCTAGTGAGGAGATGAAGGTATCAAGACAGCAACTAGTATTTGCTAGCCTGGCGAATATTTGCCTTTTTGAAGAAGATCTCAAAGTCAAACTCAAAGCCATGAGGAGAAGAGTTGATATCACTTCAACAGAACAAGCTTAGAATTCAGAATATGACTTGTTTATGGTTTGATTCATAAAAACACTCAGTGGAGAAAAAGTCAAGTCAAGTCAAGTGTATTTATATAGCGCATTTTAACACATCTCAGTTGATCCAAAGCACTTTACAGTGGAGCGGGGGACGTCACTAACCACCACCAATGTGTAGCACCCACCTGGGTGAAGGGAATGGACAGGAGGGAAGGGATGAATGAGCCAACAATTACAGTGGGGTGATGATTAGGGGACCAGATTGAATGAGCCAGGTTGGGACTTTAGCCAGGACACCGGGGAACTCCCTACTCATTGCGACAAGTGTCATGGGATCTTTTATGACTACTGAGAGTCATCTCATCGTCTCATCCGAAAGACAGCCTCTCCTACAGCACAGCGTCCCCGTCACTGCACTGGGGCATCGGTATTTGATCTTTTGGCCAGAGGGAAGAGAGCCACCTACTGGCCACCCACCAACACCACTTCCAGCAGCAACCCAGTTTTCCCTAGTGGTCTCCCATCCAGGTACTAACCAAGCCCACACCTGCTTAGCTTCAGCTTTTCAGCTGAGACAGGGTACCATTGGTCTGGATCATAAAGATCATAATGATGAGGACTTTGTCATACATCTGCTGTCATTCAAACCTTGCAGTGACCACCCCTGCCCAACCTGTTACAACCCACATTATGTAGCAACCTGACAAAATCAACACATTTTCACTCAATTATGCAATAATTTACGCATTTTGTAATAATTGTCGCATTTTGGGCGGGTTGTTCTGTACAACCAGTAATTATACAGAAACAGTCTCTTGGCATTGTACTTGTCTTGAAGTAGGCATTAAAACCTTGATGACTTATAATTTCTTAGTCTAAACTCTAACTCTAACTAAATGAAGCTGACCTCACCACCAAAACTCAACCATCTTTCGATGTCATTTAACCCAAAACCTTGGGGTAATCATTGACTCTTAATAGTCATAATATTAAAAAAAAATCTTTATTCAAGAAGCATCACTGTTAGAAAGTTCCCCTCCTTTGAGGATGCTGAAAAGTGAATAGCCTACTTTACGAGCATTTGTGACTTGATTACTGCAATCCTCTGCTCTCCAGGTGCAGTAACACCTGTGCATAGTGCTGAGCGTGGGTGTGGACAACAATTCATGGTAGTATTTTTAACAACCTCTGTTAGAAAAGAGACTATGAGAATCCTGCATGTTCAATCCATACCTGCTTTTTTCCTACTGATCAGGGATTGAAGTAGAACCACGGTTAGATTCAAGTTTGCCCCTTAACACCTCAAATAGTAAAGGGAGATGAAGAACCCAATTGGAAAGGCCACTTTCAGTCCACTGAGAAAATCAATGTGAAGGCAGGGTCTGGACAGCAAACAGTACCGGTCAACAGATACAGAGGTACTTTATTTAAAATTTATTTGCAGACAGGGCCATTTCAAGATACTTAGGGGGCCCCTAGCAAACAGGACATGGGGGCCCTTCACCTTCCATAAACACCCATTAACCACATTCTTACAATCTTTAAGCATCTTTCACCAATATACAGTATTTGTGCTGAACTTACAGTTGTCTAACTCCAGTTCTAAAGTAATATTTTTATTCAAAGTCAATCTTGGGGGCCCCTTTCAACCTGGGCCATAGGCAATTGCCTGGTTTGCCTGTCCTGTTGCAAAAGCCCTGATTGCAGTGTGCTGCAGAGGCTCTGTTAAGAAGAGGGACCCATTACAGCTAGACTGGTTAGTGAGAACAGGGAGAAAGGGGAAAAAGAGCTCTAGGAAATTCCCTTTATGTCAGCAGTAGAGAGAATGGGTTTTCACTATGAACTATTCCCACCACCATTAATGGGGACATAAAATGGATGACTGGAGCATTGTACCTTGTTCTCTGTCCCTCTTTGGCAACCACAACTACAGTTAATTTGTGACATGTGACATCACAAGTAGGCATCATAAGATACACCAAAATATGTTGTGCAATGTTAATATACACCATTAGGCCTATCAGGAAAAAAAAGATTACAATCTGTTCCACGCTTGTCGAATTCATTGCAATATCTATTTTTTACCAGTAGAGCACGCCATTTTCAAACATTATGATTTTTTTCCCCCATTCTAATATTTCATTGACAATTTACGTCCATCTGGTGGCTCGCTTTTGCAACCCACATCAATTCTAGTTTCAGCTAATTTATGTTTTATCTTAAGATGAACTAAAGATGAACAGTGATATATATGATATGATATGATATAGGCTATATTTTGTTTTACATTTGTAAGTAAATTTGTATTTGTAGTCTGTGTTATCTATTTAGTTTCTAAATATAGCTCAGTACAAATGCAGATTATGTTATTATGAAATTTTCATTAGATGGAAATAAACATAGGCCTATGCATGAACACGACATTATCAATGTAATTCAGCAAAACTTGGCACCAATGTGAAAGTTGGCTAAAAAAAGTTGGCTATCCATTCAATCAACAGATGATGGCTTAAATAATCCTTGACAAACTTTATCTCTGATTACTAATTAATTTCAAATTGCAAAAAATGCAATACAATGCTATGCAATATCATAAAGTGCAGAACGAGCGCATAAACTACAAACAGGAGTGTTCCTAACGCAAGCGCATTCACCATTTCTCACCAAGTTAACTCAGTTCCAGCCTATGGTTCCATCCCATCGGTTTCACTGGATCCGAGGAATGAAACTTCCGGTGGTGTGTCATGGCGGCATGGCAGAATATGCTTGAAGTGAAAAAATAACCAACCCCCACTGCTGTCCTCGCTAGTTGGTGTTGGATTTTTAGATTGAACATTGTCAAGAACGGCTGCATTCATTTGGGATAAGTACGACCGATTCGCCCTGCCATGGCGGCACACAAACCCGTGGAATGGGTTCAGGCCATTATAAATAAATTTGATGAACAGGTAAGATAGGTTTCTGGGCTTGGAAAGAGGTTGCACAGCTATCAATGCATTTGTCAATCGAATGTTTTGTAGGGGGTGGGGGTGTTTTCCGATGTCACAAACTTGCACTAGCAATTTAATAATGTTTATCTGATTTTTCAAAGATGGGCGACGCTGAAGAGTAGATAAAGCGCTAGCTAGCTATCATACCTAGTTCTGTCTAAGTATGGCTAAAACACGTACACGGTCAGCATTGTTATCCAGTGGTTGTGGTTGTTCTAACGTTTGGAGTCAAATGGCCTAAGACGCTATGTGCAGACTGTTGGATAATAACAGCACAGTCTAGTATGGTAGTTTGCAGCTAATGATATTTCTGAGACCACTGAGGCAAACTGGCAAAATATAAACAAAGGAGATATGGACCGCCTGGGCATGCACTAGCATGCTAGCTCTGTGTTGACATAAAGCAAATTGTGGAAATCATACTGCTAGCCATAGCTAGCTTTTAGCTCCTATCCTGATGTTTGCTGTTAAGCAATCTTTTAAAAATACAAATCCATGTGGTTGTGAAACGACTGCTTCAGTTTGTTGATATGCATCCATCACGACAATAAAAACTTTAGATGTGCACTTGAAGTTGTGATAGGCAGATCTTTCATAAGATTGCTATTAGATGCTGCAACCATTGGTCCGCTGATAACGTTATATCCTGCCAATGCACGTAACGTCAGGATGGCAAATTCTGTATGCATGGAAAGAAATCATCCAAGATTGTGTTGGAATGTAGCTTTTTACAGTTGTGATCTTCAGATCTTTGACTCCACGCCGAACATACACGGTGGCTTGTTTTATTCGGAAAGCTAAAGTTAACAAGAGGTTCTGCAACTACGGTTTTGCAGTTTTCATAAATGGAAGACAGTGGCCTGCGAGGTGTTACTGTACCTTTAGTCCTTAAGGTTACTGTCTGGGAGAGAAATAATGATTGTTTTGATTTTGATGTGCACACTGCACAGCCACAAGGATAATGTTGTTTTCACCAAACTTCATGGCTCTTTGCCATGATCCAAGTATTTCAAGCTGTAGGGTATGTAAATGCACGTCAGGTGTTTTGGTGGCAGTGGCATTGTTAAGAAGAGTAACGTTACATAGGCCTACATGCAAATCTAGAAACTGAACTTGTCATCGCGCTTCCGTAGCCAGGGCGGCAAGCCAATGATGTATGGAGCTGTGTGTTCCTTGTCCCTGGTTGCTGTAACGTCCAAGATGTTTCGTTTGCACTTTTGCTACCATTGCACCTTTGAAATACAATGTATACAACATTGCCAATCATATCTCTGACAGGCATATTGGCATAGACTTGGCATAGAGAGTGATGGACAAAGTTGGGATACTCTCTTGGCATTGGCTGCCAGGTTCAGTACACTGCTTTGCAGATGTATTCAATGGGCTACTCAATGTGTAAACAACTCTGCTACTGTCATAGTTAAGTTACTAGCTAATAGTGTAATGAAATTAACCAATGGAATGGGAAGACTCCTGGGTCAGTCGTTAATACTATTGCAGGATGGATGCATATTCCATTGAATAGCCATGCTCTGAACATACCACCTGCTCTTGGCATTTTGATGGTACAGGTGGTTGTACTCTGCTCTCAGTGTGCTTAAACCTTTTTCAAGGGTTGTCACATTTCTTGTAGCATGGTAAAGTGTATTAGATAAACCCATTTAGTATGTGAAAGAGTTTAAGAATAAGAATAGCCATTTACCTGTGGAAGTCATTTTCCTAACCTGAGAAGGGTACACATAGTCAAGAGACATTTTTTTTTCTGACTGCAGCCAAGGCATTTTCTTTGACCAGAGACACACAGCTGAAGCCATTCACTCTCCCTCTCTCCAACTGCCTGATCTTAATCACAGATTCAGTGGTTCTCCTGGGTGAGATACCTCCTCTAACACACAGCCCCAGGCACAAACTGTTAAGTATTGTCAGGAGAATGAGGCCCAGAGATATATAGAACTGCCCTGTCACACGTATGACTTAAGGCAGGGATTTGTAAGCATTGAAGCATTTTTTTGTGATGGTGTAAGCATCCTAGATCAGACATAGTTATGTCTACAGGTCCATGATGGTAAAAAAAAGAAGCATTGTCAACATTGCTCTCAGAGTGACTTACCATAGAATGCCGCTGTCAAGTAAGCTAATGATATTTACTAATGAGAAGCAAAGATTTAAACAATAGTCTCAAGCTGATGTTGATTATTTTTACCTCTGTCATTATTTTTGCCTCTGTCAATATGTCTATTATTAGGTGTACAGAGAGCTAACAGCTACCAAAGTCAAATTCTTTGTACATACTTTGCCAATAAAACTAATTTGGTTTCTCGCTCTGGGGTGCATTTCCCAAATTGCTACAAGCTACTTACGAGCTAACTGGTGCCTACCAACATTGTGGGAACCAGTTAGCTCGCAAATAGCTCGTAGCGTTTTGGGAAACGCACCCCTGGCCTATAAATCCCAAACTTCCCATCCCATGTTGTCGGACCAGTTAGTGTTTATCGTTTTGTAGTCATAACCTTTATTTTCAACCTTTGTTTTTACTCACAGTTGACATGATAGGTCGATGCATCCTTGCTTCTATTTACATCCAAATTCACCCAGGTAACGTGTAGACAGTGTCTTAAGAGATGGGACATTTAGTCTAATGTAGGCCTACACATGACCTGCTTAATAACTGGTTGTTGTGGTAGGTCTACTTTTTGCCATTGATTTTGAACAATTTGACATAGTTTGGACAACGTTACCTCTAGTAACACTTCATACGATGCAGGTATTATGATGAATCTTAAGTTAACACCAGTGAAACAAGCTTGTGTTGCCTTCCTAGCAATGGAAAACAACTGACAGCAACAAGCCTCATAACCAGTGCAGAAATGCAATACACATTTCAATAGGTGGCAAAGCATTTTATGCAAAGCGTACCCTGTGAACTAGCATATTGTTTTTTTTTTAAGAGGTTTAGGCCTATTGGTTCTGTGACCACAAAGCTAGAAGGTCTCACAGCTTTACTGCAGAGAAAGACTGATTGGAGTTTGATGAAGGTATAATAAGTGTTAAGCTACTTCTTATTGCTAAGCTAGTCTGAAACTCATTAAGCCTGAAAGCTTTCTGAAGTTACTAAACCTTGTGCTGTTCGTACCAAAACCCCTACTTGGCTACTTTATAAAAATCTTTTTAGCTTAGTGAGCAATATGGAATTTTATGGCATATTAAGACTTAATGCTTTGAATTGCTATTAATGTGTGTTTATGTTGGTATGTGCACATACTGGTACTCTTGGGGAATCTGCACCAGTCTTCTTGATACACTTGATATTTTGGTTCAGGAAGGTGCGTGCGTGTGTGTGTGTGTGTGCGTGTGTGTGTGTAATAAGTGGGTGCTGTTGAACCTTGCCTCTTCAGCATTGATGCTCATTGAGAGGTGCACCTTGAGACAATGACCTTTGAGCAATGCATCGTCATGGAAACTCAATCCCTCCTAGCCTAGCCTGGGGCCTCGTCCTTCCTCTGTCTGGAGAGTTGACCTCTCTCTCTTCAGGGTATATCTTGTGTGTTGCCTCGCCGCCACTGCTGCTTCTGCTGCCTAACTGCACGCATTGATTAGAGATCACTTTTCACCGTAATCAGTCAATTTCTCTGTGAAAACTGATTCCTGTGAGTTGGGGTTAAATCTCTCACAAAGCCCCACAGAGATATGAGTTTGAGAGATTTCATAAGGCATCATTGTGTTGTTAACAGTGATCATACCATGGGTGAGAGCAATCCTTAAATTGTCATGTTCATTTCTAGTACTCTGGTCAAAAATGTCTGTCATGTATAGTTCTGTGCTTGGGAATATACCGTGCAAGGAAACTTGGAACAGCATACAGTTTCAATTGCTCTTGATAGCTTGCCTACTGTAAACTAGGCCTACAGAACTGGTGTCCGTTGCTGGTTGCAATGCAATTTCTCATTGCCAACTAACCAAGTTGATAACTGGTTAGCAACTATACTTTTGGAAAAAAGGGACGCCTGCACGCTTCACATTCATAAAAACCCTCTCACACACACACATATACACACACACACACCACTGTACTGTATGTCCTCATGTAATGTTTGGCGGTTGTGTGTACTGTATCGGGCCGCCCTGCCAAAGTGCACATCAGGGAAGAGATTGGTGCGTGACCTTTGAGGAATTTTTAACTGTGCCTGTGAAACAAAGTGCTCACTGTCTCCTTGGCCATCCTGCATTGAAATGGATGTCAACTGCTCTGTGTTTGTGTGTGTGTGTGTGTGTGTGTGTGTGTGTGTGTGTGTGTGTGTACTGCTGTATACTGCGATGTGTGTGTGTGTGTGTGTGTGTGTGTGTGTGTGTGTGTGTGTGTGTGTGTTGGGATGCTCAGGGCTCAAATGCCTGATTCTTCAGTCTTGAGACTTTCATTTCCAGACACGCGCTTTTCCTGGAGGCCAGGGAGTCAAGAAGGAAGAAGGGGGAGAGAGGAGAGAGGAGAAGAGAGAACAGGAGAGGAGGGGAGGGGAGGAGGAGAGGGGAGGAGAGGAATGAAAAGATGAGGAGAGGAGTGGAGAGAGGAGGGGAGAAGAGGAGTGGGAAGGCACGGGGGTTCACACGGTGATGTCACGTAAAGGAAGCGATGATGTCAGTGATGCTGCAAGGGAAGAGAAAGAGGCTCAAGTGTAGTAGACATACAGTACAGTTTCCTGTACAGTAACCAGAGACACATGCAGTAAGGGGTCAGTAGGTTAGCAGTGGGCCAAGAAGGGTGCAGGACTTGGAAGTGCTCTTGACCGCACTGTCTCTGACATCAGGTGTGGCCCAGCAAGACCATTTAAGACTTTAAAAGAGATCTTATCTTAAGAGATGATATGTTTGAAAGTCTCTGATGACTTTGTAGACTCCCAAGAAACATCGCTTGAGCACAGCAACCAAAACTGCAAATTTGCCCATGACGTTTGCATTCAAACGTTTGATCCTGCTTCTCTACAGGCATCTCACCAGTAAATCGACATTCTGATTGGTAATCTCCCAACCGCATCATAGCTCATTACATAAAGTTAAGCGAAGTTTAAATTGATTTTATCGCCCAAGTCGCCTGCCACCTTTGTCGCCCAAATCGCCCGTCTCCATGCAAAGTCAATTACTTCCGTCACACGTGTCGCCTGATTTGCTTTCGGTCTGAACGCACAGTAAATGAGTGCAGATGGTCTGTCTGATGGGAGAGGAGCTTCCTCTGTAGATTCAGGTTCGGACTAGTCCACTCATTGGTAGGAAGTCCATTCAAAGGGATGGTCTTTGGCTTGACTAGTGTGCTGCGCATCGCGGCCTCAACTTAGGCGCCCTCCCCATGACTTGACTAAGTTCTCTGTTGGATTCTAGCTAGGAGTGCCATCAAGTCCAGAGACCAGTACCTACTGTCTCACCTCCCTCCATCTTCAAATGGATTTTATGCTTTAGAAACCTGTGGCGACATACACCTGATATCCTCACCCTCTTTGGTCAAATGGGGCAAATGCTCCTTCTCATTGAACTCAGTGAAATCTCATTGTGGTTTGGGTCACACATGTAAACATGGGTGAACTCATCTGAGCCCCTGTTGGTAAATAGGGCAGGTATTTAGCTGCTCATGTCAATGCTGATGCAAAGCAAAGTTGGATTTTTTATTTTTTTTTTTGTCTCAGTGTCAAGTCTTTGTGTAATAAAATCACTTGTACTGCCAGTGTGCTTGGTACAAGTGATTCAGCATTTTCTTTTTAGGTAATCTGGTTAATCTCTAATGAAAATATTTCTTTGTGTTTTGTCCCATTTTGCAGCTTCCGATCAAAACAGGACAACAGAGCACCCATTCCAAAGTCAACACAGAGCACAACAAAGAATGCCTTATCAACATCTCCAAGTACAAATTCTCCCTCGTCATCAGTGGCCTAACAAACATATTAAAAAATGTGAATAGTATGGTAAGTGTGGACTGAGAGGTAAATGAAAGTTGTCTTTGAAGTTACAGTATAATGAATGAATTTGTGTAATGAATGTGTAATGTGTAATTTACGTAGTGCTATTTTTTTCAAGAGTAACACAAGGAGTAGCAAAATACATTATATTTGAGAGGATTCAAGCGGAGCATTATTCCATGATCTTTGATTATAATATGTCTCTTTCGGTGTAGTCTAATCTTTGGTCACATCTGATTAAACAAATCTTAGTTGTAACCGCTTTGCCACAGCTTAAACATGCAACACACTCTTCCCAATACTTCATATTTTGTGGCTCTGATTATTGTGAAGCTTAGGCTACATTGGGTTATACAGTGCACCTCCCAGAACTGCTAAGAATGACACAAGTCTATGAAGTAGTATTGAAGTCCTAGTGTTTAGTCTTGGGCACTATGGGCAGTATTCTCCCAGGTGCTTAGGTAAAAAAAAAAAAGCGCTTTGTGCTGGCTGTAATGCATGGAACTAAGCACTTTTTTAAGACTTAAACACCTGGGAGAATACAGTATTCTGGGAGAGCACCGTATTCTTGGAGAGCACATGTATTACTTAGCGCTGGCTACTGTTTTGCCATTTGGCTTGTGCAGCAAGAAATGCGGGCATTCCAATATCTATCAACAGCACTTAGCAATGTGAAACAACAGGGCTACTGGTTGACTGACTCTGAATAATTCCTTTAACCCTGCATGAGCTCACCTCCTTAAGTGCAGTGACGACACTAGCGGACCGCATCAGTTTGGTCTCTAAGGGGGAATGCTCCAGAGTTCCCCCACAATTGCTATGGTCTATTGGATGACCTAAGCCTCTCTTCTTCCTCTCTCTCCACAGAGGAACTTTGGGGAATCGGCTGAGAAGAACCTTTCTCAGCTCATCATCCTCGACACGCTGGACAAGTGTCTGGCAGGGGTGAGTGGAACCAGCAACCAGTGGAACCTCCTACAGCTCTCTCAGGGAACCTTAACTCTGGCCTTCTCTCTTTCTCGGTCTGTCTGTCTGTCTGTCTGTCTGTCTGTCTGTCTGTCTGTCTGTCTCTCTCTCTCTCTGTCTTCTGTCTGTCTCTGTGTCTGTGTCTCTCTCTCTCTCTCTCTCTCTCTCTCTCTCTCTCTCTCTCTCTCTCTCTCTCTTTAATTTAAGCAGCTTAGTTTACATGCAAAGTGTAGTTTCTATGAAACATCTAGTTGGTCTAAAACTTAATGTCTGTATAAAAGACCTTTTGCTTTGGAGTTGTGCATAGAATATTTTAAGATATTTTAGTTTAGATAAGGTTAGATACACTGTATTTTAGAAAGAAATCTGATATTCTATGAGTACATGAGCTTGTGGACCACTTGGGATTTTTCCTGCGAACTGCTAGTGGTCAATGGACTCCACTTTGAGAAACCAAAACTGACATTGTGGTTAACAAAAAGGAGTTTGAGGGTTGGGGATGAGGCTGTCCCAATCAGCAAAGTTCTTCTCTGCCCTGTGTGCACTTATAAAAAAGCAGAAAGCAAGAGAGGGAGACCAAGAGAGAGAGAGAGAAATGGAGAGAGGGAGGGAGGGAGGGAGAGAAGCAGTAGATGCTCCTCTGCAGGTCCCGATGGAGAGCTTTCTTGTTGTGTGTGTGGGCAGTGCTCATTCACAGAACTCTGGTAATGCACTTAAAAACTCCTCGCTACTCTCCCCATAGGCCAGGCCTCCAGGCCTGCTGTCCCCACCCCCCCAGCCCTCCTCCTGCAAGAAGCCTTCAGTCTCTCTCTCTCTCTCTCTCTCGCTCGGCTGCCCACTGGCTGGAGATTACATTTGCAGGTGTTTCCTCGACTTGACTTAGCATTTTCACAATCTCCACTGGGATTGGCTGGAGTTTCCTGTATAGATTATTCACTAATGCAAGCTGTCAGATGGGAGGCAGCTGCGGCTACGACTACGGCTACGACTGCGTCTCCCACCTCCAGACCCAAGCCCCAGGCCCAGCCCTGTCCCAGACCCCGTCCCCCATCGCTTACAGTACACTCCACCTCCAGAAGCCTTCCCTCCCCCCCTCTTCTTCTCTGGATTCATTTTCATTCTCTCTCTTTTTGGGGTGGGTTGGGGGCGGACAGCTCACTCTACATATGTTATGTTTGTCTGAGCATGGATTGTTTGAACTCCCATACTAGTGTGTAATAGAATTTCAGCCATGTTGGTTTTTTCAATGATTTTCAATGTGTGGAGGTGATTTTTGTTATTTTGTACTTTGGAGTTTCTGTTAATATAGATCTAATGTAAAGCATGAGGAATGTATGTTTGGAGGTTTGGAAAATATTTAATGGGAATTTCAAACCTGGAGTAGGGAGATACTCGGAAGATTCTTGTGAGTGATTCTGTGAAAGTTGATTCTGAAATGGATTCCCTGGAAGCTAGACGGTTCTTCTATGAACCAGTGCATGCTCCTCTGCTCCTCAGAGTCCATGGAATTGGGACTAGACCCATGGGCATGTTCAGGAGCATTAGTGCACGCAGTTCACTTTGCTCTTTAAGTCTGAATTGGAAAAGTAGACAACCTTGTGTTCAAAATCCCATTCGACTGACTGGGAGCCTTGCCCAGTAGTTTCCAGAATGAGTTGGTGGGTTTTGTTGCCTTGGAACTTGAGAGGGCCACTTAAAGGAAAGACAGAATGGAAAACCACTTTTACATTGTCTTTGATTAATTAAGAGAGGTTGTGCATGGTCTATGAGCTATTATGAACATGAGGCATGGTTCTGCCCTCTTTCATATTGCAATCTTGAATTAGTCATTAAAACATGGGTAAATTAGAACAAAGCCTACAGTACAAGTGATGTCAAATAGCACAAAGCCATTGCAGTTCAATTGAGGTTGCCAGGGAGGGCGTTATTCAGGCAAAAGGGCCATTTGGGCCACGTTTGGGCCATTGAGCGAGAGGCCCAAACGTTTGTTAAGTTCCGTGTTCAGTGTCTGCAACATGGATGTCAAATATGTCAAAGTTAATCTCTCATACGGTCACATGAAAGATCGTTGGAAAAGTTTATATTGTGATGTAATTCACTTACGCTGGCAGGAACTATTCATGTTTTCAAACTCCAAAATAATTGTTTGAATAATCGTGATTTCAATACTTACCAAAATAATCATCATAATGATTTTTTTTTCCTGTAATCAAACAGCCCTACTATCTTGGTCAGTTTTCCATGACCTTTGCTCTTTGACCTTTTCCTTGGGTTCAGCTTCTACTGTACTCAAGATACACACAGTCTAAAACCTCTGGCACATGTATGCTGTTCTTCAGCCCTCCAGCGAGCGCTACAGTAAGCACCTGCTCAGATAGCAGATAGCCGCAACAGCAGCAGCAGCCTGTGGAGCCCTTGGCTCCCTCCTTGCCCTTGGATGGGGCCGTAGAAATGCAGTGCATCCATGGGAGACGGGGGTCAGATATCCCTCAAGGCTTGCTGCTGTTTTGGCAGTGATCACCACCTCTGAGAAGTGGATATCCATGTTCTATCTCTCCTCTCCTTTAAGGTCCCGCCTAATGATGTTAGCAGTTTTTTGGAGATGGTTTTCCAGTTGAGACTCTGTTGGAAGTTCATTCCCTCCTTTTGCTCTCAGTTGCTGACTGAGGGATTTGTAGTGCTTGACATATTCAGGTTTTAAGTTTGTGGTCCGAGAGAGGAGAACAGACCTAACGACAAATGTTTGATCATCTATTCCAGTGAATGTTGGAAACAAGGCATTTTGAGAATTTCACTGTTATGAATAAGAACTAATAGCAAAGTTTCGATTTTTTTTTTGCAAAATATGCATCAGAATCAGTTTTTATTGGCCGAGTATACTCACACACAAGGAATTTGACTTTGGTAGATGTTAACACTTCATTACACAGGTCTTTATAATGCTGTAGAATGCTTCATTAATTTCAATGGGACTACCCAAAGTCTGAGATTTTATTTTTAACAAATCACGATAATGAATGCCTTACATACATTCAACATATACTGTATGTATCAGAAATATATATAGGCACATCCTTATTTGTACATACAGCCTAAATCCTGTATGTATATGACTGAAGGATTGAACTGACTGGTATTGCATGAGTGACTTAAGTGACTTAAAGAAGAATGTCAGTGTGATGTGGAAGAATTGTGTTATAAGTCTGTCCATGAATGTATCAAAATTCTGCTCCCCGGCAAATGTTCAGACTTTATATGATGTATACTTTTGGTCCATACCACACTGGCATTCTCCTCTAAGTAGTAAGAATTTGAGTTATGTAAGAATTCCAGGCTCCCATCTATGGCAAGCTTTAGCCACCAGTAGCACTTAATTACGCAGGTATTCATTGCTGTGCTAAGCACTTCTGTGTACACTCAGTGGCTGAATCTCAATGTCCACCCTAAGCACTAAGCCCTGAACCCTCAAAGACTTAACTAGAATGAGTCTGCCTTGTGATTGGCCAGTTCATGCCAGTTAAGTATTTGAGGGTTCAGGGCTTAGGGTGGACATTGAGGTTCAGCCACTGTAACTCATTAGAGGGAGGTGGCTCATGGCCATAGTAGTCTTGATGGATTTATCCAGTGTGAATCAACTGATAGCTCTGTTGTTTCACATTGATAAATACTGTCTACAGCTATGAACATATGAACGAAATGTTTTCATATGACCGCATCTGTTAGTGCTGGCTGCCGCTTCGCTATTTGGTCTGCGTTGCTCAAAATGTTCATAGCTATCAACAGCATTTAGCAATGTGAAATAACAAGGCTCAGAGCTGATTTACTCTGGATAAATCTTTTAATAGCCATACTAGCCGTCACTGTCGCTCTTGCGTCTCTCACTCTCTATCTTTTTCCATTTCTCTCTCTCTGTCCTCTTCAGCAACCCAAGGACTGCCTGCGTCTGGATGAGGCAATGCTGGTGAAACAGCTGCTGCCCGAAATCTGCCACTTCATCCACTCGTACCGCGAGGGCCACCTCCATTCCGCCGACCTGAGGGCGTCCGCCTCAGGGGTCCTCTTCTCCCTCAGCTGCAACAACTTCAATGCCGTCTTCAGTCGCATCTCCACCAGGTAGACCAATGTACCTGGGATCTACCTGAGCCAGGTTGCCTGGGTCGCCCTTCTGCTCTCAACCTCTCCCAGTTTCCCCATCCTCATAACCAGAAGAATTTGAACTTCGTTAAACCCTTCCTGCTCCATGTGGAGCATTGGGTGGTGCCCATCTCAGTGTTCCCTAACCCTGAGGCCACATGGCAGTATGCACAGGGCAGTATGACTACAGTGGGGGGTAAGGATGTGTCAACGTTACCCATGCCATCTAGATGTCAGAGTGCCAGGCTAGAGGCAGTAGGTACCATTTTTATGATGGTCTTTGGTATGACCCATACGACTGAACCCTCAGACTGAAAGGGCAAAAGCCAGTCCACGTCCTTTTAAGGGATCAGGGCTTATGGTTTAAGTGGGGTTATTGGGATTTGGCCTCTGTCTTTCTCCCTTAGTCTGGTCCTGTACAGGAGGATCTGAAAGTGCAGGGTTTCTCATATGTAGCCCAATGTGTGGCGCAGCACCACAGAATCAACTCCAAGCACCACAGATTAAGATTGAGCTGAAAAATTTCAAATGCTTCTTATAGCTTTAGAATAGTCTCGGAACGTGACTCTTAAGAACAATAGATAAGCCTAGAGGTTTAATATGGCAGCTCAGAAAGTGTGTGTTTGAACGCTGCACACATTTTGCACACCTAGATGACCAACTGCACTGGCCACCACAACATTCGATTCCCTCACCAGCGGTAGGGGAGCACCACAAAATCCTACCTGGTCTGCGGGGAAACACTGAAGTGATCCTCAGGACTCTTTCTCATAGGCCGCCACGTGTTGCATACAACACTGGCATTGCGTCAAAAGTGACTTATCCGTGACTTAAAAGTGACGTACCCCTAGTAAGAATTTGAATCTCCCATCTATTTTCAAACTCTAGCCACCAGTAAGCTGCACTTAATTTGTTTGTGTTTGTCTTTGTGTTTGTGCGTTCATGTGGATGTTTACCTTCACTGATCTACTCCTCCCTACCCCAGAATGCAAGAGCTCACTGTATCCACAGAAGACGCTGTGGATGTCCACGACATTGAACTTATACAGTACATCAATGTGGACTGTGCCAAGTTAAAACGACTGCTACAAGGTGAGCATGGGACGAGGACGTGCTATGTTAAAGAGAGTTCACATTCTCACTAGACTAGATTCTAGCTGAACATTTGTCATTTTCTAAAACTTTGAATTTCCAGTTACACTTTACCTTAGCGTGTTGATAAATGAGTGACATGAATATATTAATTGGCATTTGGTTTTTGTAATGTCTGCACCCCAAACAGTGTCAACTTTACTATACAATAACCAACAGGCTTTCAGCACTCTCATGTTGACAACCGCACACAAAGTGTTACTGAATTCTGCTTAAGATAGATGGAGAAACTTATTTGTACAGAAGGAAATTAAGGATTTTAAATTTGGATCATACATTATCACATACATATACATTATCACATACATATACGTATCACATACGTATCTTATATCCAGTAATATACATCATATTATGCACGTCATTTAATGCACCTTTAAGTTGCCTGTTATGATGATACTCTCATACTATAATGTATAAGAATGGACAAGAGCACTAAAATGGTCAATAATATCCACTCGAGGCAATAACTCAAGACTGCTGATTTGTTGATGTATTGTCTTTCACTGGTATAAGCATGTTTTTGACTTGACTGTGGTATTTTTCTGCTTACTTTCTCCAGAGACTGTATTCAAATTCAAAACTTTGAATAAACCTGCCAAGCTTGCGGTAATCAACAGTTTAGAGAAGGTTAGTAGATGGCCAACTGTCCACTTTTACCTCTCAGCTGTCCATAAGCGGGCTCTAATGCTGTCCTCTGCCACCTAGTGGCTAGGAGTTTGGGATTTTGCTGCCCAGTTCTTGGTTGCATAAGTGACTAGTGCGCTTTCTTTCAGGTGTTCACTTTACAATCACTTTCTTCACAAATGATTTTACATGTTGTGTTGCAAAATAGTTAATAAATCATGATTGATTGATTGATGATAACAAATGATTTTTGTCACGTAAGAATTTTAACTCTGTCAACATCCGATGATCTCTTTCCAGAATGACAGCAGGTTTGTGTGGTGTTGTGTTGTTGTATGTGCAGGCCTTTTGGAACTGGGTGGAGTATTACCCTGATGAGTTCACCATGCTGTACCAGCGGCCACAGACGGACATGGCAGGTCAGCACACACTCGTTGAGTTTTTGCTTCAATCAAACGGTGCAGAATTGGAGAATTCAACATACTTGGCTGTCCTACCACCCGTACCACCTTGATAAAACTTGTGCTTGCAAATTTTCACCCAATAATATATAATAAAATTTTGTGTGTGTGTGTGTGTGTGTGTGTGTGTGTTGATGTGCGGGCTATGTCTCAGACTGTGCAGAAAAGCTGTTTGACCTGGTGGACAGTTTTGCGGAGAGTGCGAAGCGTAAGGCTGCTGTGTGGCCGCTGCAGATCATCCTCCTCATCCTCTGTCCAGAGATCACCCAGAGCATCACCAAAGAGACCGTGGACGACAGCAAGGCCAACAAGGTACTGTAAAGCTCAATTCAGACTGAAGATCCACCACGAGGTGAGACGGTTTTAGAGAGGAGTTGCGGCGGTGTGAGTTTCAGAACATTGCAGGTTGTTAGCAACGTTGCAGCCCGTCTTGTCACGAGATCTTTGGTCTTTAGTCGCACTTTAAGAATGACCATGAAGTGATTGATAGCTGACAAATGTACTGTAAGTCGCTTTGGATCTTTGTGTCTGTTAGCCACCTAAATGTACAGTATATGTATTGGATTCCTATGGATTGGATGGATGTACTGACTTCTGAGAAACTGCTCATAGGGGTTCGGATGACTATGTGGTGGTGGCTAGCTTACTGATGGGTAAAGGTAACCTGGCTAGCTGGGCTAGTAGCCTGGAGAGTGTGGGTTCAAATCCCGACTGCCACCATTGTGTCTTTGAGGAAGGCACTGAACCCTAAACTCTAGGGGAGAATGACCATGAAGTGATTGATAGCTGACAAATGTACTGTAAGTCGCTTTGGATAAAAGTGTTTGTTAAATGCATGAATGTACAGTATATGTATTGTAAATGAATAAACTGTGGGTATTGTCCGTAAAATAGTTAAACTGAGCTCCTCTGAGAAACTGCTCATATTTTTCGTCATCTGCGGTTTTGTGACCTCGACTTGGCATGCTTGTCTGAAATTCGGCCCTAAATGTAAACTACTCTGTGGACTACTAGTTTAGACGCTATGAACTCAGCAACATCATCAGTCTTGTTTCTGCCATTGCAGAAGCTGTTTGTGGACAACTTACGCAAGGCCTTGACTGGCCATGGGGGTAGTAAACAGCTCACCGAGAGTGCCGCCATTGCCTGTGTCAAGCTCTGCAAGGCTTCCACCTACATCAACTGGGAGGACAATTCCGTCATCTTCCTCCTGGTGCAGTCTATAGTCATGGACCTCAAGGTAGGTGTTCCTCAAGCCGCCATATTGCATGTGGATCAGTTTTGAATGTAAGTGGATGCACCAGAGGAGCCTCAGTTTTGTGTAGTAGAAAAGCTTAAGTATTGGTCCACTTTAACACTAACAAAATGCAGCCAAGTGTTGGGATAATATATGGTTGGATCTACAGATTTTAAGCCATTGTTTTTCATAACACACACACACACACACACACACACACACACACACACACACACACACACACACACACACACACACACACACACACGTACAAACAAACATGGGAGCAGAAGGGAGGAACTTGATCCAATATGTCTGGGTGTTGTTCTAATGGCTTGTTTTCTCTTCCCCGTCCTAGGCCTTACTCTTTAACCCAGCCAAGCCCTTCTCGCGGGGGACGGGCAGTCAGAGTGCAGATGTGGACCTCATGATTGACTGCTTTGTCTCCTGCTTCCGCATCAACCCCCACAACAACCAGCACTTCAAGGTCTGGCCCTGTCTCCTTCTGCACATTGGACTTGCTTTATGCGCTTCTGGTTTTCCTGCTAAAAAATCAACAGTGCACAAAGCACAAACTTTGTTGTTTTACGTTGCTATTTGTAATTGTAGTGATACTGTTGACTTTCAGATAGTTATTTGGTACTCGCCCCCAATCCCACCCCCAAATGCTGACATTTTTTTCCTGAGTTCTCTGGGGCTGGATTGACTTCTGGAGAAAAATCGCGTACATAATCACATTGTATCACTAGTATGCCTGTAGTATATACAGTAGTATGCCAGTAGTATGTCTGAATGGAAACGACTGTGCTTTGCTTATTCGGCCTAAGATCTTTATTCTTCACTCCTTAGGTTTGCTTAGCCTCCTCCTCCCCTCAAACTTTCCACTTTGTCCTGGTGAACTCCCTGCACAGAATCATCACCAACGTAAGTCCCGTATGAAGATCCCCTTGTAGTAAGAATCAATAGAAATGACCCTAACCATAGAAATGAGTTTGATCCATACTACACTATTGGACCTTGAGCAATTAACTTTAACTCTATTAATCAAATTAAAATAACTTATTTCTCAAATTTCTCAATTTATTTCTTGAATGTAGTTGGGTCATAGTGTGTCCTTTAGGTCACTTTTATAGTGAGGTACACAATTTGCCATTGGGCAATAGTCATTCTGATTATCATAAATATTATGGCAAACATTTAAGGTATTTGATACTGATTTAGTTTATTTATGTATATGTTGATATATGAAGCTAATTATTTTGCCTCTTCTAACTGTATTGTAGTCTCATCTGGACTGGTGGCCTAAGATTGATGCGGTGTACTGCTACTCTGGTGAGCTGCGCGTCATGTTTGCCGAAACACTGGCCAGAGTAATGCAAGGGCCCAGTACACATGCTCTCTTACGCATGACGCCGGTAAGACACACACACACACACACAGAGACACACACATTCTCTATATGAAATCAGACACTAATGTAAGAGAGTGTGAAGCTGACGGTTGTCCTGCTGTTGATGTTGTCTTTGCAGAGCCAAACATTCAAAGAGAAGATGACGACAAGCCTTAAGTTCAAAGACAAGTCCACTGATGTGGACTCTCGCTGTCTGCTGCTGGCACTGGTCAAGCTTATCCATGCCGACCCCAAACTCATGCTGCATGTGAGCTGAACACACAGACACACACACACACACACACACACACACACACACACACACACACACACACACACACACACGCACACACACACTTGCATACACACACAAGATGCAGATATATAAACACTGAAAGTTGTATGCATTGTTTCAAAGTAACAAGTCAGTTACAATTGCCCCTGACTCGGACAAATGTCCCTGACTCGGTTCCTGTTCTGCAGCACATTAAACCTAAAACAAGTCTACATGACACAGGATAAACATATATAAAGACCACAGTACAGCCCAATAACACCAGCAGCAGTTTCATACAGTACATGTCAGTGTGTTGTGTTGGTGGTTCAGGAACCTAGGAAACTGTGGGTTCAAATCTCAGCTGCCACCAAGCAATGTCCCTTGAGCCATGCACTTAGCGTGTAGCTCCAGAGTAAGTTTAAGCCTTGCCCTGTTGCACGAGCCTTCTAACAGCAACATATTTCACATGGAATGAAAGAAATCCGAACAGCATAGACCTAATGCAAATGCGAAACACGTTACATTGAGTCAATGACACATCAGATCTCACTCACGGTTTCGAATAGTCAGGTCCCATTGATTCAGTGTAAAGTGCTTGTTCGCTTCTGCGTTCAAGTCCGGTCTATGCTGTACCAAATAATTTTCTTCCACTCGCTAACTGGTGCATTTAGCATGCTCCTTCAAAAGGGCTAAGCTTGAATTCACTCCGGAGCTGTCCTTTAACCCAGGGTGACTGGCCCTGGCGTAGTTGGTAGTTGGCCAAACGTAAGTGGCTTTGGATGATGGTGTCTGCTCAATGCATAAATGTAAATAATGCATACTGTATGTGTTTGTCCACTGTGTGCGTGTAGAACCCCGGGAAACACGGTCAGGAGATCCAGAGCAGCACAGCGGAGCTGATCATTGGCCTGGTGCAGCTGGTGCCCTACACCAACTCAGCCGAGATCTCCCCAGAAGCCATGGAGGTGCCAAGCCCCTAGTCTCTTCTCTTCATGTTCTCTGCTTGTTCTCGCTGGTGTTGTTTGTCCTGCTGTACACACTGGCTCCTGTGATGCTCTTCTCCTTTGCTGGCATTGATCACACTTACATGCATGGACTATTTCTGTTTTCAACAGAATAGTGGATTTGTTTTGCCCTTGAGTCAAACAGATTTGCTCCTCATTCTGATTGACATCAATCAATTTGGATCTTATTTCTGTATCTGGCGTAAACTGAATATCTGCAATGTTCCATTTAGACCTGGAATGGTTCCTGCATGTAACTCATGTCCATTGCCATTACTAACTGTGCTTCATTTAGTACATTTGGTGCTGAATGACTAATCTGTTGATCCCCATTTCTTTTTCAGGCCCTGTTAGTGTTGCATCAGCCTGAAACCATTGACTTGTGGAACCCTGACGCCCCCATTGAGGCATTCTGGGACATCAGGTACAGTACATCCAGGAAGTAGATCTTCAAGTTTCACTTTTTAAACACTTGACGACTCATTAAGTCACCCACACATTGATTACTTTCATCAGTTTGTCATGTTCTCTGTGCTGATCAGGGGTCCATTTCCCAAAAGCATACTTGTTAACTAAGGGCGGTATTCTCCTAGATGCTTAAGTCCAAAAAAGTGCTTAGTGCAGGCTGAAACTTATGGAGCTAAGCCCTTTTATGGACTTAAGCACCTGGGAGAATACCAGCATAAGTTAACAACTATGTTGGTTGCAATGCAATTTCCCATTGCCACTTTACAAGGTTGCTAACTGCTTAGCAGCTACAGTATGCCTTTGGGAAAGGGACACCAGACGCCAAATTGATCTACTGTACAGTACATAAGCCTATGACTAAATGATCACAGTAAACTGCATATTTCCACCTAGCCTTGACAAGAGGGCTGATTTTTGTGCCCTAGTCTCATGTGTGTGTTGTTTATACTATCGGTATTTGATTGTAGTTCCCAGATCCTCTGCTTCATCTGTAAGAAGCTCATCGGTCACCAGATGATCAACAGCACAGAGATCCTGAAGTGGCTGCGGGAGATTCTCATCTGTAGGAACAAGTTTCTCCTCAAGAATAAGGTGAGGAACAGAGTCAGCCTAGCTAACCATCACGGCTAAAACAACTTCAGTTTACATGGCTTAATGTGAGGTTGTTTTTGCAATTTCACCCCTTTCTTGTCACTGTTTCCCAACTGCAAACAACACGACCGAATGTGACCAACAAAATCAGTTAGATCACTTTGTTTTCTTTTTGACTGTCTTAACTAAACTTAACTATTCAAAGCACCATAACTAGTTGTGTTGTTACGTGACTTTATTTTTTAAGAAGCAATCACTGGGTCCTATTTCAAATTTGCAAGTTTGGCTGAATTGGATGGAGCATATAATAGAATGGCATACAGTATTTAATGGATCCAATGTACCGTGAACAGTCAATGCTACACAACCTGAAAGTCCCTTGTAGTTAGGACAAGGTGTGAGAGCATATTGGGTGTAGACAAGTAGCATGTGCTTCTGAGATGATCACTGATGTACTGTCTGTTGTCCTCCCTTGCCCAGGAGAGTGCAACAGTAGGCAGCTGTAACTCCTCGTGTAAGGAGGCCCAGACCAAACTGGAGGTGTGCCTTTACACGTTCCTCTGGAGCCCCGACATGGAGGCGGTGCTGGTGGCCATGTCCTGCTTCAGGCACCTGTGCGAGGAGGCCGACATCCGCTGCGGGGTGGACGAGGTGCCCGTGCAGACGGTGCTGCCCAACTACAACACCTTCATGGAGTTCGCCTCCGTCAGCAACATGATGGCCACAGGTTAGTCTGTTTAAAACAAAACCTTTTTTTTTTGTTATTTTTTTCCCCAAAACGGAGAGTCCACTTTAAACATTCAGTGTTGTCCTTGACACTCTTGTTGAGAAATTGTTTTAATTTTAAATTGAATTTGTGTGTGTGTGTGTGTGTGTGTGTGTGTGTGTGTGTGTGTGTGTGTGTGTGTGTTTCCTGTATCTGTTAACCCAGGCCGGACTGCACTACAGAAGAGAGTAATGGCTCTGCTCCGGAGAATAGAACACCCCACTGCTGGCAATACTGAGGTGGGGTCAAAGTTCATGTATCTAGTACTGGTGACCTTTTCTCTGGTCTGGACTCATCATCACAAGGTCATTTATGTTGATTCCTCTCCTCACAGGCTTGGGAAGACACTTATGCAAAATGGGATCAAGCCACAAAACAGATTCTCAATCATCCCAAAAACAAGGTGGAAGATGGACAGGTAAGGCCTGATTTTCAGTCGTCTAACTCATAAACTTAAATGACAAAAGTTGTCCTATTCTTTGCCAAGTTCTAGCTATACTGAAGATATGAACACTTCCTGAATTTAGGTATTGATCAGGGCAATTAATGCTTGATTGCAATCACACACATTTTCATTGTTTTGAGAACTGGTCAAGCCAGATGTCAAACCATAGACATTATGAAACCAAAAATAACATTACCACCAGGGGGCAGTATTTCACTGTGGCACATTCTCTGACATAAGTCGTCCCTCTGCTCTCCCCTCTCTTCAAGAGTTTGTGTGTTAAGTTTTTGTCTTGTATTCATGTATCTTCCATTGTTTATGTCGTTTTAACCAATGAATGGTTGGACTGAACTGAATTTAACTGAATCTACCTCTGCTCTCCTCTCTCTTCAGGAGTGGATCAACATGACTGGTTTCCTGTGTGCCTTGGGTGGGGTGTGCCTCCAGCGGCGAAACACACCCGCCCCGGGCACCTACAGCCCCCCCATGGGCCCCCTGAGCGACCGCAAGGGCTCCATGATCTCCATGGGCTCGTGCGAGGTGAGCAGCGAGACGTCGCTGAGCCGCTTCCTGGACCGACTGCTCTCGCTGATGGTGTGCACCCACGAGCGTGTGGGCCTGCAGATCCGCAACAACATCAAGGACCTGGTGGGGCTGGAGCTGAGTCCGGCGCTCTACCCCATGCTCTTCAACAAGCTCAAGAACAGCATAGGGAGGTTCTTCGAGACGCAAGGGCCGGTGGGTACCAGGAGCTTGCAGAACTGCTCCGTCTTCCTGTTCTGTTTGTGGGTTAGAAGTTCTCTTTGTGAGTTTGAAGTGTTCAGACTACAAGCGATACAGGCAACAAGACTGATGCCATTGGCATGGTCATTGACTTTGTATGGACACGGGCAACTACAGTGACAAAAGTGGTTAACGATAAACTGGGGCAACTTGAGCGACGTGAAAAAGTGAAAACGGGGTGACTTTATGCAAATTAGCTATGACACATTTCGGCGATAAATGAATTTCAGTGTGCACGTCATGAGCGACATGGGTGAACACCATTGTGTCTAGCATAGTGTTTTGGGACACTTTTTTTATTGCTTGCAGTCTGAACGTACTGTACAGTTAGAGAACTCATTCCTGATTCCTGTTAGCATTCCTGATGATGTTGTTGTTATTGTTTTGGCTCACCTCTTAGGTTCCCATTAACGACACCAACACCCAGTTTGTGGAGCAGACCATAGCCATCATGAAGAACCTTCTAGACAGCCACACAGAGGGCAGCTCTGAGCACTTGGGCCAGGCCAGCATAGAGACCATGATGCTCAACCTGGTCAGGTGAGGCGGGCAGGGGGATAACAACTAGGGAGATATTGCAGTGGGAAACCTGGAGAAGTTAAGCTGGAGGTAGTGCTAAACCTGATACTAGAAGAGCCTGTGTCCTCAAAGCCATCAAACGACTTTATTAGCAGGTTTACCACTCTCTCTAGGTTATATCAGCCTTGAGTTTGCTCAGTGACCATGTCTTTTTTTATGTCTGCTTTTTATATTCAGGATAAAGTGTTTACATGAATGCAGAGAAATTTGGATATTAATATACCTGTTTATATGAAGTTGCTTTACACCAAAAACTACATAGTGCTACTTAAATGGCATCTAATTTAGTATATCACTCTTGCGCACACACACACACACACACACACACTGTACACACCCCTATGGATCTGTATGATCTTAATCTTTTTACCCTTCCTTCATGGACTAGATGTCCTAAGCCAGAGGTGTGTGTGTGTGTGTGTGTGTGTGTGTGTGTGTGTTCCTCAGGTATGTGCGTATCCTAGGGAATATGGTCCACGCTATCCAGATCAAGACCAAGCTCTGCCAGCTGGTGGAAGTCATGATGGAAAGGAGAGATGACTTGTCCTTCTGTCAGGAGATGAAGTTCAGGTGAGCTCAGTTCTCCATCAGACTGTGTCACTGTGTGCGTCAGGTGTACTGCTCTTACCTGCCACGGAGCGTGTCATTCTCATGTGTGCTGGTGCCAAATCCTCTTCTTCAAGCCTCTTCCTGTCTATGCCCCACAGGAACAAGATGGTGGAGTACCTGACAGACTGGGTGATGGGGACCTCTAATCAAGCTGCAGATGATGACATCAAGTGTCTAACAAGGTGCAGGATTTTGATAAATAAAATAAAATCACCTGAAGCTCATAGCAGAACTAGGAGGGATGCTTAACTGTTTTGCATTTGTGTGTCTGTGTGTGTGTGTGTGTGTGTGTGTGTGTGTGTGTGTGTGTGTGTGTGTGTGTGTGTCACAGGGATCTGGACCAGGCCAGTATGGAGGCTGTGGTGTCCCTGCTGGCAGGCTTACCACTGCAGCCAGAAGAGGGCGATGGAGTGGAGCTGATGGAGGCCAAATCCCAGCTCTTTCTCAAGTAAAGAGACTTTTTCACTGCTCTTTCATTCTTCATCACTTTCTCTTTCCTCTCTGTGTAAACACCACTCTCAGACTGACAGCAGTTAGAGGAAGGAGGAAGGCCAGACACAGATGTGTATCAGATAAAAATGGGCTAAAAGGGAAGGGCTACATTTTCAGTATTGATGATAATTAGAGATATTGTGCCCACTAGTGGCAGAAGCAAGTAACTATCTTTTGTATCTTAATGGGGAGAGAATATTCTACTTTCACAGCAATTGTTACAAAACTCTTTCAGAAGTCATGCCACCGACAAATAGTGTTTTACCAGAGAGAAGCTGCAGAATTTGGTTTCTTGCACATCAATTGGGAGTTAATGAGTTCTCTTCTCAATGCTAATGGATGCTGTGCACCATTCTAGCCCTCTGTCTTTGTCTAACTCCATCTGTCTGGTTTAGATACTTCACCCTCTTCATGAACCTGTTGAACGACTGCAGCGAGGTGGAGGACGATGGGCAGCAGGTGGCGGGGAGGAAGCGAGGGATGTCTCGCCGCCTGGCATCGCTGCGCCACTGCACTGTCCTGGCCATGTCCAATCTGCTCAATGCTAATGTGGACAGTGGCCTCATGCACTCCATTGGTAAGTCCCAAGTTCATGGGCCTAAACTGGACCTAAACTGCTAGATATGGGCCTACACTGGACATAAACTGGACATAAATAGCTACATATGGGCCTAAACTACTAGACATGTTCCTAGCGGCGGCTAATGGTTTTTCCAGTGATTCCCGCTGTAAAAATTAGCCAGTCAACAAGGTGGGGTGGGGTGGGGTGGGGTTGGGAGGTGGGGGTTAGTTGGTGTCAGAGACTAGTGACTATTATCATTGGAAGGTTTGTGCAATTTAATATGATGGGCATAAAAAATAAGTAGCCTTTATTATTTTTTGAAACTTTTGATTTTTACATTTGCAGTAAAGATTTGTATCTTTTCAAAGGACATGTTTTTTTAATCAAGGTGGCTGCCTTAACCAGAGCCATAGAAAGAGCTGGGGAAATCCTAGGTTTTCCATGTACTGTAGGCATGTCTAGAAATCGACTCAGTAGGGCTTCTGGAGCTGTTCTAACAGATTTGGTTGGACCAGTCGCATCAAAGCTGTACTCTTTTAAAAACTCCCTTCCATTTTCAGTAATTATTTTTATGAAGAAACCTTGGACAGATCCAGTAGTTTATTGATAGGTAAAAGTGTACCTTTTGTGTACAGAGGCAACCGCTGATTCTGCTCCTTGTATCAGGGAGATCAGTATCAGTTGTCTTCATTTTGATGTTATAGTCCGGGTTATCAGGGTACAAAACTACACCCCTACCTTTTGATTTTTAAATATTTGACGCTTCCTGGATGTTTCCTAGTGAGTTTTTTCCATCCTAGTTTCCTCCTACAGTTGTTTATACCTAATATTCAAATAGTGCAGTTGACCATAGAGTTTTCAAATAAGTACAGTGGAAGGTGTTGTGGTACTTCATGCAAATTTTCTGATTAAAGGATCAGGTGATCAGAACACAAATAGATGTGTGTGTGAAGAATTATTCAAATAATTTATTATTAAAAAAACAAAACAATCAAGTATCTGGCCTCAACAATGTTGCAATAGCATCTCTATGGGGTGTGCTGCAGACAGGAACTCTAGTTGGCCTCAACCTTACCACAAGCTCTGCGAACATAGCCTTCACGTCATTCAAGCTCAAATTTGGAATGTATTTGGATTTATAGTGCTGTTTTCAGAAATATGCAATAAAAATGCAAGTAATCTAACGGCAAATTATCAAGTGGAAACAAATCAAGCCAAATGTCTGCTATTTCTGCTATCATATTTCTAATGCTTCTGTTACATGCAGTAAATGTTTAAGTTATGCATTTGGAGTACTATGGAAAAAAAGCATCTGCTAAAAATAATGTGTACTATACGTTCTGGCGCATCTACTTTGTATTAAACTTATTTTGTATCTCCTGGGTTTACCATGCTGGGTTTGTTACTTAGCCTTACTTACTTACTCCTCACAATAACACCTACCAAAGTTATACAATTCCTTGTATATATTAATATACTTGGCCAATAAATCTGATTCTGATTCTGATTCTGAAGTTCAATACTGTATCACTGTATCTGACTCCACTAGGTCTGGGCTACCATAAGGACCTACAGACCCGCGCCACCTTCATGGAGGTTCTGACCAAGATCCTGCAGCAGGGCACGGAGTTTGACACTCTGGCGGAGACGGTTCTGGCCGACCGGTTTGAGCGGCTAGTGGAGCTGGTCACCATGATGGGGGACCAAGGGGAGCTGCCCATCGCCATGGCACTGGCCAATGTGGTGCCCTGCTCCCAGTGGGTGTGTATGAGCAACTAAATCACTTTATTTTAAATCTAGATTTATTTACTTATTTCTGCAATTAGTTTTTTTTTTAATTGTAGACAAACAATTAAATGAAATGCAATGTAAATACAGCAAAGACAAAAATACTTCCTTTTATAGAATTTGTATTTAAAGCCCCAATGTGTAGCCTTCCTGAAAAATTAAGCACAACACATTTCAAATCGCGTATTACAGCTACGTAAGCCTGCATGCGGATGTCAGTCTATTGTCAGTCTAAAGAGATAACGCGAAAGATATGACCATTTTCAGCTTCTGTATTCCAAGATGGCGGCAATACATGGAGAGTCTACCCCAGTTAATGTGCATGTAAATGTGAAATTTCAAGCCAATACAGACACACAGAATTAATAGTGGTGGTTAATATTGATGAGAAAGGACAAGCTTGTCAACAGGTAAAGCAGACTTTGATATTGAACAATAAAAAAGTTACACATTGTACCTTTAAAGCAAATATTTTATAGAAATTTTAAGTATTTAATTGGGTTTCGTTTTCACATAAATGCATCTGTTATCGTTAGCTGCCGTTTCATAGTGTTGCACGAAATTCGGCAATTTTAATACAGTAGCTATCAACAGCATTTATCAATGTGAAAAAAACAGGTCTGCGAGTCGATTCACTCTGGATAAAACCTTAAACGAGCCGAGTAAGTGTGTCTGTGTACACTGTATTCGCTGTATGTTTGGAGATAGTACGGTATGCATCCCACTGGTCAAGTGTGTAATGGTTGTAGTGTCTCCCACCCTAACCCAAAGGAGAGGCTGACTGACTGGATGTGTCCCCATAGGACGAGTTGGCTCGGGTGCTGGTGACATTATTTGACTCGAGGCACCTGCTCTACCAGCTGCTGTGGAACATGTTTTCCAAAGAAGTGGAGCTGGCCGACTCCATGCAGACACTCTTCAGGGGGAACAGCTTGGCCAGTAAAATCATGACCTTCTGCTTTAAGGTACGCAAAACCCACGGGCTTCAGCTCCACCACACCATCATAGACTGACGTCCAGTTTATGTTATGGTCCATAGTCTGTAGTAGTTAGATGTAAAGACAAACGCTTCACAACGAGACTGGCTAGAATGTTCCAAAAACCAGCAACATTCTAAAACTCTGAACCTCTGATTTGACATGTTGAATCTTTAGTGATGGCTAGAAACCACTTGTAATGATGTGCAACGTTTAATTCACACCGCCACAACTCCTCTCTAAAACGGTCTTGTGTCGTGGTGGATCTTCGGTCTGAATTGGCCTTAAAAGATCTGGAAAAGTTCTGCTTTCCTAGACAAAACATGAAGTGTATTGTGGCACTTTGTAAAGGCTGGTTCTTTATTGAGTCCTTTTGCAAGTAATTTAGTTTTTGTTTGTTTTATTGCCTGAATCATATTTCATGATGACACAAAGTAGTTATCAGTAGCACAAATGTGCTGCAACATTACCCAAAACAAAACACTGAGATAAGTCACACTGTAATTACCCTCCTATACTGTGTTGCAAGCACTCTGAATAGTGCATAGTGGAAGGAGTGACTTAGTTTTGTAGTGCTAATGGTGTATCTTTTTATGTGCATCATCTGATAGTTAATCTTACTGACATTCCTGCCATTCTGCCCTACCTCCAGGTGTATGGGGCAGCGTATCTGCAGAAACTTCTGGAGCCTCTTCTGAGAGGGGTGATCACCACACCAGAGTGGCAGCAGATTAGCTTTGAAGTGGATCCCACCAGGTACATGTACTGTAGGCCTCATCAGCACTGTTTAGTTTGACAGGCCGTTTCTCTGGAAGCCTTTAGCAAGCTAATATCTCATGCTCTTATGGACTGTTTTATTTTTGTAACATCTGGGTCAAAAATTTCATCTCTTACATTGTTCTCTGGGGAAAGGGGGTCCTGGATATTGTTCCATTTTCTATTTATAGCCTGTGTATGATGGGAATATGTTGCACAGTATATCACTAGTCGACTAAAACTCTTCGGGAGCTTCGGGAGACCGAGGCATCAAAGTGTTTGTGATCTGATATTAAATAATTACTGTTTCTGGAAAAAAAAAACGACCATCAAATCTACAGTACTTTTAGAAAGCAAATACTAACAACACGTTCTGTACACACATCACTATCCATTACAGAATTTAATTTAACAAATATTCCCATAGTATCCTATGTCCTATTTCCCTAGAGCATTTGCATTAGAGGAAAGTAGGAGATAGCACTGACTTTCCCATCGTGTTTGTGTTCTAGGCTAGAACCAATGGAGAACCTTGAAGAGAATCAGAAGAACCTACTGCAGATCACAGACCGTTTCTTCCTAGCCATCATCAATTCGTCCAGCGAGTTTCCTCCTCAGCTACGGAGTGTCTGCCACTGTCTCTATCAGGTACTCACCACTGCAGCTCAAACTCCTGTCCAACCCCCTTCATACCCCACAGACTTACCTCCACACCACCCCCAACACTACACACTTCAACCCCCTTCATACCCCACAGACTTACCTCCACACCACCCCCAACACTACACACTTCAACCCCCTTCATACCCCACAGACTTACCTCCACACCACCCCCAACACTACACACTTCAACCCCCTTCATACCCCACAGACTTACCTCCACACCACCCCCAACACTACACACTTCAACCCCCTTCATACCCCACAGACTTACCTCCACACCACCCCCAACACTACACACTTCAACCCCCTTTTCTTTTCCTTCTCATGGGCAAATGCCACCCTCTCATTGTCCAATGTGTGAGTAGGGAAGACACAGTAGGCACCGTACCCTGATGAATCGCATTGGTTTAACACGTGCTAATGCTTCGGCTAAAATGGCCGACCTATAGGACATACCACTCTCCCTCACGACACATTTACCCTTGCAGACGCATTGAAGCATTTGCTGCTTCTTAGATTACTTTTCATTGGGAAAACGTAAATGCTGCTTTCTGCACACTTCTCAAACATTGAACTTTTATCTGATTCCTTATTTTAGACACACACACACACACACACACACACACACACACACACACTCCACCCCATATGTTGAAAGGCTGGAATAATGTATTTAAGCTAATTGTTTTTGTTTGTTCGTTGATTTGCTGTCATTTCTTGTGATCTGGATGCTTTGTACTGTGTGAAACTGTGAGCAGTCTCTTGTTTTGTTGCTTTTTTTAATCCACTCCACATGGTTCTTCAGATTTGATTTTGATTTGTGATTTTTGTTGGAAAGCAGCTGGGCAAGTGAATGACGTTGACCCTCATTTATGAAACGATCGTACGACAGAAAGCTGCATATGCTAAGTAATGACAAACATTGCATGAAACAATTTCTTCGTCTTTGCTCAACGCCATAGGAGTCAAACATTTTTAATAAATGCCTCATACACTTTTGTTTGATGTAGTTGAGATGGTGGAACTTGAGCCTTCATAATTTCTTGTTGTAATATGAAATTCATATCTTGAAATAACGTGATAAATTCATACCATGAAATAACGTTATAATTTCATGTTCTAACATAATAAATATTAGGTTAAAACACAACAAGATATACGACACACGACACAAATATCACATGTGAGAGTTATCATAAGATGATTCCTGCGCTCATACTTGTGCTGGTTCTTGCGTTCGTTTGGTAAATGAGGGCCAGAGTAATGGTGGTGGTGGTGTTGTCATACGTCATGAATCCTAAAATATGTTTGCTCACGTCAGACTCTACTGTAGTTTTGTATAATTAAATTTAGCACTCATAATACCCAGGTAGAATTCCAACTTAGTTTACAAATGTTTGTCAAGGATGCAGAACTTTTAGCCAAATGCAGCCAGCAAGGTGTTTGCCATTATGGAAATCCCTAACCCACATATTCTCTGTGGCCATGGCTGTGGCTCGGCACAAAGGCACCTATGTGCTGTGTCCTATTTAGGCAGTAGGCTGCTGCTGCTGCTGTCAGCTGTGAGATAGGGTGGACTCTCTTTTTGTGCTGTTTTCCTGCTCAGTTCATCTGCATGGCAAATACCAGTCTTGCGCACACAAACTCCGCTGCACACCGATACTCTGTCTTTTTTTTTATTATTGTTTTGTTGTTTTCTTCTTGACTTTGCCCATTTCACTTGACGAAATCAACCTATGTGTAGCACAATCTAACTTCGCTCTTGGCTATATGTGTAATAAATTAATTCATTAATTTATTAATTGATCGATCTATAGTTATCTATATCAAATTCAATTCCATTGTATTATCCCAGTTTAAATGAGGCATTTTTCAAACCAGTTTAGAAATGTATGTAATGTAATGAATTTAGAAAAATACCACAAACACCCTATTGGTATGTTCTCAGGGTATTGATTGATTCTTGACTTTGAACGAATTATCGTCCGTTTTGTACAGGGTGAAAATGTGTAAATCCGTCTTAGAAACAAAACAAAACTTTAGGTTCAAATATGCCAGAGCTCTCTTTCTGTGTGTAATTTAGAGGTAAATCTTGATATTTTAGACAAGAAGTTGATATTTTAGACAAGAGGTTCTCTTTCTCTATTAACCCCTTTCTTTTTGTCTCTCACTCATTCTATCCACCGTTTTGTTATTTTTTTAATTCTAATCTCTCTAACTTCTCTCCAGCTCCTCCCACCCCCTGTTTAAAGTAAAGCCCCAGTGCTGAAAGGGCATTCTGTGGTTCTCCTCTCTGACACACACCCCCAGTCACGCTACTGTATTGCGTGCTCTTTACGTCACAAGAACAGCACTGCTCTTAACCGCTCCGTCTGCTTTGCTTTAGCGTCCCTCCCTCCTCATCTGGGACTTCATGAGGGTGCACATCATAGATTAGAGTGGGATTAGAGAGGTATTTAATCTGAGGTGGCAGCATAATGATCAGCCTCAAGGTTAACACGCACCTCTGTCTGTAGTCCTGTAGGCCACATTAAGTTAGAGAGGTCGAGTCACCTCTTTTTTGGGGCCCTGAGTTAGTCCTGATATCAGTGTACTGCTGGGGGGTCTTCTCCAGGCAACTACTGGGCCCCTGGCAGTTGTGTTGAGTCCATGAAGCGTGGATCTGCCCAAGGTTTCTTCCTAGAAAGAATTACTACAGGTTTCTTGCCCCGGTTACTCATGGGTGCTTCTAGTACTGTCTGTAAAGTGCAACAAGGCCACTGTATTGTACTACAAATGAAATTGAATGGAAATGAACTACCTAGAATGAATGGCTAGACTTCACCACAGTCTGCCTAGTTAGTGTTTGTGCATGTGCCTGTGAGGTGTGTGTGTGTGTGTGCGTGCGTGCGTGTGTGCGTGCATCTTTGTTGTGTGGCCTTCTTCAGGACATAGTTTCGCTTCTCTTCCATTGTCAGCATGTGTTAGTGCTGCTGGTCTTTGCAGGTGTGTGTGTGTGTGTGTGTGTGTGTGTGTGTGTGTGTGTGTGTGTGTGTGTGTGTGTGTGTGTGTTTATTTGTGTGTGTGCGTGTGTGTGTGGCCAGGTGTGTCTACTTTGTGAAGCCGGTGCTGTGACCTGTTTGTGCTCATCTCTATTCTGTAGGCTACTTGCCACTCTCTACTGAATAAAGCCAGAGTTAAAGAGAAAAAGGAAAACAAAAAATCAGTAAGTTTGTGAGAACCTTTTCTTGCCACTTTCTTTTTTCTTTTTTTTTTTGTTTAAGTTCCGTGACGCAAAAAAAGCAAGCCTTTTTTGCATTTTGTTCCCCTTGGTGGGGGGAAAAAAACAAGAAATTCTCTCTTGGTTTGATGGAGTGCTGTTGTTTTTTTATGCTGTTCTTGCAGAAATGCATCCATGCCCCCCGAAAGCCTGTGTACAATGTGTACAATGTCCTGGGGGATTCATTGTACTAACTCCAAGCTTCCCAGCTCCATGTTTTGATTTCATTTCTCACTTTTAACACTCTAACGAAAGGAAACCAGTGCTGCTCACTGCTCTGGTCTTCCTGGGCCTCTTCATGTCCATACCTGCTCCTGTCTGGACAATGGGGATGACCAGTCCTGGCAGATTCTCAAGTGTTTTTGACTTTATGCTGGGTCCTCTTTTTCCATTTACCGTACAGGCCAGGATGCACCAATGTAGGCCTACTTGTTTTTCAAATTGTTACTTTTAAAAAGTACTTGAATTTATTCCGCATCTCAAACTCCAGTCAAGTGTGAAAGGGGGTTAACTTACCCATCTTTATGGTCTCTGGTATTTGAAGCACCGCTTGTGCTACAACTTGGTGCTTTTAGTTATTCTAAACATTCTGTGCCAATGACCCAACTATTAGTGTTAGTTGGCAGCTAGCTTCTAGGTGTCGTAAAAGAGATACAGTATGTGTCACTAAATCACTACATTGGTGCATCGGTGTGGACTGCTTGATGGTGTTGTGGTGTGAGACGAACTAAACAGGCAGTGGTAAGGCTAGCTAGTTGGATTAGCATGCATGCGATACATGGGGTGTGTCTTGCCTCCCACACAAACATACTGGCTTGCCGCTTGTTCATGGCATTGTGCTCATTTGGGAGTACTCCAAAGTGTGTGTGTGTGTGTGTGTGTGTGTTTTTGTCATAACCAACTCACAGCGATCACCATATATGAGTGTGCTTGGATGTTCATCTTACAGTATTCTGATGGAGCCGTTTGGGGTTTTTTCTCACTCTTAAGTGAGGCAAAGAGTTACTGATACCAGCTATCTGTATACAGTACATTTCCCAGCATTGTACTGGAGTCACTCAGAATACTGTGGTGTTGTGTTGGATATTATTGTGCTTTTATTTGTGTTTCCTGAGTGCGTGTGTGTGTGTGTGTGTGTGTGTGTGTGTGTGTGTGTGTGTGTGGATTGGACGAGTCCGTGTCTGCATGTGGGCTCTTGGTCAGGGTCTTTGCACATCTTTAACCTCTTCATTACCGACTCATTCCTTCCTTTTCACAACATTTCTCTCTTTCTTTCTTATAATCTTTTCTTTACGTATCGTTACAGCACCATTCTTTTTCAGTAATAATGATTTAACCTGTGATGTTTATCTCTTCCATGAAGTATATATTAGTTGTTCCATGTTATGACTCTATTAGGCTTGGGGTGGGTTGATGTTGTGTTTAAAATGTCCTCGCAATCTAAAGTCATTTTTGACCAAGTATTCGAAAACCTACTTTAGGAGTTACTGATAAGAAAAGTAGTGAGATGAACAGCAACACCATTAGGCTAAATGCATCAAAACTCAGAGCTGTTTAACAATCAAGGAGGAAAAGATGTCCCAACTTACCAGGGAACTAGCCTAATTGGCTAGCTACGTTGTGTAGCTATCAGCGGTTATTTAGTCTCAATCTTGACAAGATTGTAGATTTGGACTGGAGAATTATGCCTTTCCACCAATGATGTGTGCCCTTTTTTCTCTTGTCGTTTTGGTCTTCACCAGGTCTTAAACCTATTAAAACTTAAGTTATTAAACCAAAAGGAAGGCTCTCTTTTGTAGAGGTACTGTACATGGAGCATGTAGATGTAGTTGACTGAGTATGTCAACCATTCTGGTCCCATTGATATGGTTGATTTACAGCTGCAGGGAAAATACAATTTGCTGTCTCATAGGTTGTGCAAATGGACACACATTTGATTATGCTGTAGCTATGGTTAGGCTTATTGACGACTTCTTCATCTGGTACTTTTCATTTACCTATCAAACTTTTCACAATATACCTGTGTACACCATCACTGTTGTTTCATTAGCCCATCTCAGCACTACTGTCTGCCACTGTAAATCAATAGTGTAAGGGTACTCTTAGTGTTTTCCCTTTCAATAACAAATGCTTATGGAATCAGAACATGAGTTGGCATAATTATGCCGCATCTGTCCATGCGTCTTTAAAGCTATTCATATACTCTGAAAGTTTAGCTTTTAGAGTTTAGCTTTATGCTAAATAAGGCTTTATTACACATCATTTTGAAAAAGGAATTGCAACATATTTTGCACTGTTCGAGTAAGATGTAACTAAATGAACTAAACTAAACTAAACTATAACTTTAACTAGCTTTGAGAGACTGGGAAAATGCATTTGAAATATAATATGAATAATGAAACAGTTGGTGGTTCCCAAATTCTTTTCCAGAATTTAGGCTTTTTCAATCAACAAAGCCACCAGCTGTCCTGTATTTACACTGGTTTGTGACCCATAAGATGAACCATTTGGAAAGATTAACTGGATTGATACCGGAATAGTTGGTTCAGAGCTGGTGCTGAATAGTTGACAAGTTTTTGAGAACTGGAGTCTGCTACTGTTGAACTACACTGACAAGTTTGTAAAGAAAGTAGTTCTGTGTTCGAAGGCAAATATTTTAGTGGTTTTTCGACCTTGTAATGATAATAGACTGTTATAACTAGTCGAGCTAGCTGTTCTTAAAAGGACTACAAATGAGTGTCTATAAGTGTGGATGTGAGTGTGTCTGTGTGTGAGTGAGAGAGATGAAAGTACAAAACAAACCTGCTGTACACCCCTAACCAATGTGCTACTTGCTGTGTGCTCATGTTCTCTCTTGCGGCTCATTTGAGCAGGCCTTCATGTTGTCTCTCAGTGCATTTGTGAGCCGCTGTTTCCACTTCATAAGATTCAATCCATTTGCTGTCTTTTTTTTTATTATTTATTTTTTGTTCTGTGGCTTTCACTCGACTACTTTTTTGCTTGTTTTTTTTTCATGGGTCTTTTCTGTTAGACATGGTTGGCATGGTGTCTCTCACTGGTTCTTTGGGGCTATTGGCTGGCTTAGAGAGGTCAAAGGTCAAAGGCTGATGGACTGTTGAGGTTTCAAGGAGGTGCTGTGTGTTTGCTGACCACTCTCTTCCCATTTCCCCTTCTCTCTATCCTGTCGCTTGTCTTATTCTTGTTTCCTCCTGATGCCTCTATTCCATACTACTTTCTCCCATTCTCTTACCCCCTACCTGGCCCTAACTGCCCCCTTACAACTGCCCCCTCCTGCCCTCTCCTACCCCCTTACTCAAACCCATCTCACCATGCACCCCAATGCCCTACCCTACCTACTCCTCCCCTCCTGTACTCTTCTATCCCCCGACCCCCCATCCAGGTAGTGAGCCAGCGGTTTCCCCAGAACAGCATAGGTGCCGTGGGCAGTGCCATGTTCCTGCGCTTCATTAACCCGGCCATCGTGTCCCCGTACGAGGCTGGCATCCTGGACAAGAAGCCTCCACCCAGGATAGAACGGGGACTCAAGCTCATGTCCAAGGTAAGTACGTGTGAAAGGGTACAATTTTGAAGCCAAGCTCATGGCTCAAAGCATGTTTCCATTGGAAGGACAGGATGTGGTCCTGCAAGGTGACGCAGATTCCAGATGAGATTTGGAGGCCAGCTTGTGTGGTAGAGCTTTCCTACTCAAGAGTGGACATGCCTATCTGGTGTTGACATGTTTTGTAAATGTAACAGATGGCAACTAGCCTGTTCTAGCTGGCGGCCCGTTATGAATCTTTAGTGGTTAGAGCGTTCAACTCCTATGCCGTGTCTTTGATGTATAGTAGTTGACAGGTGTTGGGTTCGAGACCTGGGAGCAGTCGAACCGCCTTCAGCTACATAAAGTAGTTCCCGGACATCAGAATATTGGACACTGGGCTCATTGACTTACAGTAAGTCATTTCTCTCTGTCTCTGTCATTTTCTCCCTCTGCCTTATTACACAGATCCTCCAGAGCATCGCCAACCATGTCCTATTCACCAAGGAGGAGCACATGAGGCCTTTCAACGACTTTGTAAAGAGCAATTTTGATGCAGCCAGACGGTAAATTCTACTTGTGTAACTTGAATGCATACATATGCTAAATTCTGAAGGTATCGTGGCTCAATTGTCAAAGGTGCCATTATACCATAAATCCAGAGACTCGGGTTTGATTCCAACCTGAGTTAATTTCCCAATTCCTCCCCACCTCCTGCTTATTTCATGTCTGTCTACACTATCCTGTCACAATAAAGCCTCAAAAACTTCTTTTAAAAAAAGCCAAGTTCTGCTCAGTCCAGATGAGCCTGATGTTCTGTGTGCTGTCTGTCACTCTTGAGACACCCGGTAGATTTCTCTGTTGTCTGTTTTGCAGGTTCTTCCTGGACATTGCCTCAGACTCCCCTCCGAGTGACTCCGTTAATCACAGCCTATCCTTCATCAGCGATGGCAACGTCCTCGCCCTGCATCGCCTGCTGTGGAACAATCAGGAGCGAATTGGCCAGTACCTGTCAAGCAGCAGGTCAGTTTACCTGACATGCACACACCGCAGCTCTTCGGAGCCTAAATAATAACGAAATTACAAATACACTTTTTTTTGGCATTTGGTCAGAAAAGCTGTCTTTCCACACTGAAACAAGCAAACACATGCACGGCAACACAAACAACAGCTTAAAAGGAAACAACGTAGCATGATGGCTTCTGTTAAACACATTGCAGATAGCCTAGGTTAGGTAGCTTAGCTTAAATAATGGATGCATTAATGGAGAGGTATTTAGCTCATTTTATCTCCCGGTAATTTCCTGATTCAGAAGCAATTTGGTCCCGTCTAGCTAACGAGGCACAGGAATTTGGTTTTGATGGCTTCATAATAATAAACAAAAGAAACATAGTCTCTAGTAGCGGCCTAGTCTATTGCCAGACACTGTGTGAATTCGTCATCCCCACTGAGCAATAAGCCACTCCGTTGGTTCCTGAAAAAGTTCCTGGGATTTGTTTGTTTCCGTATGTTTATTCATGTTGTTTACACATCTGCTCCTTTGTCTCTTTTCCTCAATAGTGAGCTGATATGGGGGTCTTGTTGTTTTTACAGTTTGCAAGTGAACAGAATGAGTACTTAAAGGAGAGTACCGGAGTGAATTCAAGCATAGCCCTGTTGAAAGAGCTTGCTAAATGCGCTAGTTAGCGAGTGGAACAAAATAATTTGGTACAGCACAGACCGAACGCGAACGCAGAAGCGAACAGGCACTTTACACTGAATCAATGGGACCTGACTGTTGGAAACCGAAAGTAAGATCTGAGGTTACATTGACTCAATGTAAAGTGTTTCGCGTTCGCGTTAGGTCTGTGCTGTTCGAAAATCTTTCATTTCATGCGAAATATATCGTTGTTAGAAGGCTCGTGCAGCAGGACTATGCTTAAACCTACTCCGGTATATTGCTTTCAAAGTCAGTCATCAAAGCACTGGAGACACTTGACCTTGAAATTGGACTTTTTCTTCATCTACATTAAGCACAAATTTTAATGTTACTCATGGGTGCTCCCCGTACTGTCTGAAAAGCGGCGCAAGACAATGTATTATAGTTGTGTTCTCTACAAATAAAATTGAATTGAGTTGAATTGAATTGAATGCCTTGAATTGAATGCCAAATTTGCCTTTAGGCAAATATGGGTTTGAGAATGAGACAAACAGCTTGTTATTAACAGGAAATAAGTCGGTAAATATCCACAAAACAAGTCTTATTTTAAAGAGTCTCTTCTTTTTTTCAGAGATCACAAAGCAGTTGGTCGGAGGCCCTTTGACAAAATGGCGACTCTTCTGGCCTACCTGGGTCCTCCAGAACACAAGCCCGTGGCCGACACTCACTGGTCCAGTCTTAACCTCACTAGCTCCAAGTTTGAGGAGTTCATGACCAGGTATTATGACTCTCTTTGCTTTTTCCTTTGCTGTTAAAAAGGTTTAGTAGTGGCATTTGAGCTTACCACTTAATGGTATTTTTTGACCTCAACGGTACCTTCCAGGCCACACTGCCTTCAAGGCATTACCTTAACCCTAGTCTTAACTGCCTTAGTCCTCACCTCATTTGGAGGTTAGTGCCTTGAGGGCAGAAAAGACCAAAATACCCATTTTACCTAATATAATTAATCAGAGTTGTAGGGCACTGCATCTAAGACTTTGATATGTACATAGGCACCAAGTACACGAAAAGGAGGAATTCAAAGCCTTGAAGACCCTCAACATCTTTTATCAGGCTGGGACCTCAAAGAGTGGGAACCCTGTCTTCTACTATGTGGCTAGGAGGTAAGTTTTAGGTCATACCTTTTTACCTCATTAGAGTTACTGTAGTTAGATATGCTCAACTCTCACCCAAATGTAGACATTGAGTTTTTTTATAGTGTAACTATTTTGGAATTGCCTAAAAGGCCAGTTTCTGTTTCTCATGCCATGTGACATGACATGAACAAACGGACAGTGTTGTCAGCTTTGATTTACTCTGACCCCAGCCAAAAACCAGCATCTCTGAATGTGGCAGATGTTTTGGTGCTGTGATCACCGATTTTGGTAGTTATGGTAGCCCTAATGAAAACTCAACTGTAGCAGGGTGCAGTATAATTCCATTGTCCGGTTAGGCCCATATATTTTAGTGAGGTTGCCCCTGCAGGCCTATAGTCAAAGAATATAAGTAGGTTGCATTACCGTGACGGTTTAATTCAAGATGACAATGTCTCTTTTAAAAAAGAAGTAAATAACTAAAATATGCAGGTTGGGTCCATTTAAATTCTCTAAATTATTTTATCAGAATTTTTTTTATCAGAAAATAACTAGTTATTGTACTGGCAGCTTTATTAAAAAGTAAAAAAATATATACATTTTTCAATCGGAATTTCTATGCATTAAAAACATTGAGTATATTGTCACATCCTTTTTTATTTTTCAATTTGTGTTACATTTATTCAATATATTATTCTTTACATATATAGTTGGTTATTTACTTTCCGCTACTTCAATTCAGGCTGGAAAGTGAAATTTCTAATAAACTTTTAACTTGTTTAATTACCTATTTAAGTGAATTGATTATAATGGCAAGCTAGTTCAGAGCACAAAGATCAGTAACCAAAAGCACTATTCCAGAAGAAAAGCAACACGCACAGTCATCTCAGTCCCGTGACCGTCTTGTGCATGCACACAGTCCAGAATAATGAGTGGATTTCCAGCAAGCCTGTTGAGTACAGTAGGGCTCTGGGTGCCATTTCTCTGTGTTTGCTTATATCGTTCCGCTGATATCGTTGTGAAGGACAAAGCAGGTCAATGACAGGGTGAGTACTCCAGCCAGGCTGATCGGTGTGGCCTGTGGGAGGGCAGAGCTGGTGCCATTGCCGGTGCTGTTGCTGTACTGGGTGCCATTCTTGACGCTTTGGCCCTTCTCCATGTGTGCGCTTAGGAGCATCAGGACGATGAGCATGTGCTGAAACATTGTGTGGAGCGTCCTGGCTAAAACAAGCAACGAGATTAAAAATTATATGGTGTTAATATATATTTAAATTTTTCTTAATTCAAATTAATTTAATTTTTTGCTTTCCTTTTCCTCTGGCCCACCTCTGGTTATAATTTTATGATCAGTAATAAAGCACCAAAGTAATAACTGTTTACAAATGCAAACAACTATTCTATTAACTAACTATTCTATAATTATTCTAACCACACAATGTACTATGCCATGTAAACTTTTACTTTTACAAATTTTACTTTATGTGTACAGCATTGTGTATGGCACAGTATATATCCATCCCTTCCTCTACAACAGTGAAGTAGTAGTGCAGTCTAACAACACGAGCAAAATATATAATAGCAAACTAGGCTATATTAGTCATCTTCAGATTACATATCTTAGAAATACATGTATTAAAGATGTAATAAATGTATCAAAGTAAATTTCCTTAAAGGTTGACACATTACATTCTCATTTTGCATCTATATAAAGTAACTGTGATCTGTACTCTTTTAGTTTAACAAAAAGAATTCCTTTTTTCCTTAACCAACACTGAAGGGTTTAATGTCTGTGAGACTTACCAGTTGTTGTTCTGTACGTTCCAGAAAGAGAAGGGTAATGTTGAAGGACTTTGTTTAAACATACCTGTTTTATCACCTCATGCAAATGTATTGTGACGTCATGATATTGCATTACCTGAATCAAAAGTCCCTATTGGAGAACCAAAATAAGCGGCACTCTGTTCTTGCAATGAGCAGGAAATGGTTGATCCTTGCATGAGCGGAAAATGTGACAACAGGCCTCTGTATGTGTCTGTTCAGGTCAGTGTTTTTTTCTTTTTTTTTACTTCCGGCAAAAAGTTTTGGTGAGGTTTGTCTGTTTGTATGTCTGTGTTCAGTGCAGGATTATGCAAAAATGACCACCTATGGCCTACATTAGATACATTACGGAAGCATTGAGTCAAAGTGGCGTCTACTGTAATCAGTGCGACAGTGTTGGATATACTGTACAGTATTTTCTCGAACTAATCTGATAATGCCTTGGCCCGATAGTACTCACATTGACCCAGGTGTTTATTGGCTTTTGTTAGTGATACAATAGAAGTGACAGAACGAAAAACCTTTTTTTACCATAGCTTTGTTGAACTGGGAGAGTTTACATGACAGCAGAGCTGTCATATATTCACACATTACTTAACATAATACCTCGGTAAGATATCTGGCAAAGCCCTAGGCCCCTTGTAAGTTCCAGTTGTGTCAGCAAAACAAAGCTGTTTCCCAACAGTCCTGCCTATAAACCTACATCGAGGATGCAAATCACATTGTAATTAAAATGGTAAGCTCCAGCTATGTGACATGACCGATTGTGAACAGACTGTTTGTGTGAAACTCCTGGCGAATATGCATATTATGTAACTTTGGCTGGGAGGCAGGGATGAACTCACAAGACCGCACCTATGTATTTATTGGAATGTCCGCTGAACATTAGTTGTTGAATAAGCACCAGGTCATGATTTCAGAAGAAAGCAGAATTAAGAAAAGAATTCCATCTCCTTCTTATACACCTTAGAGAGGTTGAAGGTTGCAGTGGTGATACAGCTTTCTAGAAACCTAGCTAGTATGCTAATATCCTTTGTTGGATTTTGTTGGAAATTGTAGGTTTGAATTCCAGCTGTGCCACCGTTGTGCCTTAAGTTGCTCTAGGGGAGACTGGCCCTGAAGGATAGGATAGCCCCATGATATCCCCATCTGCATGTCCAGTCACTTTTCTTGACCTTAGTTGTAAAAATCAGAAAGTCAAAGGGGAATTCATAAGATTTAGACAGCATTAGTGTTTAAAGAATCCACATGCAATCAGCAGCCCTAATAATCCAGTGCATTCTATGCTCATGCTGTAGGATACATATTGAAGCATCTGTTCTATTTTTGTAATTCAAACTAGCTCAGTGATCCTTTCCTTGTCTGTGTGTAAGTGTGATCATAGTATGTCATTTAGTTGTGAACTGTGAATGACAGTCAAGCAGAAACATAGGGAATCTACAGTATAGCCACAAGACATTGCATAGTTGGCACACACAGTCGAGAGCATCCAAAGACAAGCATGATTCATGAAGCACACTGGTTCTTGTTTATGTATTGTTGGTTTTTACTTTTCTTTACCAGGATATATGGTTATCCATTTCAGAGCCATACATTTTTTTTCCCAACAACATATTTCAGAAGTTGGCTAAGTTGTTTGGAAGCAGAGTCGAGGGATGAATACATTATAATGCACACATTGTTTAGTTTTGGGTTTTTATCACATTCTGTATGTACTGTATTGTCATCTTGTTTACATTCAAGCCAGACAGGGATATGATGGGAGAAGGGTATGGAGAAGGAGGGGGAAGAGAGAAGGCCTTTTATAATCAGAAGCCAAAATCAACTTCATCACATATGCACTGATGGTATGGATGGACCGCTGATGGAGAGACAAGGCTGGAGTTCATAAAGGAAGGCAGTCAGAAGCCCTTGAGGGTAGCCAAGGCAAATAAAAGGCTGAAGGCAAGCGTTTGGTCCATAGTAGCGTGCAGGTTCTGGCTCGTGCTGCGTGCCCTTACGGGTACAACCTTTTTGGTGGCCCGTACGAGGACGGCTGTGCTCGTTTTGGCCCCGAGGCCGCGGTGTGGTGTGACCGCCAACGCTTTGCTGGCGTCTCTGGATAGTGTCTGCTCTGAGACCTCTGCCGAGAGGCTCTCGTTGTTGTCTTGGCTGTGTGGGTTGATCAGTGCCCACTTGGACAGGTAGCCTGACGTCACAGCCTGCATAGAGGGCCCGTTGAGGTCACTGGGCTCCCGGAGAAGACGGTTGCGTGCGTCTGTGCCCAGCGGGTGTTCTGTGTAGGAGGCGTAGGAGTGCCAGGCTCCAGTGGCGATGTGAGCCTCTCCGCAAATGTGCCTAGTGTGGCACGGACACCCCAGCACGCGGGCGCTGGTCTGCTGCACCCATTCTAGAAGGTGGGTGATGTTCTCCTCCTCATCACAAGCCCATGGGTTGTCCCCCAATGTGAGCAGCTTAAGGCCCTCCAGACGCACAAACGTCCCATCCCCCACCCAAGCGAAGCGGTTACCATGGAGATAGAACTTCTCAAGTCTCGGGAGCCGGTCCAACGAGCCAGGCAGGATCTGCAAAAGGTAGTTGTGCGAGAGGTCCACCATATGCAGGTTGTGGGGCATGTTGGTGGGCACGGTCCAGAATTTGTTGTGGCTAAGGTTGAGGGCTTCCAAGGCCGGTAGGGTGTTGTTTATGAACACTACGCGGTCCAGCTCGTTCCATGACAGATCCAGACTCCGAAGATTCCAATGGTAGGCGGTGTCGTTTTTGTCCAGCTGCCGCAAGTAGTTCTTGGAGGCACGGATGTCCCACAACGCCCTTGGGAGGCCCGAAGGAAACCGATCGAAGCGGTTGTGGGACACGTCCAGCGTTCTTAGGTGGGCAAAGTGGCTTAGCAGGCCGTCCAGATCCTGGAGGTGGTTGTGGGAGAGGTTTAGAGAGCGGATGTTGTGTTGAAGGCCGTCGGGCAGCTTGGCGAGTCCTCGGTTGGAGCAGTCCACCACACGGTGGCCGCGGCTACAGGAGCACATGGACGGGCACACGGCCACGGCGCGCATGCCCAACAACAGCACGGGCAGCAGCGGTGCCAGGAGGCAGACGCGACACAGGAACGCAGCCATGCTCACAGATGCTGTCCTAAGGAAACAACATGCAGGGTTAGCATACTATATACTGTGTAGACACACACACACACACACACACACACACACACACACACACACACACACACACACACACTCACACAAGGACTGTACTGACTAAGTTAGCAATTTTGTTGGTTGCAATGCAATTTCCTGTTACCAACCAACTAAGTTGCTAACTGGTTAGGCAGCTAACTAGTAAGCAGCTATGCTTTTGGGGAAACGGATGCCAGAAAGCCTCGATTAAGTTGAACCCAATATGGTTTTCAGAGATGCATGCACAGATGGGTAAATGTTAATTAATGCATTCGGTGTCTTTTTCTTTTTGGGTAATTTTGGCTTTGAGCTTTAGCAGAGGCAGAATGAAGTCTGTGCAACACTCCAGGCCCATTATGTTGAAAGTGAATTGCTTCAAGGGACTTGATGTAATTGGATATGGCATGCACAATGTTTTCTAGAAGTGCTGGTTCTAGCTAGACATGTGGATAATATCAAGGCTTTTCTATTTGTTTCTTATCAGACATCACACTAAGAAAGCCCTAATCTAGCCTGGACTTTGAGATGTAATCTGTATTTCCAGAAATAAACATCAGGCTGTCTCTGGTTTCGTAGTTTTCCCCTCCAGCTCTCATTTATCCCTCGACACTGTGCTCTTACTACAGCATCTGTTGTAGTGAGGAAGCTTAAAGGAAGTACATTTGTACACACATAGTTGACAACACAGTTGTTGTCAGTTGGGACAATACTCTGTAATATTTGTTCACACTATAATCTGCATGCAGGGCGTCAGCTTTGCGAATGCTAGTGGAATGGTGCGAGTTCAGATGGGAAATATATGCTGCATTATATGTTTATGGTGTGGCAGTTGACTGTTGAGATTGAGATTATATGGAGTTGACAGATCGAGATATCAGTATTTACGTAATTGGAGTTACTGTACTAAAGCTCACAGTGTAATAAAACTGAGTGCAGTGTTGAATGACTGTGTGTCATAAATGTCCTAAATGTCTTGATGGTGTTGATTTAGAGAGCGCCTATGACAGGTGGCTAAGTGAATGCAGTCGCAGCAGAGCTTGTCATTTAAACACCCTCATAAGCCTTTTATGAACCGTGATTTAGGGTTAACCAGGGTGACCAAGGTCTGCACAAGAGACGCACAAATACCGAATTGCGGACCACTGCAGCAGATAGATAGGGACTGACTGCTTATCACTGTGGGACTCAATCTTTGCTTTATGGCTGCAGTCTCTCTGCCCGCCTGCCTGCCTGCCTGCACAGTCCACCCTTGCCTGTCGGTCACCATCTGCTGCAACCAGCCCCAGCAGCTAATCAGCCCCAGCCGTGGCTAGCGAGCTAAAGTACCTACATGTAGTGCTTCTGGGGTAGGGGGGGAGGGAGGTCGTTTGGAAAAGACCCCAGGGCCCTTCTTGCCCGAGGGGCTGCTTCTCTGGGTGCCATGCAGTTAAGGGCAGCTTGAGCCCCTGCCAGCAGGAGTGTGTGTGTTTTTGCTGCAATCTGCTTGTTGGGGTTGTGTTGAGCCTTGTTCTACCTGCTCTGTCCTCCTGTCTCTGAACCTAAGAGTGCATTGCCACAGTGCACAATCTGGGGCATCTCAGGACAGTCTGTGTGTGTGTGTTTGTGTGTGTGTGTGTGTGTGTGTGTGAGAGAGAGAGAGACACTCAGGAAGACACTATAGCGTGTTTGTGTGTGTGTGTGTCCCTTTTCTTTTCATGTGGTGTCTCGATATTTCTCTCTTTTCCGCTCTTGCCCCCCCACCCATATATGTGTGTCTTGTGTGTAGCAGCGGGCAAGCTGGCAACCGGCTTCTAGAAACTTCTCCCAGGGCATGCTCACAGACTAGCGCTAGTTCATCTTTTGCCGGCAGTCTTGATTTACTAAGGTCATATAGAAATCGAGGCATTCCAAATCTATTCATTCATTTGATAGTAGCACACTGGTGTGCCCACATGCATTATGTAACATTGTCCTCATAGGTAGACAGTCAACCAGCTAGTTAGAAGGAGTTAAACTCGGGAGGATGTGAGTTGTGACGAACAGAAGAGCGTATTTGTTCTGCCTCATCTGCAGCGAGACTGAGCGGGGGCTCTTCACCTCCTAAGCACACTGGTGAAGTGGAGTGCATTTACAGTACTGCAGTCTGCCCCAGTACATTTGGAAGAAAATAGAATTCACTGTGGCCTGTACGAATAACACGCTGTGTGTGCACCTGCTCTCTCTGTCTCATGCTTTATGTTCGTGTGTGTGTGTCTCAGCATTTCTCCCACACCTCTGCCGACATGCCTTTCCATGCCAATTATTGCTTACCTGATCCTTTCCATCACTTAGAAGTCATTTCTCTCTCTTCCTCTCTCTCACTCTCTCTCTCTCTTTTTTCTCCTCTGTCGTTTTTGTTGATCTCTCTCGGTCCTCCACCCTCCAACCTCCTCTTTTTTTTTTTTTCTCCGACCCCCCCTTTCCCCTCCGTCTGTCGCGTCTCTCAGCTCCTGTTTTTTTCCCCCCCTATAACACCAAAGGAACCAAGCAGCACTCGTTTTTATTTTTATTTTTATCTTTTCCCAAGTTGATCCCTTCTCCTCTGTTGTAGCTCTTCGCTAGGCTGGTCCCGTCTCGTTATAATCCCAGACGCCAAAGTGCTTTAGTCCTGTAGTGTCCTGTAGTGTCCAGTGGTCCTGTAGTCCAGTGATCCCCCCCGGCTTCCCTGCCCCCTCCTTGGCTCTGTCTGGATGGCAGTGTGTTATGTCCTGGGGTTAGGTTGTTGGTTGGCAGCCAGTGAGCTCTGCTCTGCTCTGCCCCACACTGCTCAGCCCTCCCCTGCACCGCTCTCTCCCCCTGGCATAGCAATAATGTCCTGTTCCGCCTGCGAAAGAAGCGTCCTACGACACCTTCGTTCCTGCTCCTCCTCCTCCTCCTCCTCCTCTTGCTCTCTTTCTCTCTTCTCTGTTGCTGCTACTGCAGGTTGCTCTCTCTCTCGCTTGCTCGCTCGCTCACTCACCCACTAACTCACTCACCACTTAACTATATGTTCACTAGAGAGGGAGAGCTGATGGGGAAGGACTGAATGTGAGAGTTGGATAAGTGTGTGAGTCTGATGAAAAGAGAGAGGGTGGGAGAAAGAGGGAGAGATGCAGAGAGAGAGAGAGAGAGAGAGAGGGAGAGGGAGAGAGGGAATGATGGAGGGAAATGAGACTGACTATCAGGTTGGGGAATGTGTGGGGTGAAGTGGGTAGAGAGGGAGGGTCTAGATGAGACTGCTTGGGATGGGGAGGCTGAGGGTAGAGCTGGTGAATTGCAGCAGAGGGAAGAAGAGAGAGAGAGAGAGAGAGAGAGAGAGTTTGTGTGTGCGTGTGTGTGTGTGTGTGTGTGTGTGTGTGTGTGTGTGTGTGTGTGTGTGTGTGTGTGTGTGTGAGTGAATGAATGCCCCCTCTGCTGCTGATGAGGCTGGAGCTGGGGAGGTGCTGACTGCAATCTTTTGCATTCAGCATCCGTACACTTCACCAAATCAACCCCCCCTCTCTCTCTCACTCTCCATCTATCTCTCTCCCTTGCTCTCCCCCATCCTCTCTTCCTCTCTTTCCCTCTCTCTCTCCTTCCTCTCTCCCTGCTCTCTCCCATGATTCTAAATTTGCCTCTTTCAGACACATTCACAGACACCCTCACCTTCTCACAACATGTCCTGGAAAACCGCCATCTCCCGAAGTGACCTTCATAGACACACATGCACACTCATCTACACACACACACACACACACACACCATGCACATTGTTCTCCAGCCAAATGTTTTTGTATGCATCCCAACACACACACACACACACACACACACACACACACACACACACACACACACACACACACACACACACACACGCACAACTCACAGTACATGGACATAGACATGCAGATAATTACTACTCTGTTGTGTGCACCCAGGAGAGTCTTAGTATTTTACCCCTCCTCTCTCTATTCACCCTTTTAACCCTTCAACACTCATTATTTGCGCTACACATACACACACCACCACGCGCGCACACACACACACACACACACACACACACACACACACACACACACACACACACACACACACACACACACACACACACACACACACACACACACACCAGCCCACACCACACCACACACACACACACCAGCCCACACCAGACGCACACACACCAGACACACACGCACAACGGAGAGAGTGAGAGAATACTCCACATAATTTAATAGGACTGATTGTGTACCAGTGCACTGGTTCATGTGTCCTCCTTTAGTAAGTGTTTCATTAATGCTGTATGAGTCAAGTGGGGTTATGTGATTATAAGGGCCTGAGTTGAGAGTGGATGAGGACACAGGACAGCTACCCGCCCCAGATTTTCTCTACCAGGGAACTGGTAGAGAACAGGTGTGTGTGTTTTGGCCTCTAGGCTACCTGCATTTGTGGAACACAGGTGTGTATGTTGGCCTCAAGACTACCTGCTTTTGTGGCCAAGGGGTATACTGTATATGTTGGCCTTTAGGCTACCTGTTTGTGGAGTGAACAGGTGTGTATGTTGGTGTATGTATGCTACCTGTGTTTGCTACAGTGCAGTAGATCATTATTTGGGCATGTTGCTTATGATGCATATTTGTCTCTTCCTATTTCTACAACTTACACGCATGCTAAGAGCCATCCACCACATAGACTAAAAAAATGTTGACTGTAGCACAAATAGTTACAATTATCTGGTACCATGTTAAAGCATTTGTACAATTTGGACATTTTTTAGAAAAAAAATTATGCTTATATCTGTCCAAAGTTGTTAAATCCTTTACTCTCTAGAGAGTCCCTGGAATCTGTTTCATAGCTGGTATTTCTGATGACTGTTTTGGGTTTTGGTCTGCCCTGTTGAACTTGCCTGGTATTCTCAGTGACACTGCAATGATCTTCATTTGCATGCCTTTTGTAGTCTTTAGATGTGCAATGTGGTTGGCATCTATTAGTCTGAATATGAGAAGAGCTAAAATTCAATCACCCAAAGCTGGAAAACTATTTGTTTTGGTGTTCAGACAGACACATAACAAGGGTAAGGTGTTTTAAAATGATCATATGGCTAAATTGAGGAAGACGAAAGAAGAAGTGAGTCATCAGGCACGCTTGTGTCAGCATGCCTTTCTCTCTGTGATGTGTTTCATTGGGAGCAGAGTGGCGCTCCTCGTCCTCAGGATTTCCCTTAAGTATGATGGGTCAGATGTCTGTTAGGTCAGATGTGCACAATCAGCCCTATTGCATCATATCATATGGAGCAGTCTCTCTCTCTCTCTCTCTCTCTCTCTCTCTCTCTCTCTCTCTCTCTCTCTCTCTCTCTCTCTCAGTATCTCTCAGTAATACTTGGTGTGTTTGGTAATGGACGCTGTGTAATATTGGTCATTTCATTTGCAATTAAATTCAAAGTACACCAAGTATAATCTCATGCATGATGATTAGTGAACATACTGTTTAACTTGTCACAGTACCATTTCATTAGTGAAGACCCTGTCTGATTGTGATTACTGGAATTATTATTTAAAATTAGACCCACTGTGCTGCCTGTGGTTCAGCTCTGCCATCTTTCTCTTACCTGAGCACAAAGCTTTGTTGTACTCAAAAGTGACAAGTGAAAGTCTGAGAGGCGATTTATATATGTGTTACTTCCTGCTGTATGGTTGGGGTTTCAGGATGTAGAGACACGGTGCTATGGTTAGACAAAGCTGTTTCTGTTTCTTGATAAGAGCTGTGAGACGGCGCTTGTTGGATGAGCGCTTCTCACATGGCAGTTAACACATCTCGTGAGCAGTTAGGCCTCTTTCAGAACGAAAACATTTCCCAATTCACATTAAGTTGCTGTCGTCAGTCCTATGAAGTTTAACCAGTTCTAGAGAGTAGTCTCTAGCTATCTAGTCATAGTCTTAAACAACACACCAACAGCCATTACCCTCCAGCACATTTTTAGCTATCTTGTCATAATATTAAGCAACACATTGCCATCCTTTCTTCTGTCTCACATTTTCATACTACTAAGACGTAGGGAGATCTAAGGTGCCTGATTGGGTTTGTCACTGGTGGGTCTGTTTCCTCTGACACTCTCACTCAGTAACATAGGCATGAAATGCGGGCTTGTGACTGAATAGCACACAATGCCTCTGCTATTTTTGCTACCTCAGGTTTAGACTGCGATCGCCTCTCTCCGCATCACTCAGATATTTGAGTTTCTTCAGAGCAACCTTTTATACTAGATAGTAGTAGTACTTATTTTGGTGCATTGAATTCTTACAATAAAATCGATAAAGATAATCAAAATAAAATTCCTTTTAGAAGTATATGGTAGAATGCATCACAGAAATTTTGATCCATGGAGTGATTTGTAACAAAAGTTAACACATACATGTTAATATCATTATACTGTGTAGGGCAAAAGAAAAACAGATCCTATTTGACCTGACATCCTAGATTTGCTAAATTCCTACGATCATCTTGCTCTCAGCACTCCTGTACAGTAGATCTTTGCTGTGCTGTGCTGTACTGTGCTGCTAAGCTACAGTGGAGTGTCTAGTGTGAATGAGAGATGATGAGGAGTGAGCGCGCTCACATGCTGCAGAGGCAGCACTGCCATGAAGCTTCAGATTTGTAGCAGGTGGCTGCACCAATCAGGGGCGATAAGCAGATCTCTGCATGGGGAGCTGCCCGGCAACACCAATCAGATGTGTTGAAGTTTCCAGTACACTGCAACACTCCTGTATCTTCTGTCGTATATTGTAGGCATAACAAGCCAACCAATCTTCTGTTGATTTATATTATAACTTATACAACTCAGTGCAACTAACAAAAGTGAAAAACACACTAAAATGACTTTTAAAAGATTTGCTTAAAAGCACATTGATTTTACTTTGGAAAATCTTCTGCTCTTTATATAATTGCTCCTGTTCCCAGCATTGCTGATATACAGTACAGACACTCAATTTTATTTGGCCCTTAAAGCCACATGGCAAAATATGCATAACAAAAAAGCTGAAATGCCTCCCCACCCCCTCCCAAAGCAGGTGCAAATATCACATGCCATTGCAGCAGGAAATCCTCAGAATTAAAAGGAAGCTGCCTTTGATGCCTTAAAATAGTCACAGGGTATCGGGCTCTGTGGTCAGCTGACATTTCCTCTTGCGTTTTTGATGCAGAAAGTGCCAGGAATCTGCAGTTGGGTGTTGGCACACTTGTTAACCAGCAGTAAAACCAGCAGCAAAAAATAAAAAACTTGTCAGGAAAGTGAGTGCTCAGTGTTACTTTGTGACACTGCCGGGTCCTTTAGCATCTTCATAGCAGTACCAGATAAAGTGTCAATATGGCGTTAGCTTGGGACATGCAGGTGATGCTAACACCCAGTGTGTCTCCATCTGCTTTGTCTCCAGCCATTCAATATGGGAATCACATTTTAAGGACCTTTTACGTGTGTAGAGTTAAAAATGAACCCCAAGTGGCGCTGTAGCCGACCCTATTTAGTCCAGGCACATTTAGATTGAATTGCATACCACATTGGCCCAGCCTTGTTGTTTAGCCTTTTTGTGTCTGCCTGTTGCCATATGTTTTCTTTGCAGAGCCTGACATTTGCTGGAGAGGCTGTAGCTTTGCAGTAATTCACAGTTAAATGGGTTCCATTCTCAAGTGGTGTTGTCCTGTTTCTCATTCCTCTTTTCTTTCTCTTTTAGAGGTTGACATTCTCTTCTGTCTGCCCTTCATTGTTTGTTAACTAACTGACTGTATCCATTGTTTACCTACAGTACTGTATGTCTGTCTCTCCCTGAAGTGTCAATGTTTTTCCTGAGTAACATCAGACACATCTTAACACAGTACACTCAACTAATTTGCTCAATATTTAACACTGATCAGTTCCACTTCCTACGTCTGTTAACAACACATTAAAGCATCAGTATACACATGACATCTTTGTCTCTTACAGTATATCTTCTAAAATATTCTGTGTGGTTTAATGGTTGGTCAGGCTTCTTTCTCTGTAGTTCTCAGGGTTAAGTCTAAGGTAAGGGCGGGGGTGGAGGGATTTGTGCCTCTGTTGCTTGTGTTGGTTCTTCTAGCGGTGTGTCTTCTGAAGGTGGCTGGTCCAGCTCTGGAGGTGGAGGAGGCATGTCTGTGGGGACAGTCGCTGGTGTTGTCTCTTCTGAAGGTGGATGGTCTATCTCTGGAGGTGGTGGAAGGATGTCTGTTGAGGCGGTTGCTGGTGATGTCTCTTCTGAAGATGGCTGTTCAGTCTCTGGAGGTGGAGGAGGGATGTCTGTGTTGGTGGTTGCTGGTGGTGGCTGAGCTGACGGAGTCTTATTTGGATCTGCGTCAGAGCTGTTTCTGTCCTCTTTAATGACAGTGGTTGGATTGGGGTCGTGGTTAGCTGCTTCCGCAGTCATTTGGAGATTCTCTGAGAAAGATACTACTGTACTGTTCACGTCCTGCTTGTTTTCAGTTTCTTCTTTCATCTCTTGAGAGGTTCCATTGGCTGCTTTGATTTCAGGGGTGTTGCTTTGTCCAAATGTGGTAGCTTGCAGAATTTCCATATCAAGGCCCTCATCCATATCATTAAGGAGAGATTGACGCTTCTGAGGAAGGAACCCAGCGATGGAGATTCTCTTGGAATCTTGTCTGGTGGAATCCCGGTCCCTGCTGAAGTTTGGCTGGGCGCTTCCATCAAGGAATGGGGAGGGACCCGCCCACTCTGAATTCTCTAGTTGTCTCTTCTGCCATTTGTGCTTTTTAACCATGATAAATATGATTCCCACAAACATCATGAGCAAAATCAAGCCGATGATGACGGCAGCAGCGATCCCATGACTCTCATTCGGCTTTTTTCCTGAAGTTGTTTTGGGTTTTTCTGTGTGAACTGTTCTCGTTGTGGTGCTCTTCATTGTGGTCCGCTTCGGCGGGGTTGGCTTTCTTGTATTCCCACCACCTGAACCAGTTGCAGTGGTTGTTTTTGGATTCTCTGATGTACCTTGGGTTAAGAGTCTCTGTTTGGTTGACTTCCTTGGTGACAGAGTTGACTTGCGTATAGAAGGCTCAGCGGTGGTCATTACTGTAAGGTTCCATCTTTCAGACGAATCTGTGCGATGGGCATCTAAAGGGCTTGGAGTTGTTCTCAACAAAGCTGTCGTGTGACTTGCATTCATTTGTACCGCAGAGGTCGAATTTGGTTTCTCTTCATTTGATGCGGTTTGTAGGGCCTTTAGTAAGCCAGGCCTTTCAGTTGTTAGACTCATTGCCTTATACATAGATGATATTGGGGTTTCATGCTTAGCAGTGTACACAGCAGTGTTTGGCTTCTGGCTTGGTTTAATTGTAGTGATGTGTTTGTTCATTGCATGCCCGGTTGTGGTCTCAGGTTGAGAGGGTGTGAAACGTCCTCTCACGGTGGCCTCATCACACTCCAGGGGTGGAAAGATACAAAACAGCAACAGCAGAAGATGTCGAATCTGCTCCATTCTGTTCGCGCTCAACACGGTTTTGGAGAAGTCTAAAAGACAAAGAGTCAAGTGTCCTCTAAGGGTTAGTTTCTGGAAACATTATGTACTTCTGCTCTTTGTTGTTTCATGAAGCACTTGAAAAAAAGATACAATGTGGTGATGGTAATCTGGGTTCGTCTCATGTTTTATAGTGCAGATACAGTATCTTTGCTGTTTGTTGCAACATTATATCAATTCGTATGGTAAGTTTGCAATTTGCAGTTGCTATGCAATGAAAGTTTTGCACAACAATTTGCGACACTTGAGTTTCAAACAGTTTCAGATCAGGAAGACAAACCGTATGAGCGGTTTACAGTATCTTGTAATAAAAACAAAATCATTCAAAATCATCCTTTATATCTTTTATATTGTCATTAAAATGTTTAGAAATTTTAGGAGGTTCTACACACTCGCATCCTTCATCAGGTCGTGTGACCGAAAGCTTGGGTTAATACGTTTTTTGCATTCGAGAGCTTTCTTTCTAAACATTTCATGAGTCTCACTGGCATCTTAGTGGCTGACAGTGTGGTGTAGTATCTTAAAGTTTTGTGAATATCATGATAAAAAGACATGACTCAAATAGCAATCTTATCATATTAGTCATTGAGCTTAGTGTTTAATTTGTAGATGTAGATCTATCAAAAAATACAATTGGCATAAACACTTGGTACTGACCTTCTGTTTCTGCTTCCTACCCCATCCGCTCCTGATGATCAAGTATCGCACGTCCACGTGGATGATATAGCTGATTATCTAATGTGAATGATGTCTTGAACACATGTTCTTGTTCGATGGAAATGATGAAACCACACCTTAACTGTGACAGATCTGGTTTGAGAGAGTGAGGTTTGTGGAAAACGGAACTTAAGGCGGTTGCTTCATATAGGGACAGGAAATGCAGTGAAACCAGGCCCCCCCATCCCCCTCCCCCTTACCCCAAACAGAACATCAAAAAACTGAATTTCTCATTGTTCTTAATAATATAATAAGATAATAAAATGTCGATTGATATCGCTCTTTAATATGCCACTCAATTTTAGTAAGAGAAAGGAAGATGCTTAAATCAGCCTTTCCTTGACAGTGTTACATAAGCAATGTACTTGGTACCGTAGGGTGTGGTAATTGTCAGTTGAATCAATTGAATACACGTGCAATCACTCATGATGATTAGATTGGCCACTAGATGTTGATGCATCTCCTAAACAGACTGTACTCTCTGGTGATCTGCAATAGTGGACATAAGCTGTTCATGATGATTTTAAAATTGTAAAATATTTTGTTGTTATTGTGACTGTGTCATAAATCAATGTTCAGGGAAATGGGATTGTTTTCAGGATTTTATTGAATTTAGAATGCTTTAAAAAAGGGTTTAGAATCTACAAATGACCGAAGTAGACTGTTTTAGTTTGGTAAGTATTATTTAAAGTATTTAATCGTGGATGCACCCACATACACATACACATACACAGGTTGAACAGTTATTCATGACAGACAATATCTTCACTTATTCTACCTACACATTCTGCTTTGTTGTTAAGGGTTGTGTTATTTCAGAAGTCATGATTTAACCCACATTCAAATAATTTTGCAGAAGCAAGACACAGCAAGATAGTTGTATGTTCCTAGTAACATTGTAGTATGAACATGGTATTCTGAGAAAATGGGTATTTAAATTGCATCAAACTGAAGGTTCTCAATTCAATGGATCTTCAGGCAGTAACATTACCAGTATGGAGATGTGTCTTAAATGCTTTCCTTTCTGCCCCGTGGTAAGTTTATTTAGAGCGATCACTTCCTTTTCTACCCAACTGCTTGTTGACGAGTAACCATAGATCTTAAAAATAGGGGGACAAAAACATTCAAAACAAGCAATAAGAAACAAAACCTTTTCAACTGATTAACAACACAGATCTGAAGCCAAGAGCTAAAATACCTCTACCAATCCCCCCCTTTTCAAGATTGCATTGATGTCACACCACCAGTGGAATACCCTCCAAGTCTTTGCCCATCTCCAGGCAGGACTCAGTGGACTTGGAGCCTGGCATAGGGGGTGGTGGTGGAGGAGGTGGTGGCGGTGCGGGCAGCGCGTTGTCCATCTCCCCAATGTCGACTAGCTCCCCCACCGGTGCCACAGTGAGTCCTGGCTGACCCCTGCTGTCCTCGGTCACCAACACCTCGCGCCTCTCCTCACTCCTGTCCTCCTCCTCGTCTTCCTCTTCGTCAAACTCATCCTGGCCCTTGACCTCCTCCAGCATGACACTGGTGTCGCACGGCCCCACAATGCCCCCTCCCTCGGCTTGGGCGGCCGCTCCCCAGTAGCCCGTGCCGCTCACCAGGTCCACATTGCTGCGGGTGTGTCGGCCCGTGTGGCGATGGCGTTGTAGTCGACACACCTGGCATGCCAGCACCAGGATAGTGGCCAGAAGGAACACCACTAAACTGCCCACTGACGCCATCACTACAAAGGCCACCTCTGCTGGAATGCACCCAAAGCCTGAGTCAAACTCGGTGGTGTTGCTAGACATGGTTGGAGTAGTGCCCTCTGTCATGTTATAGTCCGAGGACGTGGCGTCGGTTGTAAATGGTATTGAGGAGGCTACAGTTGAGGTCATTGTCTGGAAACATAGTATAAAAATTATGTTTAAGTGTCGACTTCATCATTTGTTGTGTCTTAGAATCGATTCTAGCCTAATAAAACTTGTCATGATAACTTGAAAATATTGACTTTGTAGTTTTTAATTAACACACACACGTTTAATTAACAGCATTTTGTCAGTGACCGTGTTTGTGAAGAATAGCTTCAGTGGTTCATGAGTAACATTGGCACACCTACCACGACTGTAGCGAAGTTGTAGGAATTGGAAGATAGAACGATATTTGTTGCGTTTTCCCCTGGATGCTGCCCAAATGCCCTCTGCTGTGGTAGAAACGGGAGATGTGCTTGAGGTCTGTGAGCCGCGCCGATCAATGGTCCTCTCCGAGTTGGGCTTGCTTAGCTCTCCGAGTTATTTGGGGGGTTCTCTGAGAGTCGTCTGTCTGTCTCTGTCTGGTTTAGAAGACGTCTTGGTTACTGAAACAAAGATAAAATGAGATACATGATGAAGGCGGATGAATACAGCATGTGGTCACAGTTTAAATAAACAGCCTATCAGACCTCTGCAGGCAATGCATGCTCGCGCATAGTCTTTCTCGCTTTTGCTTTTCTTGTTTGTTTCGTGCTACTGAAGCTATTTGCTTTGACAGCTGAAAGATTGATGTGTTCACAATAGTGTGGAGATAATACACTGATGCTCACACTCCGAGTTGTATTATATAATGCCTTTGTGTGACAGTATAGTGAAACTGATCGCCCAACCTCCTGCTAAGGGCCTCTAGCGAAGCAGCCGTCCCTCATAATCTTGTTTCGCTTTGTGTCTCCCTCTGACCTTAGGTTCAAAACAGGCCAGATCAACGGCGATCTCCTCATCTACCATGTGCTTCTCACCCTAAAGCCCTATTACGCCAAGCCCTATGAGATCGTAGTGGACCTGACCCACGTAGGCCCCAGCAATCGCTTCAAGACCGATTTCCTCTCCAAGTGGTTTGTGGTCTTCCCGAATTTTGCCTACGAGAACGTGGCGGCCGTGTTCGTGTACAACTGCAACACATGGGTTCGGGAGTATACCAAGTACCACGAGCGGCTGCTCACGGGCCTCAAGGGCAGCAAAAAGCTGCTGTTCATCGACTCGCCCGCCCGGCTGGCCGAGCACATCGAGCCGGACCAGCAGAAGCTGCCTGCCGCCACCCTCACCCTAGAGGAGGACCTGAAGGTGTTCCACAACGCTCTCAAGCTGGCTCACAAGGACACCAAGGTCTCCATCAAGGTGAGGTATCAGAGTGTGGATACATTACACACATTTTGGTGTCACGCATTATGAACGTATCTAAACGACAAACATAAGATTTTTACATGCGGTCATACAGAATAAATTACAATAAAATACAATAATAATAATAATAATACTGGTAACCTCCTAATTGAGCAGGTCACATGCAGCCTGTAGTTGATGGGCACAGATATCAAATTCAGGAACTTCTACCTTGTAAATATTTAGTCTAACATTGTGAAACTGGCTAGAGAGAGCGAGAGAGAAGAGAGTGTGCGTGCGTAAGTGAGAGTGTGTGTGTGAGGTTAGTGAACAAATTGGAGAGGGACTTTCCACAAGACTTTTTAAGGACTTCAAGGTGTTCAAGGTGTAAAAGGGAACATTATGTAAAGTGATTAAAGTGAAGAAGAAAAGCTTAATTGTGAGACTTTTCTGTAACAAGATGCTGTTTTATTTTTCCATGTATTGTGTTACTTTTACCAAAATCAAAAATATAGAAAAAAGAAAAAAGAGCATTCTTGATGTGAAGTGTTCATCTCTGAGTCTGAATGTGTTTTGAAGAGCTATTTGCTGCTCAGAACCATTTTACAGTATCAGCCTCCACCTGCTCAGTGTCTAGATCCGAACCCTCTCTCTCGGACAGGTGGGCTCCACCGCAGTGCAGGTGACGTCGGCGGAGAGGACCCGCGTCCTGGGCCAGTCGGTGTTCCTCAACGACATCTACTACGCCTCGGAGGTGGAGGAGATCTGCCTGGTGGACGAGAGCCAGTTCACGTTGACCATCGCCAATCAGGGCACGCCGCTCACCTTCATGCATCAGGAGTGCGAGGCCATCGTTCAGTGCATCATCCATATCCGCACGCGCTGGGAGCTCTCGCAGCCCGACTCCATTCCGCAGCACACCAAGATCCGACCCAAGGATGTGCCAGGAACGCTGCTAAACATCGCCCTGCTCAATTTGGGCAGCTCTGACCCCAGCCTCAGGTGAGTGGAATACCGTAGTTGAGGGTGTGTGCTTTCAGGAGCACTGCAGACATTCTAGTAAGAGACAGTTTTGCCCCTAAAGGCACCTTCCAGGTAGCACAGCCTAAAAAGCACTACCTTAACCCTAACTCTAACTCTAACCCTTCAGCCCTAACCCTAAATTTGGGGGGTGGGGGGGAGTGCCTTGAAGACAGTACTGCCTGGAAGGCACCTTTGAGACAAAAGAGGGCAAAAAAGTCCAAAGATCAGACAGCTCACAGTCACAGTCACTTGCTATGTGACACAATGGCATGGCCACACACATGGTTTAACCACATTGAACAGAGCGGTTGAAGAGGAAGACAATGTTGCTCGTTCATTGTGATGTTCTTGAATAACAAGATAAGGGCTGAATTCTGCAGATCTGTTTTGTTGTTTTGTCAGCATCTATATTCCTTTGTTATAATCCCGCTGGTTCTCCCAACAATTATGTCTTGATTGGCATTGGTGATCTAATCCAGCATCTGTCACTGACAAATGTTTTAGTTCCATTTTGTCCTCTTCCTATGATAAGGCCTTACAGTCCAGTGGAAAGCATTTTCTTTCCTAGACTCAGTTCTTGGTCTAATTCAAAGCACTACTCAGTTCTTGGTCTAATTCAAAGCACTTTGTTCTTTGCAGGTCGGCGGCCTACAACCTTCTCTGTGCCTTAACCTGTACGTTTAACCTGAAGATCGAGGGTCAGCTCCTGGAGACGTCAGGCCTCTGCATCCCAGCCAATAACACCCTCTTCATCGTGTCCATCAGCAAGACACTCGCTGCCAACGAGCCCCACCTCACCCTGGAGTTTCTGGAGGAATGCATCTCTGGCTTCAGCAAGTCCAGTCAGTGACACAGTCATGTCAGGCCAAACATGCTCAATGATGGTGTTTTTTTTTTTGTTTGTTTGTTTGTTTTTTGCCCCTAATGGCACCTTCCAGTTAGCACAGACTAAAAGGCACTACTTTAACCCTAAGCTAAAAGCTAACCCCCTCAGCCTACACCCTAACCCTAAATCGGAGAGGGTATTGGCTTGAAGGCACTATTGAAGGCAATAAAAGACAGACAAACATATAGAACTCTCTAGATCATTTCTCACTATCACACAAACATATACATAATGTTCAGAAATAGAAAGAAGTTGCACAGATGTTTAACATGGACTTCCTCTTTTGGGCCAAAATAGCATGCATACTCACACATGCATACAGTCCTGCCTGTCAAGACGTGCTGATTTGACAAACTCTGAAAGTGTCAGCCCTTGTACTCAAAGTGTCAACAGTCGACTATTCAGTGCACCCTTGTGCATACTTAGCAGCTAGAGCAAGGTGCTAATATTAACAAGTTTGCCACTGCTAAATTAAAGATGTGTAAATATAATGTGTTTACTCAGTACACTAGCGTGTGTGTGTGTGTGTGTGTGTGTGTGTGTGTGTGTGTGTGTGTGTGTATATATATATATATATATATATATATATATATATATATATATATACATACAGAGAGAGAGAGAGAGAGAGAGAGAGAATGTGAACTGTCTATAGTCTGATATTTATGTCTATGTTATGTAACATGTTTATATTCTGTATTATTAGGTTTAGTTGATGTCCTTGTATTCATATTCATTTGGTGCCACACACACACTCACACACTGTATGTTTGTATGCAGGCATCGAGCTAAAGCACTTGTGCCTGGAGTACATGACCCCCTGGTTGCTCAATCTGGTGCGGTTTTGCAAGCACAACGATGACGCCAAACGCCAGCGGGTCACCGCCATCCTGGACAAACTCATCACCATGACCATAAACGAGAAGCAGATGTACCCCTCCATCCAGGCCAAGATCTGGGGCAGTCTGGGACAGGTCTGAATCTATCTGTCTGTCTGTTAGGACCTGGGTGGTATTCTCCAAGGTGCTTAAGTCTAAAAAAGTGCTTAGTGCAGGCTGAAATGCATGGAGCTAAGCGCTTCTTTGGAGTTAAACACCTGGGCGAATACTGGCCTGTCTTTCTGTCTGTCGGTTTCCCCGCCCATGTATGTCACTGTCCAAATCTCTCGCCTCTCTCTCTCTCTCTCTCTCTCTGTTTCTCTCTCTCTCTTTCTCTTTCTCTCTCTCTCTCTCTCTCTCTCTCTGGTTTTCTGCATGTTTCTCTTGTCCTTGTTCGATTTGCTCTATGTCAAATACGTTCACATATCTGCCTAGCTGTCTGTTCATGCTCTGTGGGCATACAGTAAGTCTTGTGTCTTTAAGGCAGCCAAACACTAAGAATAGTGTTAGCTAGCTGATTGTCCACAAAGATAAGCTCCTCTTCCATTCAGGTTTCTTTACACAAAGGCTGAATTAATGGTCACAGTCACTCCTCACAAACAAGTGTAGTTGCTTTATTCAAGAGAAAAGGAGAAATTAGTTTTTTTTTTCTGCCAAATGACGCATCACTGATTGTATTGGAGGCTTTGTTTTGGGGTTGTTCAGTGTTATATTGTAGCTGAAGACTTCAAAAAGGAGTCCTTTTTTAATCATCTCTCTCTTGCACACATATACACTCTCTCTCTCTCTCTCTCTCTCTCTCTCTCTCTCGCTCTCTCTCTCTCTTATTCTTCCCTGGGTTTCTGCTGTGTCAGCAAGCCCAGCTGATGTTCCTCCATCACACTTCCCCCTCACTAACTGTGTCTGTCTGCTTCTGTCCTGTTCTCCCCTCCACCTCTGCCCTGCCTCACCCAGATCACAGACCTGCTGGACGTGGTGCTGGACAGCTTCATCAAAACCAGCGCCACCGGAGGCCTGGGCTCCATCAAGGCCGAGGTCATGGCCGACACCGCTGTGGCTTTGGCCTCGGGCAACGTCAAGCTGGTGTCCAGCAAGGTGAGGCTTTCTTGGGAGAGGCCCTCTTCATTCTTTGTATTGTTTGTTTTCACCCATCTGTCTGATTTGGCCTAACCTGGCTTCTGTTTCCACAAACAATAGTTTGCAATGGGAAATTGCATTGCAACCAAAAAAGTTGCTAACTTGGCACACATTAGTCAGATCTTTGCTTTTGGGAAATGGGCCCCTTTCCATGCCTTCCCATGCAATTCTGCTTGATTATCTTCTCTCTTCAGTTAGATCTGCTAGATCTGGACTTGTCCCATTGAGCTTGTTTTCTTAGGAGGCAATTCCTCCTGGCCAATCAGTGAACAGAGGGAGGAGTTGTAAGTGCCTTGTGAGAATACTACTGGCCAGTAAATCAAAGGCTCATCCAATCATTTTGAATTTAAACACCCTCCAGTGTTGGCAATTGTTTCTCAACACCCGAATGTTCAGAACCTTGTGTATGAAACGAAAGTGTAGAACTAGACGCCTGGTCTATTACCAGGCAAGTTTCTGGCCCTAATTTTGGGTCCTTTCCTGTCATTTGATCTCTCTTCCTGTTGTATGTGTGTGTGAGTGAGTCTTGAGCAGAGCTCTGCAGAGCAGTGAGGGTTGCCCCATGAGCAGCACTGAAGCAGCCGTCACTCTCGATAACACTTCTGCCATTGTCTCAAAAGAGCCCGCTGACATAGTTGAGCTTTCATCAGCCCGAACAATCAGATCAAAAAAAGAAAAAAACCCACCCATGTTCCTCCCAGGGGTCACAGCCTCAAAGATGAGGTTAAATATTATGCATCGCTCTCGCCATCTTAATCGGTTTAGGTTGTTGTTATGGCTATCCTACAATAAGATGATGTTCCATAATAGACCATAATTTCATGCAAGAAAAACTAAAATGGAACAAAATGAAATTATACCCTTATACATGTAATGATTCTTTCTCTTGAAATGATGCCTGGAGGTCATTGAGTTCAAATGCTTGCATCAATCTTGGTTCGTCCTGTTTTTTCCTAAAAAGTCATTTTCAACATGGAATACTCACTGCGATGAAGAATCGTCTGTAGTTGGTCTGTAGTTCCTGTCGATTCTCCCGGGAATGGTTAAGTGTCCATCCAGCTCTTGCCACCCAATCTAATAGAGCTCCATCATCTCGTCTGTCTGTTCATGGTCTGCCTGTGGTACACAAGCACAGATTTACCCTAACATGCATACAGTACAAACCAAATAGTAACTTAGAAGACAGTGTCCCCCCATCAAGTCGCATTAATGAGAATAGTAAGTCATTGTTGATTTTGACTGCTTTTTGAAAGCTGTTTAAGGGGGTGGACCCTCAACACTTAAAAAAGCTCTCTTACCTTACTTGTGTGTGATAAGTCCCAGAATCCTAGAGGTGGCTACCGTGGCCCACATGTGGTTGTAATCCTGGTGCTTTGGTGTTAATTTGTGGATGGATGTGATGTGTGTAGTTTTTGGCGTGGTGCTCCTCACTGGTCATGGCACTGAGTGAACGCCGATGAGTGCCAGCCTCTTTTGACCTCACAGTGCCAACATGCCAAGTGTGGGGAGCACAAGGGCCAGCTTTGTCCAGCAGCAGCGGCCCTCTCCCCTCTTCACCCTCTCTCCACTGCAGCCCCGTCTCAGGCCCAGCCCCAGCCCCAGCCCCAGTCCACAGGCCCCTGTTACTGCCCATAGTATACTATTCTCTCTCTCCAGCAGCAGCAGCAGCACCAACCCTCTCAGCCTGGCTGCCTTGGCTGCCTTTTGTGCCAGATTGTATGCAGGGGCTGATGAAGTTGTAAAATGAAAGGCATGCTATTTACAAGTCTTTTACATTTGGTCACAATGCTGCATACATCACATCCATTGGTTTAAGAGACCGTATAAGGCTGAAGGTTCACATGTATGGGCTTGGGATGGTGGCTACTGGTTGATATTACTGTAGTTAAGTGCCTTTAGTAAGTAAGTTGGCCTTGATGGATTGTACAACTATTCATGTTTATTTTTACACCAATATCAACATGTGTTAACCCTGTAGATTAGGGTACACATATTCACAATTAATTAGCAGCTTATTACCATGTAAATTAATTGTTTACTAGCCATTTGTTAGTCATTAGTTAGTCACTTATTAATCCTTAATTGTGCATGATCTTATTCTACCCATAGCAGACTGTAAACTAATGAATTAGAACTAGAAAATTAAGCTCATAATTTGCCTACTATGTATAAGCAGAATAAGGTACGAGTAAGTGACTTGTGATTAACTCATTTGCATGTTAATAAGCTGATATGAAGTTAATGGTGAATATGTCTCCCCTAATCTAAAAGGGTTTCTGAATATGTTTGTTGATGTCCAATTTGCTGCCAATAGAGGCTTTCCTAGATTTCTATGTGCTTTTGAGTGTTTCACTCTGGGGTCTGTTTTCCAAAAGCATACTGCAACTTTGTTCATTGCAATACAATTTCCCTTTACCAACTAAGTTGCTAACTGGTAAGAGACTATGCTTATGCGCCTTGATTTCGTTGCCTGTCCGTCCCTGTAAACTTGTCTTCAGGTGATTGGCCGCATGTGTAAGATCATCGACAAGACGTGCCTGTCGCCGACGCCCACGCTGGAGCAGCACCTGATGTGGGACGACATCGCCATCCTGGCGCGGTACATGCTGATGTTGTCCTTTAACAACTCGCTGGACGTGGCGGCGCACCTGCCCTACCTGTTTCACGTGGTGACGCTGCTGGTGGCCACGGGGCCACTCTCGCTCCGCGCCTCCACCCATGGGCTCGTCATCAACATCATCCACTCGCTCTGCACCTGCTCCCAGCTCAGCTTCAGTGGTGAGACAGCCCACCACCGCATGTCCACTCACACTCACACTCACTTTCACACTCATCCTCACACTCACTCTCACACTCACTCTCACAAACACTCACTTTCACACTCATCCTCACACTCTCTCACTTTCACACTCATCCTCACACTCTCTCACTTTCACACTCATCCTCACACTCACTCACTTTCACACTCACTCTCACACTCACTCACTCTCACACTCACTTTCACACTCATCCTCACACTCACTCACTCTCACACTCACTTTCACACTCACTCTCACACTCACTCTCTAACACATCCCAGATCCTGATGCAGGGGTGGCCAAACTTTTTTCCTAGACATTATGGCGGGCCACATGAAAGATAGCAAAGAACCCCTCTAAAGAAGCTTGACAATACAATAGGCTAAGCATTAAGCATTTCCAGTAAACAATCGTTTTTCATTAGCCGTAATCCCAGACTCTCATACGAAGAGAAGCGTAGAAAGAGGAGCTGGTTATGACCAGGCTAACATTAGCCAACCATAGATCCCTCCGTGACATGAACCCCATCATTATTACCCCGTGCAGTATCTCTAAAAAACAGTGTCTGCTGAAGGACAAATAATATGATCTAAAGTTATTCTGAGCTTCCTCAGGCAGAAAGTGATGATGCCCAGTCATGCATCCACACCTCTAATCCTTTCCCCAATGCCCTCTTCAGCAACCCAATTCCTCCACTTCTCACTAGATAGAGTGAATAATGGGCAGAGATAATAAAGAGAAGATGGGGAGAGAAATAGTGAGATTCCCCTAGTTTAACCCTCATGCTTAGTCAGGCTTGAAAAACGGGCAAAAGAAGGGAAAAGAGATCTCAGAGATATGATACATCATTTTATACAAAATGTCTTCATTCCTACTCAACAGATTGAATAAGATGTGAATTTTATTTCCACACTTAAATAGACTAAAATGTACACCCAGTGCTGGTTGCCAAGTCTGCCTGATCTGGACAAAGAAATCATATCATAATTTGAGTCGTTTTAGTGAAATATTCTGCTTTTGTCTCTTTTTTTATGACAGAGGAAACCAAGCAGGTTCTTCGTTTGAGTTTGACGGAATTCTCCCTGCCCAAGTTCTACCTGCTGTTTGGCATCAGCAAGGTGAAGTCGGCAGCTGTCATCGCTTTCCGCTCCAGCTACCGCGACCGCTCCTTCTCGCCGGGGTCGTACGAGCGCGAGACGTTTGCCCTGTCCTCGCTGGAGACGGTCACAGAGGCCCTGCTAGAGATCATGGAGGTCACTATTCCCACAGCTGTTTAGTGTCTCTGTCGTGTTTGTCTGTCTGCCTTTTGTCTGCTTGCATGGCATGGACATTAGGTACCGAATATAAGTTGCAACAGGTATAAACCTCAGGCCAGTGTTTGATGCAAAATAAAAAAACAAAACCATGTGTTGACCTCACCCTTGTGTTAACCTCTGTTTACTGAACATTACCTATTGAATGACAAGAAAAGAAATGCATTTTTATATATATACAGTAGCCCTCACCAATGTATTAACCTCAGGTAAACAATTTACAATTTCACCCTCTAACTCTTGTTGGCAAATCACACTCCTAGCCATTTTTTTTTCTATTTTTTGCATTGTGTAGTAGCTTGATTGTTATTGTAGGTTGCTTTGGATAAAATCCTCTGCTAAATGCATAAATATAATGTAGTGGTTGGTTCTCCTCTAACTGTGCTCCTGTACTTCTCCTGTGCTTCTGTCCAGGCCTGTATGAGGGACATCCCTGGCTGCAAGTGGCTGGACCAGTGGACAGAGCTGGCTCAAAAGTGAGTAGTGCTGCAGCAGCTAGCCTCATGCTATCCTCATGCTAGCCTTGCCAGTCATTCAGTCAGTCACATTCTGTTGGGCGACAAGCTTCATCTGTCTGTCTGTCTGTGTGTGTCTATATCTTGATTCCTGTTTACCACAAGCTGTCTTTTCTCATCGGCTTTTTTTGCTTTTGATGTCTTTTTTTATACCTCTCACTCCCACTCTCTTTCTTTTTCTCTCTCTCCCTCCGTCCATCCCCCTTCTCTCTCTCTCTCTCTCTCTGTCAGGTTTGCATTTCAGTACAACCCGTCTCTACAGCCGCGGGCCCTGGTGGTTTTCGGCTGCATCAGTAAGCGTGTGACTCACGGCCAGATCAAGCAGATCATCCGCATCCTCAGCAAGGCCAGCCCCCTGCTCAGTATCGATCGAGTGAGTGCCCCTTACACACACACACACACACACACACACACACACACACACACACACACACACACACACACACACAAATGCAAATTGGAGAGTGGTGCATGGCATATTTGACTGTTGTCACAACCGTGACAAAATAATGCCTATTTACAGAATTATATATTTCTATATTTATTATATAAGGTATAATATATTTACAGAGTTTTATGAGAGCTCGCAAATTAAATATTTCCTCAGACACATAAAATATTGATATGTGTGTCCTCATTACTTCTGATGGAATGATTGAATGGCTTAGATGTGTGTGAGCAGGGGTTGTCCTGAGCCCTGTGAGACTGTGTGGTGCGTTGCCATGCCTCTGCAGGTTGTCTTCAAATCTCCTTGTCCTCGCCTCAGTGCCTCAGCTGATTTAATGAACCCATTCCTCCCTCCCTCATTGACTCCATCTATCTCCCTTTATCCATCACTCCCTCCCTCCCCTACATCTCCCCTCCTGTCGGCTTGTGTCTCTCTCTCTCTCTCTCTCTCTCTCTCTCTCTCTTCTCCTCCTCCTCCTCCTCCTCCTCCTCCTCCTGTGGGCCTGTGTCTCCCTCTTCCTCTCTCTTCCCCAGGGTCTGGAGTGCTGTCTAAAGGGCTCTGATAACTACAACAGTCAGGTTCTCATAGAGGCTACAGTCATCGCTCTAACCAAGCTGCAGCCCATGCTGCCTAAGGTAGGGGAAAACCACTGACACCTCCGCTGATGTCTCTGGAGATAACTACTGATCATATCTGTGCTGAGATAACCACCAATGCTACTTCGTGCTGCTCAGAAATGGAGTCATGTATTTCAAAAGACTGTATTTTGGGTGCATTTCATAAGTGTGTGTGTGTGTGTGTGTGTGTGTGTGTGTGTGTGTGTGTGTGTGTGTGTGTGTGTGTGTGTGTGTGCAGGACTCGCCTATGCACATGGTCATAGTGTAGTTGCTCTCTGTAAAGGCTTATACTGTACAAGACTCATTCAGTTTTTTGTGGCTGGTTCTTATATGATTCTGTTTTGTGTGTGTGTGTGTGTGTGTGTGTGTGTGTGTGTAGGACTCGCCCATGCACAAGGCTCTGTTCTGGGTGGCAGTGGCCGTGCTCCAGCTGGATGAGGTGAACCTCTACTCTGCAGGCACTGCACTACTGGAGCAGAACCTACACACGCTAGACAGCCTGCGGGTGTTTAATGACAAGGTACATATTACACACTCTTACACACACACCACAATACACACACACACACACACACACACACACTTACACACCCTAGACAGCCTGCGGGTGTTTAATGACAAGGTACATATTACACACACACCACAACATATACACACACACACACACACACACCACAATACACACACTTACACACCCTAGACAGCCTGCGGGTGTCTAATGAGGGTTTGTATGATAAGGTACCCCGGTCTTACACACACCACAATGCACACACACTACGTCCTTGGGGTATTTAATGATAAGGTACATACACACTCTTACATACTGTACACAATCTCTCACACACCACAGTAACACACACTAAAGCCTCCGGGTGTGTATGATAAGGTACATACACACTTTTTCACACACCACAGCTTCCTGAGTTTTTAATGATTTCTCACTTTCTGCAAATAAATACTCTAAATAGCAGTATTTTTTTTCTATTTTTATTTTATTGTTTGGAATTTGGAAGAAATGTAGTTTGTACTTGGATCAGGACACTTGGGCCAAGAAGCACTAGTTAATAGCCACACATGAAGAAGTGCTGCAGATACATGCATACAAACATATTCACACTACTCTATAGCCCCTTTTCCACTGTATGGTACCAGCTTGGTTCAATACGCTACGGTTTGCTTTTTTAGCTTTTCCACTACTAAAATTTGCTAACTTGTACGATTTCTGGTAACACCTTTGCCAAGGTAACAAGTGGGCTGAACTGGTACTAAGCTATGATGTGGTCTTTATTTTTACTAGCATCATAATGTTAACATTCTGAACAAGCCCTTGGCAGCTAACTCAGCAGTTAGCTGCCAGTGTTAGCTCAACAGGATTGCTGACAGAGGGTATAATGTCATCTCCCTAAAAAGGTGTTTGTTATGTGGCAAACAGCCACTTGCCAAGATGAAACAAAATCCAGTTTATTTCATTCACTGTAGTGATAATGTTTTACATGTATGTTAATGTTTTTTTCCACGTTGGTGACGCAGTGATTTACTCCATTCGGTGGAAAGGAAAACATACAGTACAAATCTGAGCCTTGTTGAACCATGCAGAACTTGTAGCCTACCAGTCACTGGAAAAGGAACTTATCACTGCTTTATCGCTGGTCTAGAAACATTCTCAATCATCTTCTGGCATTTTCATACACGCTTCTAAAGTCTTATGAATCCTTAGCACACTGCCTCATTCAATCACTAGATATCAATAGTCCCACTCTCTAGGTCTAGTGTTCTCCCCTCACAACAGGCCGAGCTAGTGGTTGTGTGTGTGTGTGTGTGTGTGTGTGTGTGTGTGTGTGTGTGTGTGTGTGTGTGTGTGTGTGTGTGTGTGTGTGTGTGTGTGTGTGTGTGTGTGTGTGTGTGTGTGTGTGGAGAGAACAGCAGCAGAGCTTAGTGACTGGACTTCTGTCCTCCGTCCCTTTTCTCTCGTCTGATGAATTTACTCATGGAGACGCAAAGAGAGTGCCTGTCAGTGGGGTTAATTCTTCAGAGCCCAGAGGCTTTGTGAGCCGACATGTATAGACAGTCCCACATAAACACTAGCACTGTATACTGTACAGGCAGAGAGAGAGAGAGAGTGTTTCTGTCTGAGATGAAGAGAGATGGACAAGGAGCAACTGTATGCTGGAGAGAGAGAGAGAGAGAGAGAGAGAGAGAGAGAGAGAGTAAAGGACAAGAATGTGGCAGTCAGAGGGTTTCCCCTATAGTAATAGAGTGAGGGAGAAATAGTGCAAGTTAATGAGTCTACTAATGGTGTGTGTGTGTGTGGTTGTGTGTGTGTGTGTGTGTGTGTACACACACGCGCCTCTATGTGTCAGTATCAGTGAGTAGTCTCCTGTGACGTGTGCAGTGTGTGCAGCCTTGTCAGGAGAAATAAAGACCTCTGGCCTTTTAGCTCACAGAACTGAGGCTATTTTTAGCAGCGACTCTTCCTCTAGTGTTTAAGATCATTTTTCACACCCCTCTCTGAGTGAGCACGCGCTATGTAGCACATGTTTAGCCTCAGGGCCTCGAGTCCTCACCACTGATGGTTGTTTTGGTCTAACACTACCTCTTCCTTTTAGTGTTTAGTGTTAGTTTAGAGATAGTTTAGATAGTTAGATAGTTTAGATAGTTAGATAGTTTAGATAGTTTTTTAGTGTTTAGTGTTAGTTTAGAGATGTGTTAAGATTGTTCACACATCTCTATGAGTGAGTGCATGTAGCACATGTTTACTGTACTGTAGCCTCAGGCTCCTCACCGCTGATGACTGTTTTGGTTTAGCACTAGCAATATTGTCATGGCTACCACAGAGCACTCTAGAATCTTTGGCTCTAATAGCATATAATGTTGGTCAATGTTGGTGTGACATGGTGCGACCAAATCCACCGTTTACCACCTAGTTGCTTTGAAAAATATGAAAATATGTCTTCGATAGTGTCTCTTCTAGGGGAAGGAAGTTGTGAAATTGAGTGGCCATGTCATCTTGATCTAGGCCTATCTACAAAGGGATCTCCCACCCTCGCTCTCCCTCTCTCTCTCTCTCTCAAATTCAAAGGGTGCTTTATTGGCATGACAAAATAGCGTTCTTATTGCAAAAGGGTAGTGTATTAAAAATCATTAGTATACATTTATTCATGGCATTTATAACACGGCAACATCACTAAAGTCAATAACTTTATACAGTAGGTAAAAAAACTAACAAATAATAATAAAAAACAATGAATTGATAAATCTATTTTTCTCTCTTTTTCTATGTGCAGAGTCCAGAGGATGTTTTCATGGAGATCCGTAAGCCACTGGAGTGGCACTGTAAACAGATGGATCACTTTGTGGGCCTCAACTTCACCTCCAACTTCAACTTTGCTCTGGTGGGACACTTGCTAAAAGGTGAGAACCAGCAGCAGCAGCATCAGGGGTAATAGTAGCAGCAGCAGCTATCGCTGACCACTGGAGGGCTCTTTGTGTTACGTGTGCCACTGGGCGTAAGACTCTAGGTCTGCAATTATCAAAAAAAAAAAAAAAAACCTGGTTTCCTCTAGTGCTTTATAGGTGATACCAACAAACACCTCCCCCCAAAGCCCACCACCCACTTGACTAACATATTTTTGCCTTCATCTTTTTTTTCTCTTCCTTTAAACGTGTTTATATGTGTACCTCTTGTTTCTGTGAAGAAATCTTTAGTGTAATCCTGCTTAATGGCTGGAAATGCTCATAAAGCAACTCTGTAAACTAAACGAAAATGTTCCCGTCTTCTTGGCACTTCTAGAACATGCTAATTGATGTTTGAGTATGTCAATAGAGTTGCCATCATGTTGTAACTGGGTTTTCTTCTATTTTGTGGTGGTTTCTTCCCCTCCACCCAGAAGTAGCGCACGTAGTGCCTATTATATGCAGGATGGCTGCTGGGCTTTTATCTACCCCTCATATGGCTGTTGATACCAACGTACATTTTCTGACAAAATGGATAATTCATGTAGTTGTGAAAAGTTGGCAAGTGTTCCTTTAAGACATATATGTCCACTGACAAAAAGAGTTGCTGTTGTTGCTGTGTTTCCTGCAGGCTACAGACACCCGGCCTCCAATACAGTAGCGCGGACGGTGCGGATCCTGCACACGCTGCTGGGCCTGGTGGCCAAACCCATGGGCTGTGACCGGTTTGAAGTCAACACTCAGAGCGTGGCCTATCTAGCAGGTACGTCTGTATAGACAGCTGACACACCACGGCATCAGTTTCGTTCTGGAACCATCTATACAACAAGCGTCATTCCAATTTGGGCCTCAGTCACCAGCCGTTTGTTCTTAAACCCCCCAGTGTTTACACAGACTTTGCATTCATCAAAGTTTTGAATGGAATATAGGGAAAAAATGTAAGAATGTAGGGTCTCATTTACCAGAAGTTCTTACAAACAAATTTGTTCTTAAACCCATACTTCAGTTTTCAAGAAAAGTTTTGCCTTTTTTTACAGCAAAATCTAAACGTACTCACACAAGACCACTCATTTCAGCAATGACTTGTTTTAGTAACATAAATGGTTGTTGCAATGGTTGTTGCTTTTCCATTTCCAATTCGACTCTGCAGTTTATGGGATTAAAATGTTTTTAATAGGCTCTTAAGAATTAGTGTAGGAAAACTCTTAAAAAGATAGAGGTTAATGAGGCCTGTTGTTTGGAAGACACTGTTGAAAGAGGCCCATTTGTTTGCACCATTGGTAAACTTTTGCAGATGACAAAGCAAGCACATTAGTGCTTGGAGGATATTACAATTATTCTCTGAACGGAAAAGACTTTCCGCTCGGCTGCGCTGAGCCCGTTGAGGTGTTAAGTGGTGTTGTTAGGTGTGTGTGTAGGGTGTTAAGTTGTGTTGTTAGGTGTGTGTTTGTGTGTGTGAGTGTGTAAGTGAGTGTTATTCTCCTGTGTGCAGCTCTGCTAACGGTCTCAGAGGAAGTGAGGAGCCGCTGCAGTCTCAAGCACAGGAAGTCTCTGCTAATCTCCGATGTCACCATGGAGAACGTTTCCATGGACACGTTCTCTGTGTATCACAGCGACCCAGGCTGCAGGTACTCGATAGGGTTAGCATTTTTTTTTTTGTTGTTTCTTTTGTTTCAGTTTTTTGTTTTCACTCATCTGAAATGCTAGCTGTGTGTAGATTGCTTTGAACTTTGAGTTAATCTCTATAGTTGCTCCTTTAGCCTGTTTATAGCGGTATACTGTCATAAATGGTGCCTCAAAAGCATACATTTGATTAAATCCTTGGAATGATGGATCAGAGACTTACTAAGCAAGCAGATAAATAAACAAATAATAGTGATAGATAGGAAAGGCATGAGCTATGTCTATGTATAGATCGATCATAATCCTTTCTGTATGCTACCCAGGACCCTGAGGGAGAACCAGCCCTGGACGTCTCCTAAAGTGAATGAGCGCTATCTGGCAGCCTACTACCCCACTGTGGGTCAGATCAGCCCCCGCACACGCAAGTCCATGAGCCTGGACATGGGGCAGCCCTCTCAGGCCAACACCAAGAAGCTACTCGGTAGGACAGTCACGCCCACACTATTGTATAGAGCTTGTATAGAGTGAAATGCAGATACGCACAAAAGCAACTCATCCACTCATGGCTCTTTCAGTTGTGCAGAGAGAAACTACCCAGCTAACCAGCTAACTGTTAACATGGTTAGATTAATTTGTGGTTTAATTATAAATTAATTTGGGCTGTACATGTATGCAATGCTAAAAGTGTTTGAAGGCTATTTTCTCAAGTATCCAGAGATACGTGTGTAACTCACACTTCTAATATGCTTGTGTGTGTGTGTCTGTGTGTGTGTGTGTGTGTGTGTATGTTTGTATGTTTGTTTGTTTGTTTGTGTGTGTGTGTGTGTGTGTGTGTGTGTGTGTGTGTGTGTGTGTGTGTGTGTGTGCTCGTACGCGTATGTGTGTATTTGTGCATGTGCATGATCAGGCACCAGGAAGAGCTTTGATCACTTGATCTCCGACTCAAAAGCACCAAAGAGGCCAGACATGGAGTCAGGCATGACCACTCCTCCAAAGATGAGGAGGGTAGCGGAGAACGACTACGAGATAGGTGAGATGCTTTGGTCCTTTGGTTTATTTTATTTATGGATATACAAGGACAAAAGCGAATCCAAGGGATAAACGAAGGGGAGTATGTTGATGACCTGTGTGTGTGTGTGTGTGTGTGTGTGTGTGTGTGTGACAGGTGTATGTGTGTGTGTGTGTGTGTGTGTGTGTGACAGGTGTATGTGTGTGTGACATGTGTATGTATGACAGGTGTGTGTGTATGTATGTGTGTGTTTGTGTGTGTGTGTGTTTGTGTGTGTGTGGGTGATGTCTCTGTGTAATAATGCAACTCCTTACTGTCCTGTTTCTCTCCCAGAGACCCAAAGAATAGCCAACTCTCACCTGCGTAAGGTGTCTGTATCAGAGTCAAACGTGCTTCTGGATGAGGAGGTGCTCCAAGACCCCAAAATCCAGGCTCTCCTCGTCACTGTGCTGGTGAGGGCACAAGGGCTCTTTCTGCCTCTTCCTGTATTGGATTCCACCTTCTTTATCTCTTGTCATTCTCTCTCTCTCTCTCTCTCTCTCTCTCTCTCTCTCTCTCTCTCTCTCTCTCTCTCTCTCTCTCTCTCTCTCTCTCCATTTTTTTCCTTATGCATTTGTCCATGTTTGCTCTTTCTGTCTTCCTCAATCACTTTCCCTTCTACAGCTCTTCTTGATGCATGTAGCAATATCTGTCCTTTTCAATTTCATCTCTCTCCCTTCTCTCTCTTTCTCTCTCTGTCTCTATCTGTCTGCCTTTCACAGTCTCATCCTGTACTGTTGATGTCATGTTGTTTTACCGCCTCTCCCTCTCCTCTCCCCGAGAGCATTAATGAAGTCATTTGCTCTGGATCAGTGGCCTTGTTGATTAAGCACTGTGTGTGTGTGTGTGTGTGTGTGTGTGTGTGTGTGTCTGTGTGTGTGTGTCTGTGTGTGTGTGTCTGTGTGTGTGTATGTCTGCACATTATCATGTCTTCCAGGCAACCTTGGTGAAGTACACGACAGATGAGTTCCACCAGAGGATTCTGTATGAGTATCTGGCTGAGGCCAGTGTGGTCTTCCCCAAGGTGTTCCCAGTAGTGTAAGTCCCATCCACTCTTCACTCTTCCTTCATCCTCTGTTCTGTTCCAGTCGCATCCACACCTAGCCTGACAGGCCAGACTGTAACATATAATGGACAGTCTGGCAACGATGGATAGATCTTAGAGGCAGAACCTTTCAAACGGCCTCTGCATGCAATAGGATAGTGCTACAACCAGAGCCATAGAAAGCACTTTGAATGGCTCTGGCTGCGACCAATCAGAGCAACGAACAAGCCGATTCAAACAACGCTAAGCCCGCCCAGCGACTACCTGCTCACATAGAGCGCTGTGGCTAAACACCACCGATGTCTGAACACAACTATTCCCAATTGTTGATGTCTAGACGTACTAGCTGAGCAAATCAATTTGCTACCGCTAGGCTACATGTAGAGCTCTAAGCTAACCCCCACCCATCCCCAATTGTTGAAGACTAGACTACCCACTGAGTAAATCAATTTGCTACCGCTAGGCTACGTCTAGAGTTCTAGGCTAACCCCCACCCTTCCCTAGTCCCTAGCTCCAGCCCCAGTTAAGTCTGCTGCTCTTCCCCACCCCAAGAACCTCTTCCCTCCCAGTCTCCAGTCTCCAGTCTGGCTGCAGGCCCACTGCCACCACTAACAGACCTGCCTTATCCATCTTCAGGAAGTGAGGGGCTCAGCAGAAAAAAGAGCTGATGGGCTAGAATAGCAATATGGCATATCCTCATCCACACACAATATGGCACATCCACATCTTTATGATGCCAATATGGCAGATACACGTCTTTATAATGCCAGTATGGGCATATCCACTTCCTGTTCTGTCGGGACATTGACTATAGGAAAAGGTATGAAAAGGTTGCACTTGTAGGCTAATATGGAGGTAGATATTAAATGTCACAATAAACATGTTTACTGTAGGATTTTGGACCACCCTAAGTTATATTTTAGCTTTTCATATTTTTTTGTTTTGTGTGTGCGTGTGTGTGTGTCTGTGTGTGTGTGTGTGTGTGTGTGTGTGTGTGTGTGTGTGTGTGTGTGTGTGTGTGTGTGTGCGCGCTGTGTATGTCTGTGTGCTCTCCAGACACACGCTGCTGGACTCCAAGATCAACAACCTGCTGTCCATGTGCCAGGATCCCAACCTGCTGAACCCAGTGCATGGCATAGTGCAGAGTGTGGTCTACCACGAGGAGTCTCCGCCGCAGTACCAGCCGCTATACCTACAGAGTAAACACACTGCCGCGCTCTCACATCTAACACACACACACACAAACACACCTCACATCTCGGTTACACACACACACACACACATACACACACCCTCTTCACATCTCACACACACATCCCCTTGTGCCCATCTTAATTTATTTTAACCTGATTACCTTGGTTTCATTTAGATTCACATTTTCAAGTTTACCAGTACAACTTTTACTCTTAATTCACTCTCATACCTGACTAGCGTATTTGACTCTGTCACTCACACTCATTTGTTGTTGTTGTTCTCCATGGTTAGTGCCCAGGGAGTAGTCAAGTGAAGGTGTTTTGTGTTGGTGTATGTGCTGCCTATCTGACCAAGGCCCTCTCTGTTTAGCGGATGAGTTAGTGGTCCAGTGTGCTCCACTGGCTGACATTGACATTAGCATTTATCACTGTTGTCTATGGGGCTGAGCCGGCTGTGTTTAGTGAGCCCAGACTGCTGTGTTTAGCCCCTGAGCGCCTTTTATACCACAGCCAGCGCACATTAGTGGCCCCTCACTCCTTCACCACTCCTCCGTCTCACACTGACGCTCTTTTCTCTTCCTCTCCCTTCATCCTTCCATCCCTCCCTCTCTGTCACTCCTCGGTCCTCCCCTTCTCTCTCCCTCCCTCCCTCCTTATCCATCACTCCTCTGTTCCCCCCTCTCTCTGTCTCCTCTCTCTCCTCTCCCTCCCTCCCTTTCTATCACTCTTTTTTTGCTGCTCTTCTCTCTCTCTCTCTCTATCACTCCTCTATCCTCTCTCTCTCTCTCTCTCTCTCTCTCTCTCTCTCTCTCTCTCTCTCTCTGTCACTCTCTCTCTGTCTCTGGCTGGCAGGCTTCGGCTTCAACGGGCTCTGGAGGTTCGCTGGTCCCTTCTCAAAGGTAAGATTAATAGCTCTCTTATTTGCTTTTCATTTTCCCTGCAGGAAGCTACGGAATAAAAAAAAAAAAAGAAAGAAAAAAACCTGCTGGGTAAGCAGTCACCCCACTGCCCCATCACCACTTCCACCATACACACACACACACACACACACACACACACACACACACTCTCCTTTCCATTCTTTCCCGTCCTTCCCTTTATTCTTTAACCAGAACTGCAGTTTGCTTGGAAATGTATCAACTGACCCCATCTTGTTGCCACCGTACCCTCCCTCCCTCCCTCCTTCTCCTCTGGCTGCCCCCCACCCCAGACATCAGCTCCCTTTGCAGCTGTGTGTGTGTGTGTGTGTGTGTGTGTGTGTGTGTGTGTGTGTGTGTGTGTGTGTGTTTGTGTGTGTTTATCAGAGACATCTCAGTCTTCTTCCCGCTCATGGCCACTGAGGGCTCTTGTCCCTCTGGTCTAATTCCTGATGCAGTGTGGTGTGCACTCAGCACAAGGGGGGGGGGGTATGCTGTACATACTCACAGTCAGACTGCCAGACTGACTGACTGACTGAAGCTTGGGTTGGGTTGGGTTGGGTTGGGGAGCTAAATGATCTCATTTTGTCCTTCATACTTCTCATTTCTTATCTCCTTTAAAGCTGGGAACAGACCTACCGACTTTCTCAGTCTTTTACGATTAGAACGCCAGTCTTTTACGATTAGTGAGCCAAACCTACAGACTCAATCTGGGACGATTGACAGTCGTTCATGAGCACAAACCTAACGATCGAGTTGTCGACATTTTAATGTCATAATTGGTATTATAGCGACCTCAGAACGGACCGGTTAAGATCATATCAAACATGTTTGATTCAGTCGGACCCAGTCGTAATTGCGTCAACAATGGGAAGAATCGCATCGTTACAAATCTGTCACCCAAACACACATAACGATTCTAGCCACGACTGAAACTTGCGACTACTCATGATTACCCGTGACTACCCATGACTGACACGGACGTTCCATCGTATCAAAATCGGGGTTAAAAATCGGTAGGTCTGTTGCCAGCTTAAGAGTTTTTAATTTCTTATCTCCTTTAATAGTATTGTTCCCTGTTTCCCCTGTTCTCTCTCTCTCTCTCCCTCTCCCTCTCTCTCTCTCTCTCTCACGCACACACACACACACACACACACACACACACACACAACCTTGACAGGACAGGGTTTGTTTATGTATTTGATCATGTGTACTGTACGTGTTATCTTGTTATGGATGCTAGAGGATGCTTGAATTTCCTTTGGGATTAATTAAGTACTATCTTCTCCTTCTCTCCCTCTCTCCTTCCCATCCCGTCTGGTGAATGCTGTCTCTCTCCTCGGTTTCCTTGGGTGCCCCAGCAAACTCAGATTCCCGACTACGCTGAGCTGGTGGTGAAGTTCCTGGACGCCCTGATTGACACGTACCTGCCTGGCATGGAGGAGGAGTCCAGCGAGGAGTCTCTACGCACGCCCACCTCCCCGTACCCGCCGCCCACCCAATCACAGCTCAGCATCAACGCCAACCTCAACCTCTCCAACTCCATGACCTCGCTGGCCACCTCCCAGCACTCGCCAGGTATGCTGCTTAACACACACACACACACACACACACACACACACACACACACAGACATATACACACACACTTGTATATACAAACAGTTGGTGATTCCACATATTTACAGACAGCTATTGGTTTGATATAAAATTCATGTTTATGTACTTTCATAACTAGAGACACACATACACACACATTATAAGGCAACAGAAGACCAAACAGTTATGTTAATTCATAACTAGACACATGCAGACACACACATCCTCATCAGACTTTACAAATCTGGAGTGCCATGTCCCGTTAACCTCACCCACGGTAGCTAATGCGTAGCGCAGGAGAGGCCTGTGCTCAGAGCCACTGTATTCTCTGTAGGCTGCTGGTTGGGGATGTGGGAGAGTGCTGTTGGGTCACTGTAGGCTGGCATGAGATGTTTCCGCAGGTGTAGCCCACTCAGACTCACACCTGCATGGGGTTTGCCCTTGTTTGGGTTAGCCATCTTTCCCTCTTCCCCCCTTTCCTCCTCATCCTCTTTTCTTCTCTTCTCTTCTCTCACTCACACTCACTCACTCACTCATGTTCAAACACTCACTCACTCATACACACTCTCTCACTCACACATTCTTGCCCTCCTCTCTTTTCTTTATCTTCCTCCCTCTCTGTTTCTCCCTCTATTTTCCTTCCTCCCTCTCTCTCTGTCTGTCTCTCTCTCTCTCTCTCTCTCACTCATACACACCACACACTCTCACACACCACACATCTTTGTCTTCCTCCCTTCCTCTTTTCTCTTTCTCTTTCTCTCACTCACTTGCGCACACACACACACACACACACACACACACACTCACACACACACACATCCCACACAAGTGTAACTGAGGGTCGTTTTCCTGCCACATCATCACTTTTCTGATGAGTGAAGGTCATCCCCCACGGTTCCGCATCCCACTGGTAGTGCTGGTAGTGGTAGTCTGCTGGACAGCTGGCGCTGCTAGTCTGTGTGTGTGTGGGTGTGTTACTGTGTGTGTGTGTGTGTGTGTGTCTGCCTGGGTGTGTATGTGTGCGCGTGTGTGTGTGCATAAGCGCGTGCAATGCATGTTTCATGGATCCCCTACTTTAATTGAGTGTCTGCTTTAACTCTTTCTTCTCCACATCTGTTGGATATATTTGGACATTTCTGCCCTCTATCCTCCATCTTTGCCTTTTCCACTGAATCTCATAGGCTTTAAGCACTGACTAAGGTTGCTATGTCATGCTGACTGAGGCACACGTATCATATAAACACAAATAAAGGGATGTTAGTGCCTTCATATAAACGTTGCTGCATTGCTGTGTGTTTTGTTTTGTTTTAGTTCCAGCTAGTTTATTCAAGGTTGATGGTATTAACTCGTACACTTTTAATAGCTTATGGGCCAATGAGATAAGAAGTCTGGTTGCTTCTGCTCAGAGCCATAGAAACAGATTTTTACAGCTTTGCTTGTTGCTGCTCTCTGCTGTCCTCTTGTGGCTGTGTTCAGTGCAACTAATCTACGGGTGGATGCTCAAACCCTCCTTTGCTTTCATTTGCAGACAGTGTTTGGAAAACATTTCAATGCCAGTCTGTTTAATTTATATAGGCACCTCCAAGTCATAAGCTAAGGCACAAGTGCAGTCATCCATCTTAGATGATCATCTTTATTATCTTTTTGATTTTGCCGTGTCATTGTCTTGCTTTTCATTATTGGTTTCTGTTATGCTTCCTCTTGCCATGTTATAACAGCGGTGTGTCTCTCATTTATTTTCTATCTGTTTTCTCTTTTATTCATGGCTGTGGTCACTCATTCTTGTTTTGTTTTCTTTTTCCATTCTTTCCCTCTCTGTCTCTCTTTCTCTCTATTTCTTTCTCTTTGTCTCTGTGGGCCAAGCTTCTCTGCCGAGCTCTAAGTCGGCCGTTTTCCCACAACACCTCGTCCTACCAGGTACTACTCTCACCTTCAGCCCACTGGTGGAAAATACAAGCCTTTACCCAACGGCACACCAAATAGAAACCCTCTCACTGTGATCCTGTATGCAAACATACATACATACATACATACACACATACAGTATACATGCAAGCCTATACCAATGCCTATAGGGAAGAAAAGCAGAATTTTAGCCTCCAATACAAGAGTGGCTTTCTTTACTTGTAAACATTAAGCTGCCAGGGGTCATTACAAAAGTGTACCAATTCAAGTGAACTGTAGGTAATATTAATTTTAGACGAGTGCAACAACCGGCCACATTATCATTTTTAGAGGTCATGGTGGGCTGCATGAAAGATAGCAAAGGGCCGCATTCGACCCCCGGGCCTTAGTTTGGCAACGCCTACTGTAAGAGTTTCCTGCCTTGTTTTGAGACACAGCGTCTATGAAGGTTGACTAAATAGCGGTCTTGAGGGGGTATTCTAGGGTAAATCAACTTCTATTAATCTAATTTGGTACAGCATAGACCAAATAGCAGAAACTTTTTGTTTCTATGCTCTCACTGGTTTAGCTGTCGTGCTGTACCAAATTTGTCCTACAAACAGCACATAATGACCTTGAACTATTTGCAGTAGAATATCCCTTTAACGTATGAATCTGAAAGATATCTTTTAACATATGGATCTGAAAGATATCTTTTTTTTGTCTAGCAGTCTTTTTATTGATAGAGTTCAGGGAAAAACTTATGTGGTCTGTAAATACCTGGCGTCTTGTCATTATTGGACTTGTCATTATGTGACTGCTACCATATTGGCAACCCCAAGGCTGTATCTGTTACTTTAGCCATGTTGAGGTGCAGCAAGAGAGCTCCAGTTTTGCAATAGATGCCCCCTGGTGTTCAAAAAAGGATTTTTATCTCGTATTCAGGGTGCTTTAGTCACTGATTATACTCTTGGTCATCTATATAACTGTTTATGGTTAACACCTTGTGCCTATCCTCCCAATGATGTCATCCCAGTTTTTAATAGTTATTCCTGTACAGATGGGAAATGTACATTTTTAGATTGATAACTTTTCTTTTATGATCATGATATGAGTTGTAACTGTAAATATGGGGTTAAATCCGGATCAAAGTGAAATCCCCTGTTTTGCTCTCGGAGATTAGGTCATCCATTTCACTTTTATGTAGGTTTTCCAAAGCAGTTTCTGAATGATGTCACTCTGCAACCTACTGGCCATATGATGAACAACAAGTAAAAGAAGGACTCAAATTAATTCCTTCCCTGCCTTTTTTTTTTAAAAAAAAAATCTAGATTTAAAGGTTGGATTTTGTGTTCTAATCCCATTTTAAAATCTTTTCCTCTGAACAACGTTCGTTAAAACGTTTCAGAACCAAACATAACTTTTCAACAAATGGGCCCTGGCGAGTCCAGAAGTGATAAAATTCTAATGCTGAAGTGAATTACTGAATGCATTTGGCATTGAGACAGAAATGGTAGGCCATATGCAGTAGCAGCAGATAACATCAGATCCTCTCCCATTTCACTGTCTCCATCACATTCCCACCGTCACAGCCTGACACCTGTGAACCCGTAGAGAATATGAATCATTTATATGCAAACCTGTGCAGCCGTGACACGCCTCCTGTAAATTAAAATACTCGGGCGGACCAGATACAAGTGTCTTTTTTTTTTTATTGCTTCAGCCCCTCTATCTGACTTAACACCTGTCCACTTTCACCTTCACCCTCAGGTATCGATAAGGAGAACGTGGAGCTGTCACCGACCACGGGTCACGCCAGCGGTGCCCGTACACGCCACGGCTCGGCCAGTCAGGTGCAGAAGCAGCGCAGTCACGGCAGCTTCAAGAGGCCCAGCATCAAGAAGATCGTCTGACACACAGAGAGAGAGCAGCCCCGGAGATGGGCAGAGAGGGGAGGAGCGTGCCCAGTAGCTCGCCCCCACCCCGCTCCTCCACTCATCCCCTTGTGCTTCCTCTTTCTTCCTCCCTCCCTCCATCCTTCCTTCCATCCCTCCCTCCCATGGCCCCAGTTTTTTTAAGCACCCTTCTTTTTTCTTTTCTTTTTTTTACCACACTCTGTTGAGATTCAGACAGTCAGCCATTCGTTTTTTGGATGTTGTTGATGCACTCGCACATAACAGTGGACAACTAAATATGGAGAATTACTCACAGACATAAAACTCTGCTAAAGTGTTGAGAGACCCCGTTTGAACTAACAGTTTTGTGATGGAAGCAAAACAAAACATAAACGAAGGAAAGCCACTGAGCTTCACGGGGCAGCATTAAACAGGGCAGAGCTGGTGGGCTTCAAGTTGCACATTTGTGGTCTGGTTCAACAGATTGAGGCCTTGTGGGTTTTTTTTGGTTTGTTTTCTTGTCATTATTTTGTTGTTTTCGTTGGAGAACCATCAACCCCCAGTTTTGAAATGGAAGGATCTCTCTGCTCATCTTTTCATAAACAGAAGTTACCTACAAAAGGTGATCAGATATCTCTCACAGAATGCCATATTCAGGCAACCTCTCACAGCATCGGAAAAAAAAAGAGAAACCACATTTGACCATGGACCATGGTAGACCATGGAAGTCAAACCTCACAAAACGACTATTGCATCAACGAATGCCCCCACACTCCCCCACTCCGATTCTCCATGAGCTTTGGAGATTGAAGTCACACTCATCTCCAATGGATAGTGCACTGGGGAACCAAACATGGCTTACCATTACTAATGAGCCCAGTGCATTTTGGTGGGAGGTCAAATGCAAGAATGTTTTGTCTAAGGAAAACTCTTATATCCACAGTCTTGAAAGCTGGCAAAGATTGGGGACATTTACACTAATCTTTAACCAGATGTACATATGAAAGTCATACAAAGTTATATATGTAAATAGGTAGAGATTAAGTGCAGATGACTTCACATATATTGGGGTTGTTGTTTTATTCATGGTGTGCCTTCATCAGGGTTTTCAGATGTCTGTAATTTGAAAAAGGAAAAATGAAGTCAAATCTTGCTGAGGAAGGGAAGTGCAGGTACTAATTCTGAAAGACTCATTCTTGTTTTCTTTTTTCTTTTCTTTTTTTTCTTTTTTCTTGTCCATATAGCTCGAGTGCTGCATTGTAAAACAGTACAGTATTCTATGAACGACAAAACTATTGCAAGCATCATTACTCTGCCTGAACAAGTATTTATCCTGTAAAGGGGCTCCTCTCAGTTAAGAACGGAGTCATGCTATTTCTTACTTTTCCTTTTATGCATTGTTCATCCACTGACACCCATAACAAGACACTAACAAAATATATAGATCAACGCAAAAAAAAATGTAAATAGTGCGAAAGACTTTACTTTATGGGAGAAGAGTTGATTTGTTTACAGTCTGGTGGTATGGCCAGGAAATCAGTGGAATATGCAAAAAAACAACAACAACAACAACAAAAAAAACACCAAAATAAGTAAGGCATGAGAACTTTTAGTTTTTTTTCTCCTCTCCACCCTAAAACAAGAACAATCAAACCATTTGTTTTTAGAGGTCCTAAAGTGAGAGAATTATCTTTTGCATCCCAGTGGTAAGGAAAACACTACTTATATTCTGTATCTAACTACAGCAGAATATAAAAAAACAACTTTCCTTAATCATGTGTCAGTTTTGTGCTGTTGGTTGGACAGCACATTGATGTATATTGTTTGTTATACTGTACCTCACATCAGTCGGTCCACCAATAGGAAACATTTTCTCCCAGTGAAGATTTTAATGTGACTAAGGGTTTGACTGAGACGTAATTGAATGCAGGTCCTGAGTGCATGGCGGCAAACATAATGACACTGCACCAAAGACTATCTTGCACTATGGCAAATGATTATTTTTTAATTTGAGTGGGCTTAGTGGATTAAACTAGAAAAGGCTTGTTAACAAGTTAACCACTGCTCCCCTGACAGTACAGAAGTGGTTAAGAGTGAAATAGGCTCTGCCATTGTCTTTTAAAAACTTTGAATATTTGCTTTTTTTTGTTGACACCATAACTGACATCCAGTTTGGCTGCATGTGTGCTAAAATCATGGGATTTCTCATGTAGTTTCTGTGAAAAAGGGAGACTCCTAGGCAATCAAGTTGAAAAGTTAGTAGGGGTCCAGACTATTATGTACTATCCAGGATCTTCACATGGCCAGCTCAATGTTATGTTTTAAATTATAGACATGATCGTCATATCAAAGGGAAACTCAAACTATTGAATACAGAAGCATCAGGACAAACTTGACCTCTTTTAAGATGAAACCAAAGTTAATAAAATACCCAAAAGTACTAAATAACTCAAGTTATCTCAGATCATGTGAAATATACTCCCCTTAAATGTTTGATTCATTGATTGCATTGAGTTACAAGGGTCTCTTCACATTTCTGTTTGGAAAAATCAGGGACCAAACACAACTTTTTTTTTCCAAGTGTTTTATTATGATTTTTATCACCTCTGTCTACAGATTGTTTTGAAGGAGTCTATGTGGTACGTGAAAATGGTGCCATTAAAATGTCTATTTAAAAAGCATTTTGCTGATACCACTAATACCCCATAAAGACCATGTCCATTTGCCTGATAATGTTTTAATGACAGACTTTGATCTATGGTACAGTAATTTAAATGCTTGTTTATGCTGCATAACACAGGCCCCTAACACAGTGACATCTTAATTCTTTTCTGACACATCTGAAGACCTCTGACCATCCACTCCTAGTAACCAAGAGAATTCTAACAATAATAATAAAAATACTCTAAAGAAGCACTCCCCTAAGATCAGCATTTAGATGTGGTTACATGGTGATCATTTGATCAGGATTGTGTGAAAATCTATAAAAATGGCACATAAAACAAGTGTAGCTCATCATGTAGTACATTCACAGGCTGTCTGAGGTAACGTTACAAAAATGACCAGTTGTTTCTCCTATACTGAGCTCTTTGTGCTGAAGCCTGAAGGAAAAACCGTGCCAAATGAGATGGCCAAGTTGGTGTTAAATGCATGGGGGTTTTGTTTTGTTTTATCGCTTATTTTTTTGTTTCTGTTGGTTTTATAAGCCCCTGTAATCAGTGTTTAAATTTCACAGAATGCTTTGTAAGATGAGAACGACAGCCTACATGGTACTGTTACCAAGAGTGCTTTTATAAGACAAAAAAGGTACAGATCGAAATAGAAAAAACTGACACCTTTTTAATAGCGTTGGGATTGAAAGCAGTCACCACTCTCCAGTTTTGTTTTGTTTTCCCAGGTAAATACATGGCATGTTTAATTTGATTATGCAAGGCTAAACCTTTGTCTAGCACATTGGCCACAGTTGCAGAGGAAAAACAAGTCTGTACTTTTTGCCTTTGTAAATATTTTGTGTAAAAATGGAAAAAGGTATATTTACTACTGTAAATACATGTCTTATTGTATTATTTCCTTTTTGTAAAGCCGTTAGTTGCTGTAGATGTAACATGCAAATTTAATTATTCAAGTGTTCGTAATAAAAGTTTCCCCTCTACAAATTCAATGCTTGCTTATTTTGCACACCTTGGAACCTCCCTACACACAAAGCACTTTGCCTCATCAGAATCATATAACATAAAATACACACACACACACACACACACACTTCTCTAGGCTATTGGCTACTTCTCATACGGTTTCTACTTGTACTCATCACATGAAAGTGTGCATATTTTTGTAAATTCGCTGAACTGTACCCATAAAATGGGGTATTTATTATATTTCTGGAAAGTAATTGAACTAACCTCCACCTGCGCAAAGATGGAAATGTTTGGTATAGTTTCGCGAGACTCTCTCCCGTCGCTCGCAACGCAGTTAACGCGAGATTTGATCAGCTGATAGATCTGTTTTTAGAGTGTGCTGTTCGGACGGTCAACACGTGGAGAGAGAGGGGAAAAGAGAGGCATACATACACACAGAAAGGGGGGACACGTTGGGATTGTATTGGGCCCAGTGTACGTAATATTAGATTTCGAGCCTGCAGTTCACAGTGGCGGCGCAGACAACATTGAAAAAAAGTAAGTAACTGTAGATATGTCTTGGCGGAGTTCGTGATGTAAGGCTACTTTAGTGTCGTTAGTCGAAATGTGAGCGGCACACCGAGCCCCGTTTCATGTGTGCGGGCCATCATTAGTGTGTGTGCTGGTGAGCTAGCTTGCTAAATTGGCTAACAAATCAAGATAATAATAGATTGTCTTTACAATTCTCCCCTTCAAGGCGATGGACTACATAACCGACCTTTGTAACTAAGTAATCGCAAATCGACATGAATGTGCTGTTACTATTGTGCAACTCATGATATGACAATTGGGAAGAAAATATCAACTTAGATAATCATTGCTGACTACTTACATAAAACTGCACACCGACGTTTGCTAACAGACGGGCTAACCTTCCAAGAGTTGGTGATTGTCTGGTTAACCAACATTTGGCAGCAAGTTGGATAGCGCAAGCTAACTCATTTCGATAGCTAACCAGTTCGCTAAACCTGCTTATGAGCTAGCAGCTGGTTTGTGGCCCTTGCAAGCGGGTAATGTTGGCGTTAGTTTGCGAAAATAATCGTACAACTGTTGGGAAATTCACACAACGGTAATAATTCCCTATTAGTTAGTTGCGATATGTAACTGAGTGGTTGTCCTTGTGTGTTGTGAAATGTATTAACGTTCACGCTAACATGTTTGTGACACTGCAGTAGAGTGAATGTCAGTCACTGAGAATACTCATGGAGGTGGTTACGTGATGACAGAGACCGTGTAAACTGTTCTTAGCAAGTATATTACTTCTTACTATATCAATATGGCATCATTACATAAAGAGATATTTAGATATAGCTTTGTTTATGGTTAACGTTACTGCCATTGACATCCCACGAAATCTTGCAGTAGTTAGCTGGCATGCTAGTTAGCCGGATGGATTGATTCATGGAACGCTGCGGCCTACCATGCTTCTAATGAGCAAGATGCAGCGAGGTCATACATCTCATTCAATTTACCATTTATCTAGAGGGTAAAATTCCTTTAATAACATATAGTGACCTTGAGATTTACTCAGTTAAACGTAACGTTTGCTGTGTGTTTAGCGTTGCTTTACTATGTTACTGATTTTGTCATTCCAGTGATGAAACTATAGTATTTAGGATGCTAGGCTACTTTGTTAGCTAACTTCAACTAGCATACTGCTATTATAATGTACTGCAGCCGCGAGATAAGCGCAAACTGCATACCTAGCTACCGCATGGGTGTTTACGAGAAAGTTTGCTAAAATTACATACTTGCGTTAACCTATATATGTTGGGGGGTATATTGTCTGTTAAGAATGGCGGTTACGTATCAATGCTACAATCTACATTAAGACTGACTCGAATAATCATGCGTAGGTATTTCCAGACATTTTCTGCACGTCAGGTGTTAACAAAAGTTAGCTCTGGAGCTTCTTTCAATTGGTTAGGCTTTTACTGCATGACAAGCGAGACTTCACGAATTCAAAACTGCAACAGTAAAATCCGTTTCAGCTGCACCGATGCGTTGCGTTTTGACCATGTGTTAAATATTTTGTAGCGTGCTGATCAAATGTGGAGTGACCCTTTCCGTTATCTACCCCCAAGGTCGAACAGCAGCGTGGTTTGATTCTTGCCTTTAGACAGGCCAGGAAGTGCAAGTGGTGCGGGAGCGACGCTTTCATAGCCCGGTTTCTTTTATCACAGGACTCCTCCCTACTTGGGCATTTATTTAACCTTATTGAAGGTTACCGTCAAGAGAGACTTGCTCTGGCTGCCTGAGTCATGTTGTAAAGTATCACCACCATGTGGACAGACCGCGACAAAGGTGCAAGCACAACTTCTCAGGTTAGGTTTTGTCTAGCGGATGTTCGCAGACGATCTTAATTTTCATAAATGTATTTTCTATTTGTGTGGTACATTACACATCATTTAGGCCATATGCAACATATTGCCAATGGAAATTCAAAAATACAAATCTATTGCCATTGTGGCAGTATCCTTGAGTGATCTTTTGTGTTGAAAGTAAGATTTGATTGCATGGATGATTTCGGCTTCAGCTTAGAATGGTCCCACACTCTAAATTAAAGCTTAAAGTTTATGGTTGACACAGTTGCTGTGATTATTCTCTTCACTTAGTAATTGTGAAGGTTGGTCAGTGGGTGATGGCGTGAGTGTCCTGAGTCCTAGCTTTAATAAGCCAAAAGGTCAGCCCAAGGACTTGCAGTTGGCTTGCTCGTGACCTCTGTGTCCTGGCTTTTACCCTGATGACCTAGCAATACCAATCTCTGAGGCATGTCAATCTCCAGACATGTTTCCTCACAGTTGACAGTGCTTATAAGGCCTCCATATGTATTGTGCAGTGGGTGGGTTGAGTGGTGAGATGCTTGTCATAGTGTTTGCTTCTACTGGTGTTGCCACTGTGAGGAGTCCAACACCGCCTTTACTGAATGATGTTATAATCACCAAGCTTCCATTCACCATGTTCCTGTTTTGGGCTCTCGACCATTACTTTACATTTATGCTTTTGACAGGCATTTTCATCCAAAGTGACTTAATTTGTCAACTATCAGAACTTGGAGCATCTTAGCGTTGTGCCGTTGAGTCTCAGGGGCACACCGGTGACAGCTGGGATTCGACCCTAGAATTTCTAGGCTATTGCCATGTTAGCCAGCCAAAACGATGGCAGCTGAGATTCGAGCCTACAATTTCTAGTCTCTATGCTATTAGCATACTAGCTAGGTTCCTAGGCCCGCTGTGCCACCACCGCCGCCCCATTAGTTGACATTTCTTAATTTGGTTTCATTTTGGTTTACTGATACCGATAGTCTGCAGCTGACTTCAGCTGCGGGTCCTGTACTTTCTCTCTCCCTTTAAGAGGAGAGGTTCAACACCATTCATGTGTCCCTCACTCCCACATTACTCAGCCCTGAGCCTCTTAAAGGTGTAATCTCAGTAAAGAGATCCTCCCGTGAGCACCTCCAGCCCCTCCCAGTGTGACACAGTTACTATTGACCAGACTCAAGATGTGTTCATGTTGTCATGTTGAACTGTTCATGTTGTCATCAACAGTGTGCTTTTGCACTGCCGTGTTGTTGCCTATATCTTTAGGCTACTTTAGTCTACTTTCTATAGCTTTGCTGTATCTGTTGTACCTTGGTTATGCACACTGGATATGTACAGTGTAGGCCTAGTCATCTTGCAGTTGTCCTCTCTCAGTGTTTAAGTCTCTGTGTGTGTATGTTATATAAGCTAAAGCTAGTACTGGACACCATCAGTCATTTCAAAATAAGTAAAGTATCTTCTCTATTAATCCCATTTTTTGTTTGCAAATTCTGTCCATCTGACTTTTTCAGGTCAGGAGACGATGTAATTACTAGAAAACTTGGATTCTTAAAGTCAGTGAATTAAAATTAAAAGAATAAACAAATTGATTAAAAATAATGTCAGTATAGTTTCTGAAACCTTTTGGCATAGGAGTTCTCTAAAAGTGGTTGGTGGTTTAGGCCTAATTGTATGTTGTAGCCCTATGACCCTTGGCAATAGGCTGGGCCCCTTGAGCCATGGATCTGCCCGAAGTTTCTTCCTTTCTTAACCTCCACAAGGGACTTCTGCCTTTCCCCTGTTGCTCTTGGGTGGTCCTTCATGTCAGCAAGACGATTCCATTGTAAATAGTGCCGTATATTTGATTAATAATTGAATACAATTGGATTGCTATTGAATAGTATGACCGGCTTGTTTATCCTCTCAGATTTGGACGTGTGAAAGCAATCATCCTTTTGGTGGCAGCACTTCACAGTTTGGTGGATTTGGTCCTGCCACACCTCTTAGGCCTAACTCCTGATTCTGCTGTCACTCTAAACAGAGACCTCAAACAAAAAAACATCTGAACCCTTAGCCTGTATGTCAGCCCTTCCAAAGCAGGTCCTCCACAGGTACTGTGTAAAAGTGTAAGGGCATTGGTCTCCTAAGTCCTCTCAGGACATACATACTGTATGTTGTAGCTGGGCTACAGTAGTGTTCAGTGGCAGGCTGAGGCACAGTGGGTGGTGGTGGTGGTGGTGGTGGTGGAGTGTTATGTGGGCCCACACGTAGACCCCTGCCGGAGTTTACCGGAGTCACCCCCTGACACATTCCTGACTTCTCCAGGCCGAGCTGCCAAGGTTCTGTTAAGGAAAGGCATGTCTGAACTTCCTTTTTTAAACATGAGAGAAGTTTTGGGGGAGGGGGGTGCGACAGTGGGAGGGAGGGAGAGCCTATGCTTTGCCAATGGGAGCTGAGGGTGAGCAGGGACGTGCAGAGCCAGGGCCTCTTCTGAGAGGTTACACATTAACCATGTGATCCAGCCGTCATGACTGTACTCGGGGGAAGTCGGGAATCCTGCTCTTTTGAGCTTCACCTCTCAGGCACCCTGTCTTTTCTCTAGTATCCAGTATCCACTTCTGCTTGCTATGCTCTTTAAGATTTGTTATTTTTGCGTTCTATACAGGAAACCTCACATTACAGTAACTAGTAGATGGAAGGCAAATAGTTCTTAGAATTCTAGTTGCTTAGAATTAGTTTGAAGTTGTTTGACTTATTTTTACCGCTTTTAATTTTTCAGTGTAAAGTCTATGAAGTGGTCCTAACGACTTAATGTTTATGTGTGTCGTTTCCCCCCAGGTGTAGTAGCTAGGGTCCAGAGGAGATGCCATTGAGGTTCCGGTCCTTTGCCCCGTACACGCTTCCTGGGGTGTTGGCGCTGATCGGCTGGTGGTGGTACATCTCCCGCAAGAAAGCGCGACCCGCCATCCTCCAGACTGAAGAGGAGGGGGCGGCCCCAGCCATGGGCCTGCTCAGCTCCCCCAGCGAGGGCAGTAATGGCCTGCTGGACAAAGCCTGTTGCCAAGCCACCACCTCCACCACCTCCACCACCCTGCCTGTCCACCGCAGGCCCAGCAGAGACAGACCCAAACCCTCAGAGCCCAAATCGGCCGAGCAGGAGGTAGTGGTGGTGGCGGCTCAGGTCCACTCACCACTGGGGAGAGCGGTAGACGCCGTGCCCGTACCAGAACCTGAACCCGAACCCGAAGCGCGCCTCTCCGCCCCCACCTCCACGTCCCAGGTACCCAAAGTGTCCGCTCCCCACCCCAGACAAGACGCAGAAGCTTCGCTTCAGAGCAGTGTAGAGTCTCAGCAGCAGACCACACAAGCCACAGAGAAGAGCTCCACACTTCAACCACAGAGGGAGAGGGACACCCACCAGATCCAATCAGGCACGGGGAAAGCAGGAAGTGTTCCCACCCAAGCGGCCGAGGCCACAGCAGCAGCCAAAGAGGTGTCTGCAGAGGTGGCCAGTGAAGCCCCCAGGCTCACTGCTCACGCTGACCGGACGGAACCCAGAGTGGAACTGACCAAAGACGAAAGGCCTGAACCAGAGGGAGAGGTGGCAGCAGAGGAGACTCCCCACACCCAACTCACGCCCAAGAGCACCCAAGATTCGCTCACAGACGTCGTGACCCCGCAACCTTCATCGATTTCCGCTAGCCCCGTGGCCAAAGAAGACCCTGCTTCCGTGACGTTGGAGTCTAGGCTGGAGTCGTCTCCCGCACCCCCAGAAACACCCACAGCGCACCCGGTCACGTCCCCTCTCTTCACGAGCACACCTGTTGGCCCAGACGAGGCTGGAAGCAAAGAACAGTGGCAAGCGGAGAACGGCCTTGTGGGCCAGCTCCGCTGCGACGACGGCGACAAACACGCACTACAGGAGCAGGAGTACAAACGTATCGCCGCAGGCCTCATCACCGAAGTCATCTCAGCTGCCGCCCAACAGGTCCAGATGACTGACAGCTGCGAGGCCGCAACTCTCGCCTCTCAAGCAAGCCAGTCTCAGGCCGCACCTGTGCTGAACGGCAGGCCGTACTCCACAGACGACTCGGGACAGCAAATGGTAGCAGATGAAATGGATGCAGCTCCGTCTACGTCTGCAACGCGACTGCAAGGACTCTCGATGTCTGGCCAGTCAGATAAAGACATGACCAACGGTTGCCTGACAGCCCCTGCGTGGGAACGCCACACGGAGAGGACGACAGAGAAGGAGCCGACGGTTACAGCCGCCGCCACTTCCTCAGATGGCCCACGGGAACGCGCTGCTAGTCAGTCCAAGCTCCAGCCTGATGACCCTCAGACTGCAGTCGAGGACTCGGGTTGTGGCCAGTCAGAGGACGGCCTCAGTAGCGAGGACCTTCATGACTCGGGCTTGCCAACCGCAGCCGCTGAGGCGAAAGAGTGCTCCATCCAAGCATCGGCAGCTTCCTCTCTGGGCTCCTCCAAAGCTGAGGAGACGAGGCAGACGGGGAGCCCCGCTCCGGTGCTGCTGGAGGAGGCCGTGCTAGCGCAGCACGAGGCGGCCACCGCGCTCCAGCACCCCCACCTCACCGTTGCCTCCCTGAGGAACGGAGCGCACGCTGCCAGCGAGGGCGAGGCCGACCAGTCTGGAGGTGGGTGCACTTTAAGTGTCTATTCTAGTGTAGTAGAGCAGGCATGGCTCTGTGGCACAGTGGTGAGGCTCCTGAACTATGGTAGCAGTCCTTTTTTTTTCTCAGTGTATCCAAGTGTACACTTCATAATATAAGCAATGTCACTCATTGTTCAACAGGTCCTTCACTCTCCACAATATAAAAAGCTCAGTAAATAGATCGAGGTTTTTTTTCTCTTTGACACACTGAGGTGTAAGGTCTAAGCCCCCCCTCCCCCCAAATCTATGGTTAGGTGGAGGGTTAAGGGGGTTAGATTTAGGACTAGGGTTACGGTAGTGCCTTTCAGACAGTGGTACCTGGAATGTGCTGTTGAGGGCAAAAACCCTATTGAGCCTATGTTGAAATCTATATGCATTCCACTGTTTCATGATTTTGGAACATTGATGGTAAGAAACATATTGCCAACCACATTAGTTAAGTCTTTTGAATGTAAAAACAGTTGGACTAGTTAGCAATCATCTGTTATTTCTGAAATGGGTTACATTTCAGTGCACATTCTCATGGTTTTTAATTGACTGTAGGTCCTCTTGATTCAGTAACCAGCAGCTCAAACAAAGCATTAGTTTACTTCCTATTTCTTTAAAAGATACCTCCCTCTTATCTGCCAACTTCACTGTTGTCAGGATGTGCTGAGATTTTCGGCAACATCACATTTATAGCAAGACACTTGACTTCTTGTTGGCTTAAAGTATGTCTAGCATTTTCTGTCTATGTTTAAAATGATGGTGGCTACATGCCATCTTCCAAACAATGAAAAGCAATTTATGGAAAACAGTAATTGATGGACACTGACTCCATCTGTGTTGTTGTAAAATCAGTGGAAAATAAGTTGAGTTAGAGATTGCTTTGCAAGTCAAATAAGTTGGGTGCTGCAACCTGTAGCTCCTAGCGCTAATGTTGATGAACATTGAGGCTACGACATCATCCTCAGGACCCCTGCTTCCACTATCCCTGAAACGAGCGCTTTTTTATCCTCTTGTTTTCTTTTCTTTTCTTCAATCTTTAGACTTTAGAGCACAATTGAAAATTGGTGCATATCACGTTTGGTCCTTGTGTTTAGCAGAAATATCTGACTATTTGGGTGATATTGGCATGTTAAAACTGTGCTGGATTAATACACAACTTGCAGAAGGACGCTGACCTAGAATCCATAGTAGGTGAGGCAGAGGGGTTGTCAGCACCTATAGATATATCACTATGGTAAAGGTAAAGGAACGTGGCGGAGAGGAGGGACCTTTAGCATGTCATTAATAAGCCTATCTTTAGTAGCTAGACAGTAGAAACGGAGGGTGACCTCTCCCTGTGTCCTCATTTGGAAGCCTGGACTATAATCCATGTGGGCCTTCCTTTGAGTTTTGTACACACAGCCAGCAGACTCTTGTCCTTAAATAACTCTATTCCGGTCACTCGCTCCCACGCTAGATTATTTTCTAAGGACCGTGGGTAATGAGAAATTTTAAAAATCAGAAGTCATAATGATGCCGCAATTTGTACAGACTTTGCCCATTACAACACCTTGATTACAGTAACCTTAATATTTGAATAAGGCTTGATTGGTTGTCTTTTGTACATGAAATCTCTGCTGGGTAACATTATCTATGGAAAGGTCTTTGACAGTCAAATATTGGAAAGCTTAAGATGTACATTAACATAATAGCCTACATGTAAAAAAAAATCTGGCATGTCAGTGGGGGAAAAAAAACAAACATTTTAGTCAGTAAATAACAGAACAATTTCAGATTGTGCAATCAGTATTGGGCTCATGTGCTCTCTCTCTGTGTGTGTGTGTGTGTGTGTGTGTGTGTGTGTGTGTGTGTGTGTTTCATCTCTGTGTCTACTATTTAACCTAGTCTGGATTCTTATCAGCTAAAAGGTTTTGTTATCGTTACATTTGTTGCTGGGCAAGCAGTGAGTGTGCTGTAGGAAGTGCTGGTGTTTGTCTGTAGCTTGGACACATAAGCAGTGAGTGCACACATGCACACAGACCTCACCTGTCTGTGCACACGCTTAGGAAAAGGAGCCTGGAGGACTACAGAGTCAGTGGTTAAGAAGTGCCCAAAATGCCCCATTTGCGCTCTAGCAGTTTTGGTGAGACAAAAAAAAGAGAATCAATTTGAAGTAGAAACGAGAGGCATTTGTTAGCATTGAACCTGATGCTTTGTGCCATTGCACCTGATCTATATTTGTAGACTTGTTCTATTACCTGACTTGTGGAAATGCACCCTTGCTTTCTTGATTTTTGAAGCAATTTTGTGAGTGTTTTTTGTTCTGTATGGGTTGTAATTGTGTGTTTGCTTGGTCAGGCTCTGATGTGAACAGCATGGACTCTGTGGACAGCGGCTGCACGCTCGGAGCCGGGGAGGGCATGAGCACTAGCGGCCCGCCCTCGGCCTCCTCCAGCTCAGAGGTCATCGTCTGGGAGATTGAGGTGCCAAAGGTACAGATCCCATCCACAACACACCATAATTGTTCTCAGAACGGAGCCATTATCAACCATCCGCACATCAAAGTGCATCCTATACGTGTGAATAAAAAGGTGGTTGTATGTCGTCTAGTATTGTCAGAGAGCATCTGCATGTGGAAACCCTCTCAAATGTAACCAGAGATCCACAAGAGCAGGTGGAGAAGATTAGTTTGCTTTAAAAGCTTAGTTATGCAAGTTTGCCCCCTTCAGGCTATTTGTGGTATTGCCAGAGGTAATCAGAGACCTGTCTCTCCACCTGAAAGATTACTCCATTTGTCCTGATACCCTAGGTCTAACCTTTCCTGCTCTGGAACTACCACCTTTTCTGTGCAGAGTTCCTTTGGTCTGCTGTCAACGTAAAAATCCCTGAATAGCCTCTTTCTGGCTAAAATTCCATGCTTTCTGATTGGCTGCTGGATTTTATCATTCTACAAATTGCTCTAAAAGTGATTCCAGATGATATTGTTGAATGTCATATTTATGGTGTGAAAAGGGAGGCCACACACAAGAACTATATCACATCAAATTTGTACTGAACACAAAATAAATGCAGAAGAAATACAGAACAAAACTCTGTATTTGTTAGGCATTTCTTTTTGTTCAATGCAATTTTTGATATGATTTGAGTCTTGTGTGGTCTCCCTTTCTTTTTAATTTTTATGGATTTATTTTGAGTTACGCACTAAGCAATACAATATCTTTAAGACAAAGGTGCAGACACCACTCATCTTCACGTGCATTTGTGATGTGCACAATGTCAATAATCAGAGAGCTAGTTATTTGTCGTTATCGTTATTGTTCTTGGTGTGAGCAGCCTGTAATCATGTTATGACTCATGCCTCACTCATTTAAAATCCTCTTTGCCCCTTTTTTTTTTTTTTTTTTTTTTTTTAAGTATTACGATGTTACCCAAAAACTTAAAATTTTTCTGGCACACTGCAGTTTTGATTGAGCAATCACTCTGTGCAATCAACTGCAGTCAGGAGCAGACACTCCAAGATCCTCTAATCTCTCATTACCTGTCAGACACTACCTGTCAAAATAATCTTTCTGCTGGAAGTGCGGTACAGGGATGCTTCGCCGCATCGCACTCGTATTCTGATTAAGTCCCATAGACGAGTCATTTGAATTGTATGTCTCAGACTTTATCATTCTGTCTTCTCCCAGACAGCTAGACAAGTATTAACCTCAATCCTGTGGTTTTTTGTTTGTTTGTGTGTTTGTTTTGTCTGATTTATGTTTTTTATTTTATTTTTTAATGGTTGCAACCAAACAGAAGTCATTGTATGATTTCCCTCTCTCTCATCCTCCAGCATCTAGTGGGGAGACTCATTGGAAAGCAAGGGAGGTATGTGAGCTTCTTGAAGCAAAGCTCAGGAGCAAAGATTTACATCTCGACTCTGCCTTACACCCAGGAGTTCCAGATATGCCACATGGAAGGTAAGAATCTCTTGGAGTACCTGTACTTAATGTACTTGAGTACCCTTTGTTTTACTAGTGGTCAAGACTGAGTTGCATGGAATCTAAAGACACTGAGTGTTTCTCAAAGTCGGGAATGCTTCCGAGGTTCCATCAGTGCAGCCTTGCAAAGTCTAGAAAAAAAGGGCCATTCTGTTTTTTTTTTTCTTCGGTCCTCATACTGACATGCTGCTGCTGATCTGTTCATCTCTCAGGCACACAGCAGCAGGTGGATAAAGCACTGGCCTTGATTGGGAAGAAGTTCAAAGACTTGGACTTGACCAACCTGTATGCTCCCCCTCCCATGCCGCTCACGCTTCCCTCACTGCCCATGACCTCCTGGGTAAGGAAGGACCGTCCTCTGCTTTCTCCGTTAGGGTTATTCAGTAGCTATATGCTCGCTCTCTTTCCTGGACACATATATTCATTTTTCTGAGTTCTCTTTGAGTCTCATGTAATGCTTAAATCTGGCCCAACAAAAATAGAGCCTGACTTTACCCATGCCTGTACACGTTCTGCCCAAGCTGTATAAAGTGTAATAAGGAGATGGGCACATAAGGTGTAATAAAGAGCACCCCTGATCCCGATTTAAATTTGAAATGTAATGATGATGATGATAATACAGCCAATAGCCTACTTTTGTGACTGCAGACACTTGTTCAGTTCTATATTATTGAAGCATAGAATTTGTCTTCTTGTATCTGAATCTATGCTCTGGTCTTTATGTATCTGAATCTAAACTCTGTCTCGTGTGGCTCTTGTTTCCCGTAGCTCCTGCTTCCCAACGGCGTGACGGTGGAGGTGATCGTGGTGAACATCGTCTCCCCGGGTCACATGTTTGTGCAGCAGCACACCCACCCTACCTACCACGCCCTGCGCAGCCTGGACCAGCAGATGTTCCTGTGCTACTCGCAACCCGGCACGCCTGCCCTGCCCACCCCCATTGAGGGTGAGCGTTTGTGTGTGTGTGTGTGTGTGTGTGTGTTTGTGTGTGTGTGCGCGTGCGTCTGTTTTGGTGGGTGGTCAGGAAGGATGCCTGCATGTAGGATAGGTGCTGCATGAGATGCATAGAAACAGGATGGGCACCACAGAGTGCTGAACGTTCGTGAGAATGTGACTCAGTTAATCTAGTCATCTTTAATTTGTGGTCTTGTCCAATCCTATAGATTTGTGTGCTATTATGTGTCTCCTGTCTTTGTGTAGTTCCTAGATTGACCGGTGATAGCTGACAGGAACAGCCTATTCCACTCAGTAGGGCTGCTTATAACCTTGGAGATTAATTTTATTGTTGACATGAAATTGTTAAAAAAAAACAACACCTGTACTGTGAAGTCAGCAGATGCAGCTTTGGCATTTTAAAGACAGGTTTGACTTGCTTAATGTCAATACCACATTCTGTTCCTTGCGTGGTGCTTCAGGCAAACCGTGTCCAGAACCTTGGCATATATTGATATCTTGTCTGGTGTGTTGAATTTTGGATTCCCTGATGGAGCAATTCTATGTGAACTTGCAGCTTAACTGAAATGAACTTTCATGCCCTTATCAGTTAGTGTAGGCTGCAGTTTTGCTATTTGGTCTGTGTTGCATGTTATTCGGTCACTTTCATACCTATCGACAGCCGTTAGAAATGTGAGGCAACAAGGCTATGGGTTTATTCACTCCAGATAATTCCTTTAACCAGAAGAGCTCCTTTTCTGTGCCCTCATCCTGCTGCCTGGCCACTTCTGTGTTGCATGCTTTGGCCTGTACTACAGCATGCTCAGAAGAAACCTTTCCATAGCTTCTCCTTTCAGTAGAGATCTCTCTCATCCCTCTCTTAGTTATGTTTCATAGAGAAACACAACTGTGTTTACATCTTGAATAGTTTTTCTTTTCGTGTCCATTCCCATTTTTTTTGGTGAGTGTTTTTGTTTGTTTGTTTGTTTGTTTGTTATTTGCTTTGATTAATTTGGGTGTGTGTGTGTTGCAGTGGGAGTTATCTGTGCAGCCCCAGCCGGCGAAGGTGCGTGGTGGAGAGCGCAGGTCATCTCCTTCTACAAAGACTCTAACGAGGTGGAGATCCGCTACGTGGACTACGGCGGCTATGAGCGGGTCAAGATCGACACACTTCGCCAGATAAGGTTAATCCACAGACCCACTTTTCCCCAAGTCTGTAAAATGAAATGAAATGATTGAAGTGGGTCACTGTAATATTGACGTTCCCTTTTCAAATCGATGTGTCCCCAGGTCAGACTTTGTTACTTTACCCTTCCAAGGAACTGAAGTGCTACTGGATAACCTCCTGCCTCTTCCAGGTAAATCACTCACATGTGTTTACGAGTAGGGCTGTTATCTGAGGGGGGAAGTGTGGACTTTACTCTGGTGATGTTCATAGGGGTTACTTGCCTATACTTCTATGTCTCCTGAGAGATGGGATGCTATGCTAACAGTTTTGTTTGACCTCCCCCCCCAGGCGAAGACCGCTTCTCCACAGATGGAAATGCTGCTCTGGAGGAAATGACGAGAGGTGTGCCACTACTTGCACAGGTAATGCATACCTACTTTATTGCATGTTTGTGTCACTCAAGACAATTTTATTCAGTTCACCCATGTATCTATTTTCCCTCCCATTGTTCACTTGCCTCAGTGGTGGATTGTGATTGATTGAACCTTAGGCCCCAAAAATTGGATTAGGTAATGCACTGTTGAGTTTATCAGCTTACACTGCTTACCTTTAAACTTGGCTCTTGTTGCTTGCAGGTCACAAACTACGACAACAACACAGGCCTTCCAATGGTCCAAATGTGGAACATGGTCGGAGATGAGGTATGCAGCCTTTCCGCATGGTCTTAAAGAGTCTCAGATTGAAAAATGTCAATTTTAAGGAGACCATAGGATAGAAAATACAGGACAGTAGCTTTTGTATAGCAACTTTTCTCTGACTGTAACATCGTTTGTCTCTTTTTTTCTCTTCTTTTCCCCCTTTTAATCTCTCTCCTGTAGTTGGTACTTCTGAACCGCACCCTGGCAGAACGAGGCTTTGGCACCTGGGTGGACAACTTCTGAGTCCCGCCTCATCTGTAGCCCCCACCCCCACCCCACCCCACCCCCTGGAAAAAAAATCATATCCTCCCCTCTCTCCCCCCTTTTCCCTTTTCAACCTGAAGTGCACACCATTGGTCTGGGGAGAATTTTTTTTTCTTTATTTGGGGTTTTTCGATTGTTTATTTTTCTTTGTCAGAGGAAAAAAACGAAAAAAAATGAATTTGAAATACTTTATTTAAAAAAAAAAATGAATTAAAAAAAATGAAGTCAAAGCTAAGAATAAGCCAACGCTCCCAACACCAGAACAAACCAAATCATCACCTCTCCCTTCTGACGACTGGGATAGAGCAGCTGCTTCTTTTCCAACAAGTCCATTGCGAAGAAAAATTGGGGGGACAAAAGGAAAATCTGTATATTTGAAAATATTAAGGCTTTTCCCCCTCCTTCCTGCCACAAAAAAAAGGAAAAAAAAAAAAAAGAGTCTCTTCCAGACATTCAGCACAAACACGTCCTGGATGTTTTGTTCCATGGATGTCTAGAGCTTGACTCAAAGGGTTAATAATAATGTATATTTGAGAGGAAATGACTTTTGTAGTATCTCTTTTTCCGCATGGACAGTAATAGCAGACACAATGAATTGGGGCACTCATCAAAAGCAGATGGTCTCGTTAATCTTGAGATTGTTGTAAGCTTCCATTACAGTGATTCATCCTGTCCACTGTGTGTGTGCTTTGCTGGATTCTAAGAATGTTATGGGTTTTTTTCTTTTTGGGAGAAAAAAATATGAAATGTCACACCTGTAATCAATGCAATGTGGGGTATTTTTTTTTTTTTTTTTTTTTTTTTTTTTAATAATAATAATTTCACTGTCAAAAAAGCAAGATCTGAACTTTTGATCCTTGTACGATCAGAGAATCCACCCATATAGGAAGCCTGAGTCAGGGGGCGGTGTTGTAAGGGTGGGGATTGGTGGGTGGCACCCTTTTTCAAAGTCTGCTCCTTCACCCCCCAAAATCTCCTGTCTGTACAACACTGTGGCCTTAAACAGGAGAGCAGTTGGGGGGGTGTTAATATCTCCTGTGACCACCAGAGGAGGCAGAAGAGCAATTCTCTGCTCTCCTTCCCCCACCCCCTCAGACAAGACCTATGAGAAACCTCTCACTTTGACTGGCGGAGACCAAGCAACACCGGTGCCCTCTCGTACCCCGTTTCTGTTCCTCTCGCCTTTGCAATTTGGAGGGAGAGACGGAACCACACCTGGCAACGCTCCGTGGAGATGGGCGTAGTGTTGGGTAGAGGAGAGGAGGCAGCTTGGGGCGGCAATAAGCCATTTTCTGGTTTCTGGGGCAATAGCCTTAGTGTTGTGTGCAGTGTCTGCTGTCGTGTAATAGCTTGCAAACAAACAAACCCCCATCCTACATTGTCCTATGAGTGCGCACGCTATGTGCAGGGGGGTGGGGTTGGCGCTCCACGGGACCATGAAAACACATGGGGGGATGAAAAAAACCGAAACAAAACAAAAGTATTCATACGGGGCGGGTCGCCGAGGGACAAAGGTGCACTACAGCATCCTCAGTGGATGAAAGGACACTACAGATCCGGAAACACTTCAGTGGGAAGATACAGTACAAGTATGGGAGCAAAGAAGGGACAGTTTTATGCAGGCCTACAGAAACAGAAATGGCCACTTGTTTAAAAAAAGAACTATGATAACCAACTATGTGTGTTTGTGTGTGCGCGTGTGCGTGTCTGGTTTGCATGTAAGCCTTGTCCACAAGATCACATGCCTCTGTTGTTGTTTTCACTGTGTTGCTTTCTCCACGAGACCTGTAACTCTCTCCACTCAATGACCGCAAGTCCCCTGGCCACCCCTTAGTCCTCACCGTTTCAGTCAAAAGCCAGCGTGTGGGCCGTCATGATGGTGCTCTTTGGCCAGTTCTCGTTCTCCCTAGCAGAACACGCATCCTCATTGCATCCTCATAACCTGGGGAAAGGACGTTGTGTCTGAGAGACAGTGTGGACACAATAATACCAAAATCGACACAATTTGGACTTGGCTTGACGAGTTATTTGGTGGAACAGGGACTTGGGTTGTGCAGCTGCTCACGTGACAAATCTGTTAAGCAGGATGTAATGCAGTTTTGCTTGTATTTTTGTTTTGTTTGTTTTTTGCTGGGTCTGGTATAGGAAATTTGCAGTGTGTACACCATGTTCATGAGTTCAGCCAAGTATTTGTGTTTTGTTTTGTTTGTTTTTCTCAGTCACTTATCTGTGTGTCTGCAGTGGGGGCTATTCTCCACACTGCCCCTCCTCCTCTCTTTTGTGACTGTTCATTTTTCTTTTCATTTGTCATTCATTGCTCTCTCTTTTTAATCACCACTGACAGTTGTAATCATTTCAAGTCCTTTTTGTTTCCAAATACTGTCTCTACTAGAACACTGTAACCTCATTGCAAGCATCAAATGCCATCTTTTTAGCCATCAGGTTCCATAGCCATGTTCCACCTTTTTGGGGTTTTGGTGAAGTCACTATTCTTTGGTGAGGCTGCTCTGTTGATGAATGGAGCCTTTGTAACTCTGTCTTTTTCTCTGTAGACACTGATGAAGTACCCTAACATGGTTTCAAAAACCTTTTACCTATCACTACTATTGGCACATCAGACCCCATGTCCTCTGATGTTAACATTGATTGACTGTAATCTGAATAGTGCACAAGACCATGAAATTACAGTACACTTGAAAGGGACTTCCCTAAATGTGTCTGTTTTTAAAGGTGAGCATGTATCTGTATACCCTTACTACTTGAAAGTCCAGATTATTCACTGTCATGCTTAGGCCTCTGCCTCAAGGTAGTCCAAGCCTCAGGAAAGGTGGATGACTTTAAAAAAATATTTTGTTCATACTGTAAGGACCACTTATGACACTGTATTGTGAAACTAGTTTGGCCATCAATTAACTTATATTACCTAATTGTATTGTAAAGATGAAGGAAATCTGATGATTGTACTGAACTGACCATCCAAAGCATTTTCATATCTTTTCGTTGAGTCTAGCATCTCTTTTATGGATTGACACGAGCGAGAGATTTGGCCAGGACCGTTCAAGCCGATCGACCCTGAGCTAGGTCAGAGATGCGTCATGTGATCAATGTTAAATCAGAAACCCGATCCATGAGTGTCTTTTGCTATGTTTGAGTGCCCACAGTCCACTAATGAACTGACATTTCCATTGTCATTTGCTTTTTAAAAACCGTTTGAACATCATTAATACTACATCACAATGATGGTTAAAGTCCTAGTTGCCTGTGAAAGTAGAAAGCCATACTGTTGGCGTCTTCCTTCCTTCCTTCCTTTGCTTTAACCGTTGTCCGCTTGCCCTCTCCCCTTTAAAATCCCCTGTATCCTTGATCTATCCACCCTGACCTAGAACAGCGCTGCATCTAAGGCATATTCTTGTGTAAGTTTTACACCAAACTCAGACCATCTCCCCTTTTGCTAAAGTGGAGTGTGTGTGTGTGTGTGTGGCTTGACTTAAAGATGTTTTCTTAAAAAAAAGAAATGAAAAAACAAAAATAAAATTGTGCAAGTCTGTGTAAATAAGATATTTCACTGTAATTTTGTAACACTGGAGAGCGAGAAGGAGACGTGAAATAAAGGGAACTGTGTTCATACAAATGTCCACCTCCCCCCTCCACCACCACCGCCACCCTTTGACATGAAATCCGCTCAGAGTTCTTGTGTCAGTAGGACTGGTTTGAAGTGTTTGCTTAGGTAGGGTAATCATTGGTTATTTAAAATGAGTGCAAGCAATCCTGCCCCGATGCCGAGGCATGTACAGGTCAGTTTTTGCTAGACTCGTGAAAGGTTTGAGGTTTTTTTCTTTTTGTTTTGTTTTCTCTTTTTGTTTTCTTTTTTTTTTCTTTGGGTTGTACAGGTATATTGGGAGGGAAAAGTAATAAAATAAAGTTATTAAAATAGACTTTTCTATGCGTTTTGGAATTTTTGCATACTTTCACCATTGTAACAATGTTTGAGTTTAGAGTTGTTTGCCCTTGTAAACTGACAAAATGGACTTGAACATGGCAAAAATTACATGTTCATCCTCTGTCAATTATTTCCTGAGCCGAGTTGTTTGATCTAGAGTCAAAGTGATCCAGATTTAAAAATCTAGTGGGATAATTTTTGAACAACTGGGTCCTACAAGACTTCAATATCTAAACATTTGTCATCTCATAATTCAAAATGGTAGAGAGTGAATTATTAAATAGCTCTTCTAAATTTAAATGTAATTGCCTGAGATACTTGGGAATGTCGTTCCACTCTCGAAATTCGTGTAGAAGTCTACACAGCCTGAGCCTGTCCCCTCTAACTCTCCTGCTCATTGTCATCTGCTTTGTTTACAGAACACTAATGGCATCAGCCTTTTCTTAATGAGATTATATCAGTATCATTTATCAATTTAATCTAGGCCTAGCCCATATTACCTGACGATCAATTGCTTAGCCTACATAACAAACACAGTTAGCAGTTATTGCACAAAACCACAGCATGATGGGAGAATGCACACCTCTGCAATTACAAGTAACTAAATTAAATTCCCATGATGAACCATATTTTATGTAGCAAGACTATCCTCAAACATCTTTGTGCATTGCAGTGACTCCTGGTTTCTTGTGCCAATGTTACCTTGATAAGCCCCTGCTTCGTAGTACAGGCCTCAGGTTGCCTACACACCTCAGCATATACTAAATGTTCTCTGCTTAATTATTTGCTTAGATAGGTTACAAGGTTGTGCTGCATAGATCCAATGATCATTTTGGCCTGGAGGGGGCACCAAAGGATTGTATAAGAATCTTCAAAGAGTATCACAGTACTTCAGCAGCCATGTGACTAAACATGGGAGATGAAATTGGAGATTGGAGAAATTGGAGAACCACTGAATATTCCTTTGACAGGCCTTGTGGCATTTTAGAAGAGGCTGGACATCCCTTGTAGTATGGGCACTTGGTCTCACACACATTGGCCAAGTTCACATGAGCTTGAATCTGCAGGGCAGGCAGTAAGCATTCCCTTGAAGGCTGCTATGGTGCCCTTATGTGTTCAAATGAGTGGTGGCACATGTTAGAACACTTTACAGAATCCCAGGAACAACCCTAATTCCAAACTTCTAAAAATAAATTCTGTTAACTGTGAATTATAATAATTTTCATCTCATACCTAAATAAATAGACTGGGGAAAACCTACAGTAACCATTGTGTCTGAACAGAGTCGCTCTGTCTACACATAGGCCTACTTAAAAGTCTACCATGCAAAGAAGATACCATATTTAGACATCCAGAAATGGTGGCGGCTTATCTGAACACAAGCTCTTTTAAGATGGACTGAAGTGAGGTGGAACACAGCTCAATGCTTACATAAGTGCTTTGTTGAGTTATAAAGCACAGGACTTCTTTTCTATGGTTACTCAAATCACAAAAAAATGCTATTCTTTTTGGAAACTGTGGACTTGGAAACTGGGACTGCAGTGGCTATGAGACTGGTAACTTGCTCATCTATAGAGGCAGAATTAGCCTAATGCTTAACAACAAAGTTTGAACAGCATATTCTGCCACCCCAATGTCTTTTAGGGAATACCTTAAGATGTCATTACGGGGAAGCCAATGTGTATTGCGCCCCACAGTTCTAGAGGTCAGGGACTACATTTGCCTGTCTGCCTGCAATCCAAATCACTATATGTGTATGATCATGAGGTAAAAGCACACAATTGCACAGCTATAAAGCAGGCAAGGATGACCCATTTCATTCTCTAAACTTCTCTCCTGCAATATGATTGGCTGTTGATTTTCAGAAATTTGACCAAAGACAGCCACATAATGTCAGAAGCTCTATGCAGAGACTGCCCCCATTGCTTTACATGGGTTTGCATCACTCATGGCAGAGCTGAGTTGTGGAGTTGCCTCTGCCAAAAAGTTACAAAAAAAAACCTCTTTGACATTCAACAGATGACAAGCATTCCTTCTGAAGCCTATCAAATTGCTTGTAACACAGACAGCAGACAATCAAACTGTGACTGGTTGTTGATGAACGTCTGGACACCCTATTGTGACTGGTTATTGACAAGCAGCTGGACACCTCACTGGAAGACATTGAAACACAGAACCGCCTGAGCCTTGCATGAGCGGCAGTTGGACTCCTGCAATCTGATTCTCTGATGACTTCCTGTGATTTCAATGGTTGCCAGAATACTGCTAACTGATTGCATGTTGATTTCATACAACCAGAGAAGGTAAAATAGAGTGGCCAGTATCTGGTGATCTTTGATACAACCTCATTGGCTTTTGGAATTTTATAGTCTGATTGGATGTTGATTTCAGCCAGAATTTCGAAAATTTGTAAAAAAAAAAAAAAAAAAAAAAAAAAAAATCAATCACACACACTGAGCAACCATCTGAATGCAGCCCACTGGTCAGTGAAGAAGAAATTCATTTCATTTCATTCATTATTTTTTTTTTTTTAGTTTGTTTGCTTTTTGATCCCGGAGTCATTTCTTGTTACAGGCATCATTTTGTTTTGAAAAAGAAAAAGAAATGTTTATGAGATGTGTTAAAGGATAGCTCCGGAGTGAATTCAAGCATAGCTCTGTTGAAGGAGCATGCTAAATGCACCAGTTAGCGAGTGAACAAAATAATTTGGAACAGCATAGACAGAACGTGAACGCAGAAGCGAACAAGCACTTGACACTGAATTAATGGAAACTGATTATTCGAAACTGAAAGTAAGATCTGAGGTGCCATTAACTCAATGTAACGTGTTTCGCGTGCACGTTAGGTCTATGCTGTTCAAAATTCTTTCATTCCATACGAAATGTATTGCTGCTAGAAGGCGCGTGCAACAGGGCTATGCTTAAACTTACTCCGGAGCTATCCTTTAGGCTACTATGAATCTAGAAACAAAATGAATACCATAAATTCCATATAACAGGTCATAAGCCACGTTAAGATGATACCCCATATTCATCACCACACAAACTGTAATATTCTTCTCATTGTTCTTCTGAGAGGTCACTCAGGTGGCTATGGCGTGTGTAGTTCTGCTCATCCTTCCTTTGAGACCACAGGACTGGGAATGTGGGCCCCAGACGACAGGAGAGGAGTGTAGAGTGGAGGAGAGTGAGGCAAGAGGATGCTGGATAAGAAATCATGAATTACAAAGAGAGAGCCTGTCTCTACCTTTGAATCAGACTGCCTGTGAACTCTCTCTCTCTTTCTTTCTGCCGCTCCTGCCGCACGCTTGTTCTCGTTTTTCCATTAGGGGAGAGCAGTGAGGTGGTGCGTTGAGTTGAGCTGAGCTGAGCTCCACTGCTGACTAGCTAAGTAGTGCACTCCAGGGTGGAGCTCTGCTCAGCAGCTTGGCCACTGCACACACAGGCTAAGTGATGCAGCCAGCTAGACAGAGTAGCAGCAACAGCAACAGCAGTAGCAGCAGCTGCACCTGACATCTCCAATAATCCACTTTTGTGCTTCTGCCAAGCTGAGACAATGGGCTCACATACAACCCACAGTACTTAAATACAATATCACTTACCCATAGAATACATATGCCGTTCAAAATATTTGACTGATTTAAAGGTGATTTTAATTAATGAGAGGATTGGGGTAAAATATTCAGTCATTTTTGTTGCGTCGGTTTACCCCATTTACAACTCCAAGCTCAGTGATTTTGAGTCATTGTGCCTTTTAGTGTATGAGTCAGATGTAACTGGGCTTCTCTCTTCTTCTCCACAAGATGGAGTGTGAGGTCAGGATATGAACGGAAATGATCTGATGATGTTGAGCGGATGAAAAGAGAGGCTTTTTTATGGGGTTCTTATCGCCATGAATTACACCCTATATAATCAGCAGTTCCAGTGATTTGACTTGACACAATTAGCACTTGTCACTACATCCCTTAGAATTGAATGAAGGGTAATAAAGGAAACCCTATGGATGTGGGTGGGACATATTCGATAGCAAATGCATTTTGATAGTGAAGTAATTACATTGTGAAAACTAGTTTAATGTATAGCTCCCAGCGAGAATAGCTTTTAATCCATACAAAATAAGGTCTTAAGCTCCAGATTGACCATAACAAAATAAATATTATATTATATTGTTAAAAAAATGCATCATGCAATAAGCTGCATATGAACCTTTGCTAGAGTTTATGAAATCCCTTCTGATATGTCACAAGTAAGCTATTAAGATTAGAATATCAGTTTGCCTTCTATCAAAGCAAATGTCAGGATGGGTCAGGCCCTAATTAGAAGGGTTCAATAAGAAATCATAAAGGCCCCGTCTTATGTCAGAGGTTGTGTGCTCTTTTATGCTGAGGATGTCTTATCTGCACTGCTGTTAGCTGCCTGCCAGCATCCCTGCAGACTCCATGGATCAGAATGAGACTGTCGAGTTCAATCCCACCAGATGGTGAATGAGGAGATGCACTCATTCATGTTTTTTTTTTATTATTATTATTCAGATCTGCAGCTTTGATGGAAGAGCAGTTGAGCAAAAATAGTCTTTTCCCTCTTTGCTTTATGAACCCCCAAGACAAAATGATAATAATAAAGCTCAAGAAAAGAAAAGATGTTTTAAAAATTGTTGAGCATCTGAGGGAAATTGTTACTCTGTTGCTCTGAGTTTCCATATCACACACAGGCACAGGTTCCCAATACACACACACACACACACACACACACAAACACTACTACTGAACGAAGCCAAGAACTGGAAACACTGCCTGAATGCAAGATGCTACCAATACATAAAAAGCGTTTCAATGAGTACTTAAAAGATAAGCGATTACCCCTGTTTCTGATCTGAAGAGATCTGAAAGGGCTGGTAAATAGGGATCTTTTCTTTTGTAATCTTATCTACTCTGGTAAAATACTGTTTAAACAGGCTAAGACAAATTTAAGCAGGGCAGAAGATGAGGCAGGGCAGAAGAAGAGGATGAGGAAGATGTATTATAATGGAATATTCCATTCAGTGATGATATTTCACTGTATTCAACGATAATTCAACAGGCAAAGTGCAGAAACAGTGGCTTAATCTATTCCTGAGGCAACTTACAGAATGAGAAAGTGGGTCAATAATCATATTATCTCTGTTTTACTGTTTCTTGGTGCCGAGGTTCTTCTGAATCCTGTATCCTTTACCCACATAATCTCAATAAATTACTTTACACACATACTGCACCAACCAAACAATTTCACAATGCCTCGCAATGGTCACTCTGCAAAATCAAACATACACTGTTATTATTATACAAGTGTTTATTGGCGCAGATGGACACTATCAAGCTACGCTGGCCTTTCTGCTCTCTGCTGTGGCTATCACTTAATCACTGCTTTGCAAAAGGCATTAAAACTGCTGGAAATTTGGTGGCTTCTGTTGAGCTTAGATCCAGACAGTGTGTGGTGAAATTAAGTGCCTCTTCCATCACCCCCATTGATTAATTAAGTCACACTATGTCATTTTCCATTAGCTGCACTTGTGATAGTGGCCTCGGCTCCGCCTCACGCAAAGACACACTCTGTGAAATTCAATAAAAATCTTTAGCATCTCCCACTTAATCCTATTGCCGCTAGTTAATCCCAGTGGACTGGACTACCTCCAATAGCAAAAGTTCAAGGGAAGTGCTTGCTTTGGTTGGCTGAGCTGTAGGCCTATGAAAAAAAAATAAAAAATAAAAAATCTGGGGTAGCTTGTCCAAAATTGATAAAGGTCCCTTGCTGGGCAATGCTTTAGAAGTGTTAACATATTTGCTTTGCTCCGAGATTCCGAAGATTCTAGGTGGCATTATTGTCAGTTGAAAAAGAGCATATTTAACTTGCATTATTTATAGAAGAGGGCTGTATGACAGTTACTCACTATCTTTTCACAGCTAAAATTGTACAAATGTACCTATAGTGCTTGTTTGTAATGGTGCCCAATGCATCACTACATGTGTGTGTGTTGCAAGTGAACTTGAATTTGTGTGGTGCATGTTGTTGGCAGACGTGTGTTGCAACTAAACTTGTGTACTTCCAAGGTTAGCTTACACGCCAATGTCATAAAAGTCACAAAAGCTATAACCTCTACATGTAACATGCAAATTCTCAACGACTACAGTACACCGTATTTCATTCCGACTGCCTAGCTCAGCCTAGTAATGTTGATACATGCCTTTTGAGAGCCGCCAGCATATAAAAATATCCCTCAGTTGGAGCAGGTTACTTCAAGGACAGACAGGCAGGCAGAGGGGCTTTCATGGTTAAAAAAGACATTCAGGATAACCGAATGACTGCAGCTTGGTAATTCTCTATTTGTACCACCACCACCACCACCACAGCAGCAGCAATCCTCTCCCCCTAACCTGTGACACTATTAAAGAGCAATTGAGCTCCTGTGCTCAGGGTGCATATGAGAGCATAATTGCACATTTCCTAACCGCCATTCGTGATTAATGCAGGTGTGCCTCAATTAGCTGCCAAATGCCTTATCTCATAGGTCACACATGTGACCCACTTACTGTAAAATGGGTGGCAAGACTAAATACACAGCCAAAACCAAGCCAAGCCAAATGTCCACAGGCTATTGGTCACTGATCACCTGATTGATGGGTCATTTTGGAAATATACTACCCATGGGTTGTTCTCTGTTGCATGCTCGTCACTGCATGGGCTATCCAGGACAGGTAGACGCTGGGAAATAGATGTGGCCTTGATCTGATTCTCATATGGCAAAGCCACACCAGCTGCGTCTGTGTGTGTGTGTGTGTGTGTGTGTGTGTGTGTGTGTGTGTGTGTGTGTGTGTGTGTGTGTGTGTGTATGTGTGTCTGTGCGTGTGTGCATGTAGGGGGTGTGGGGGGTCCGTTCCAGAGGCAGTTGGCACACTGCTCACTGCTCAGTCAATGACATCATCTGCTCTTGCTTTATTTGAACAGGTCATACAGGAGGACCTTTCCACTGAATACTTGCAGTAAATTACAGTGCCTCCAATAGCTCTCTAGGCTGATTGGAGAGTCCATATTATGTTGAAATAATAACATAAACAACAACACAATAATAATAATAATAATAATAATAATAATAATAATAATAATAATTATATTAATAGTATAATATACTATCAGTAATAGTATAACAACAATAGTATAATAATAATATACTAGCCTAATTTGTTAATTCATTTAACAGCATCTGTTTCTGCTGCGACAGGAGGTCAAATGTTTGTCAACAACGTAAGTGTAACTTAGTGAATAAAACACAGGTTGTTTTGTCCACTGATACCCAGTTTTGTTCAGTGTTAATTGAAATGTGTGTGAGAGTATGTGTGTACACATTTTACTAAAAAGAAAATCCTCTGAGGTAGTATTTCACAGTTGGCATTATGAACAAAATCAAAACTCAACAGGATTTTTCTACTTACAAAATGATACTCTCATGAAATATGGATGGGCTTATGTTTTGATCACCAGTATAAACTCTGCTGTTAGGCCACTCAGTAAAAACAAAGCAACAGCTTGTTGTTGCCTTATGCCGTTTGATTCTCTTTCTTAAACTGATGAAAAAGCTCATTTATGGAAGGTGCTCTTCAACTGGCAGGAAACCATCTCTCCAGATGTTCATCTCTTAATTTTCATATTATACTGTATTGTAATGTGTGAGCTAGAGCACTGAATATTCATCAGAGAAATATTGTTTGAGTTGGGCAGATTTAAACGGGCTAACTAAGTGATGACTTTTCAAGATTTTTTGAATTGCCATTCACAGAGGTGAGACCACAGGACTGAATGAAAGGCCATTCAACCTGCATTTCAATCTGCTTTGCTACCCAACTCCCCCCAAATCATTAGGAAAAAAGGAACAAGTTGTTTTACGGAGTTGTGGAAATATGGTAAAAGACAAATAAAGTTGGAAAAGATGCATGATTCTTTGTATATCATGAAAGTTGAATTCAAAGTGGGATTTTTAGGAAATAAACAGCAATCACTGTAGCATGACAGCAGTACTCAGTGCAAAGGCAAGCAGGCTTCACTGAGCTCTAGTTTTCACAATTACACACCAAGGCAACTCTGCTTCCTCCTCTCTTGGTAATAAACCTACTTTTTAGTAGTAAAACAGTCCCTTTATATTTCCCTCTTTGACTGTCCCCTCACCCTCCCCTGTATGATATGTTTTCACTTCTTATGACCAAGACCTACTTGGTAGTCTACTTCAGCTTTAGCCTCTTTAGCCTATATAATTTAGTGTTTCTGTTTTTTGCTGGTGGATTGTGTTTTGACAGGACTATGGTAGATGCCTAGATCATCTGAAAAAAGTTGCACTAGGAGTATATAACAAAGGACCTGTCTAGATGCAGTTGTTTTCTATAGGCTATAGTTGATATGTACAGTACATCAATTTTCATTTTCCAACACTTTTATCAATATGACTTACAGTAGGCCTAGTTTTACAACAAAAGCAAAGCACAGAACATGACTGATATTGATAGCATTTGGCTATATAGGCCTTATTGCATTTGAATGAACAAATAGGCTAGGCCATGATTATGATGGAACAGCAATATCAACAGTAGCTGGGTTTCCATCCATAGTTGATGCACATATAAATCACGTGAATAAGAAATCCTTGGTTGGAAGCACCTGCAAAACATATAAATATAATTCACTTGATTAACTCTTCATGCGAATAAGGCATAATGCCATTAAAGTCAATGGAAACATTTAGATTTTCTTGAAACTATTGCACTTCACATCCCACAGCTGGTCGGAACATGTCACTTAATATAATGTTTCATTTTTTTACTCACTTTACATAGTTAATGGAAACACATGCAGAAGTGCATATTCTTGAGCCAATTTTTTTGTTAATGTGAATAGCCTTCGGAATTCGAATAAGTTGAATGAAACCCCAACTCTGATTATATTTCAAGACAGATTCAAAAGGATACAATGTTGCATTCTGCTGGCAGCCTGCTTCTATTAATAGATGACTAACTCCAGAGGGATACTGAGAGTAGGCTACTGTGAGTATGGCCACTGCTCTTCTCTATGTAGGCTATGGGGAAATTACTTTGTAGATTGAATGGGCCACTGAGATCACTAACCAGACTCATACAACTCGTCTGCTGAGGTTATGCTCAGGCTGTCAGAGTTGTCATCTATCACGCAAGGATTATTTTAGTAAAAGGACCTGGGTGGAATATAACTCTGCATTATTTGTGCTTAAATTGCGGTGTGTTCAGCAATGACGTAATGGTCCCCTTGCTTGGTGCTCCCCACAGGCGCATGAAAAACACCACCATGATCTTTAGCTATAAATGGGCGTGCCTTTTCTAATGACGTCAATGGGATTGGTTAGGTGACGGGCCACTACTCCGCCCCATGTGGGTCAAGGGAGGGGGAGGGAGCCAGAGCTGATCCCACGTGTGACGATTGCATTCCCGGCTCAGTAATATTCTCTTAGCTGGGCTCCGTGTAGCGTTTGCTGTGACTGTGTGTGTTAGTTACTGGCTATAGTTGGGTTAGCAATGGAGGGAGAAGGGAGCCAAGCCACATCTGGAAGCCCTAATGATTCACAACACGACCCGGGGTAAGAAAGAATTCCGTCGGTACTTACTTGCTGCTGTTTTATTAATTTGGATTAATAATGAAAAGCTTGGGAACTGTCGTTTGCGATGAACTGTCATTAACATTCTCCTCTGCGTGCAGTCAACTACACCTTTGTTTGATTATATTAGCGAACGGGCCTGCCCCCTTTTCAAAGATAGCTTGCTGGGCTAACTAAAACAGCTCTCTTGCTGCTTGCTCTGGCTTCGTTTAGCTATCTTTTTTTGTAGCTAGCTAAGTAGTTAGCTACACGTCAAAATGGCCGATCTGACATCTGGACTCACTTCTGCTATGTTTTCTTCTTACAGTAAAATGTTTATCGGTGGCCTCAGCTGGCAAACTTCACCAGGTAGGAGAATCATTTGCTGTCAATAGGGTGGCTTTGTGAGGCTGTGTTTTCTTACCTTCAGAGTGTGTTCTGTGCTAGTTACAGTGTAACGAGCGTGCAGCGCTGTACGGGATGTGTTGTGCGCGCAAGGTTATTTTGATTTCCAATCATTTGAAGTCCTCTATTCGACCCCTGTGTGTATCTAGGCTTTTGAAATTGCCGCAATAATTGTTGTGCTCACAAACGGCTTTGCGTTAACATGTGTTATCCTTCTTGTTTTGTTTTGCAGACAGCCTTAGAGACTATTTCAGTAAATTCGGGGAAATAAGAGAATGTATGGTGATGAGAGATCCCACGACAAAACGCTCCAGGTAAAATGTTTTAAAGATGTTTCTCCTCTTCACTTTCTCGGGGTTATGCGACATCAGATTCGCCTCAGGTTTTGGCAGCGAGGCGATAATTTCTTGTCAGGCATCCTTCGATGCGCTTTCTTATGCCATTGAATCAGCGGGTTTGCAGGTAGCCTAACAGAATTTGACATTGAGTTAGGACTACATCGCATGTTTGTTTATTTGCACTTTATTTGTGGATAGAAGCATTTGATCACAATGAATGTTTTTCTTCTAAGAAGTGATGTTCGTTCCCCGATGGCTTTGCATATTGTTTTTTCTATAATATAAAATATAGACTATGTCGAGTTTTCTTATCCGCATATGTCTGTAACCTATTAAATTGAAGCAGTCATGATTTATGTAAGTTGTCATCACTGTATCACGTTGTTCCCGTGACCGGTCTTAATAATATTTTGGTCTCTGTGTTTTTTTTTTTTTTCTTTCAGGGGATTTGGGTTCGTTACGTTTGCGGATGCTGGCAGTGTAGATAAAGTCTTAGCCCAGCCGCACCACGAATTAGACTCAAAAACGGTATGTCTGGTTAAGTGTTCTTGTTCTAAACTGTTTGCAAATGTTTGTGATTCACTGATCTCCACATGGGAAAACCCTCACGTAGCCTACAGGCTGCCATATCATCTCCATTACTCGCTGGCTCCGTGACATTCTAACATTGTCATTCAGAAAGGCAAAACGCACTTGACGCCGTTAAGTAACTCTGTGATTGCATGGTCCAGCCCGTCTCATCCTAATATCTGTTTGGGGCTTAACCTTTTTCTCTTGTCATGTGTGCCCACAGTCACTGTTGTAAACCTGTAGGCGATGGATTTCTTGTATGTAGACCATTCAGACACATCTATTTGCAACTGTTGGACTCTCCAACCATATAAGTAAATTCACATTGAATTAATTAGGCAAATCACACATTTATTTTGTGTGGATATTTTGGCCATTCTCAGTTAAAATGCTCCAAGCATTTAGATTTTAAGGGTGTGCGGACACATCCACAGGTGGTGTGGACGAAAGCTATTGTGCCTTTAGTCTTTATATGGGCATAATTCTGGCCTCATCTAAGTTTGAATTGAGTGCTGTTCCTTTTCACAGATTTTACAATCGTTGTTTTTGTGAATAATATTTGTGTTGTTTTTTTGTGAATAAATGAAAATATTTTGCAACGTGATTAAATGCATGGGGAAAGATGGATGTTGGATTTGGGAATCTTAGAATGTGGCACTTTTATTTAATATTGCATTAGTAACATGTACATACAATGATGCACACTTGCCCAAATTGTTAATGTGATTCATTAATTGCTTGCATGGAAATAAAACAAAACTTTCCTGAAACCATGCTTAAAGTTTTGTTTACACGTGTCTTATGTTTATAGTTAGAGTAAATGTCCAGAATGTGAAATAAACAATTTCTGTGTAGCTCATTATGCTACAGATTTATTGGGTATGATATGGAAGGACAAATTTACAGTTGTAGTTCCTACCTTAGAAAAATGCATTCATGATTATATAACTTTGAGTGTAACATCATCTGTCAGAAGTAGACTGGTGCATAGCATATTATTTTAGTTATTTGGAAATTGCCGTTTTATGAATGCTGTAATCAAGAGCATCAATGGATTTATGTTGAAAGAAACCCAAACTCAAATTTGTACTTGGATTATGCATTGTCTTTATCAAGGGAGCACTCAAAGAGTGACAGTCATCAGTAAGTGTAGCCTTTTCCTGAGTCTATGCAACATTTTGGTACCATCATTTGCATTTATATTGATTTTGCCTCACGTATTTAGGAATAGGCTGTAGTGTTAGATGTAGTGGAGACCTTTATAGTTACTGACTAACAGATTTCAATTAAATGCAGTCTTTTGACATCAGTTGAAGGCTACTAAACTGATCGATATTGATCCCTAATATAAACTATCCCTAATGTACACTGTATCACTGCAGTGTAGTGTTCTACTGTATTTGTCATTGTTCCATAGTTCCATAGACTCGTGTTCATATGAGAATGAGACTTTTCCCCCCTCATGTACTAGTTGCATGCAGAGAGACAAATTGTGTTGTGTGTTGCATGTATTAACATTTCTAGAGGGTCTCCCATGATGCTTTTTTCTGAATTATTGTTGGGGGGAAAAAAATGACAGGATAGTTTTACGATGAAATGATCAGTATTGGTCTAATTTTCTTACAGGCTATGCTTCATGCAGAGAGGAAAATCATTGTCTGCATGACAGCCTATATTTAAATGTATAATACTATCAAGGTGCAGGCGCTTGGTAAAGCACAGGGGAATTAAATGATTCCATCTCTCATGTGTAACTGCATCATAAATATTGTATCGTATATAAAATGTGTAATGAGAAGAAAACTACATTGAAGGCTGTTCTAGCTTGTTAAAACTGTGCAGTTTGTACCTCAGATGATAAAACTGGGCCATGCAAATTTCACAAGGGCCACACATGCACAACTTGGATAAAATTGGGTCAGTGTTTGACATTACATTATTTTGAGCCATTAAAGAGAAAGAAGGGGAGAAAAAATTGGAAGAGATGTGGAAATCAAAGCAGAACAGCCAGAGCCGTACGGGAGCTTGTAGCGGCTGCTTGTAACTCAGGGATTATTTATCCGCTGGATTGTGATGTCACACGCGGTGTTTAAGTTGCACTTGAATGGCTTGCATTGAAGCGTGGCCTTACTGGTAGAGGTGAGAGTGGGATGTGGTGCTCGAGAGAGAGAGAGAGAGAGAGAGAGTGGAAGCCGGGTGCCTGCTCAGTGTCGTGCATGTGACAGACACTTCACAGGAGCTGAGCAGAGTTATAGATATCTAGCTTTTGTTCAAATATGATACAGATGGGCATCCTGTCCTTATTTACCATTCTCCTGTGTTAGAGACAGCCACTAAGTGTTCAACAATAAGGATTACATATTGCCACGATGGAACACAGAAATCTAGTTGGAGTTGCCTGATGACATTTATATTTTTAGAGGCACGTTAAACGTTATTTTGTGTCCGTTTTCAGGTGTCAGTTTTCAGAAATGGTTTTGATGAGGTCCTGGTGTGAGTAAAAATGGTATAGACATAGAGATCTAACCTGAGAATGAGAAGAAACTAGAAGTTCTTCTCTTGAGTCGTCCAAATGCTTTATAAGCTCATTCACAATATAATAACACTCTCTCCAGATTCCTGTCTTGGTGTTGTGGAAGATTATATTATAATTTGAGTGTTTTTGTGTATACTGTAGAGGTGCTGTTAATGCTGTTATGTTAAAATAAGTATAATTATGTATTTATGGCTTTTTTTCCTTCGTATATGCACTGAATATCTATGACATTTACAGGTGGCACAGGAGCAGGTGTATGTGTGTGTGTGTGTGTGAGTAAGCGAGAGAGAGAGACAGAATTTCAGTGGAGCCTTTTAACGCGAGGACATTTCATTTTTGAAGTCACTGCATAATCCTTCAAACACAAAGAAATGTTGGCAGTTGTTGACAATCATATATCCACTGTTTAAGTCCAGAATACTTTTCTGCTTGAATTATTAGAGGATGACAAAAGTGCCACATCTTTTTTTTTTCTTTTCCCTTTTAATCTTTCCCATTCCTCATTGACAATAAAGTGGTCACTCACTCCATACTGAATCTTCCATTCAGACCAACTTAATATGGGTACCCTTTTTTTGTCCCGAAGGCACATCTATTTTTGTCTGTGGTGCGCTAGTCATTGTTCCACTCCGTCCATTTCCCCATTCTGTGGAGCTCTCTCTCTCTCTCTGTGTATTCATATGTGGCATAGTCCTCACTTAATAGCCCCTCTCCCCCTTTAGTTATTTAGGGCTCCCCATGAAAAGAATACGAGTGAAAGAGGGCAGAAGAGGGAGAGAAAAACATGGCCATGAGGAGAGAGAGAGAGAGAGAGAGAGAGAGAGAGCTCTTGCAGTCTGTTCATCTTTGCATACATAATTGCTCCCAAGGTGTTATGGCTGACCTGTAGGTTGCAAGCTCTTGTCATGTGCATGAGAGAAGATTGTGTTGCCCATTTGAAACATAAAGAAGGGGTTGTGAGCTATCAGATGCCCCGGGGCAAATATATCAACCATTGTTTCACTTCTTTAAGTATGTGCATTAATAATTGCAAAATCATTTATTCTTTTAAGATGTATTGAAAAGAACATTTTAGTCTTAAGTTTTTAATTAGTGTTTTATTTCTGATGCTATTGGATTACTGTGCCATACGGCAGTGCTTAGTTTATATCTACAGGTTCATCTCTACTGTGTGACAACCACATGCCTCCACTTTTGCATTTGTGTTTTGTTATAAAACACTCAGCATATAATTTTCAAGCAGTTTGTTATAAACGCAAGGCAAAGTTGTATAATGTTTTGCATTTGCGATCCCATAGCATAACAAATCCTTTGAAAAGTCACACTTAAAACATTTTTTGAATGAGAACAGGGGACAATTATTTACCATGTTATGTAGGGCTATTTTAGTCCGATTTGTTACGTAAGCCGTAATGTAATGCTTTATTTAGTAAATAATGATTTCCTTTGCCTTATGATCTTGGAGTCACTAATAATTGTGGTAATCCCTCAAGGGAAAAGATAGGTTGTAGACATATTGATCTGATGTCCTTCGATTCTAGCTGTGTGTTACTGTTACAAATCTAAGGATAGTGCTTTTCTTGTTGACCTTTAGAGTTGCTCCGTGGCTCCAGGAGTCTTGGCCAAGGATGTGTGTGTGTGTGTGTGTGTCTGTATCAATCATTCTCCAGACACTCTTTGAGTTTTTCTGCTTGGGCTTTATCTTGTGTGGTTTATGCTTCTGTATCAAATGTATAATTCGCTTCGTTCTTTTCTTCTCTCTCTTTTTTTGCATTTCCACTGTCAGATCGACCCAAAAGTGGCCTTCCCCAGACGTGCTCAACCCAAGGTAAGAAAGAAAGAAACCTCTTTTCTCTAAATATAAAAAGGTGAAATGATTCTGCTTTCTCTGCAGCGCTGGACTTGATATTTAAGTGCAGTAAATACGAGGGAGGTTGCGTGTTTTGATGCCTGATACTGTATAGTGCTGATGAGGTGGAAGTCTTTAATAATGTGTTGAGAAGCTTTGCTCGGTCACGGCATACTCAAGGACATTTATTTACATGTTTGAAAAGGGCAATCCGCAATTATAGCCAACGTTTCTCTAGTTTCTTGTCAGGTGATTATGGAATTTATTCAAGGAAATTGGTCAGTTGTCCTTTCTTTTTTGTGACATAGCAGTTTTTTTTTTTACTCTAAACAAGCCTAAAGATCAAATGTGGAATTTTCCCAACTCGGTGAGCACAATGGGAGGTATTGTTGCTGTGTAGTTTCGGATGAAAAAATGCCAGTGGAAAAGCTTTCAAAGCCAAAGCACATGCTGTTCTTAAGGGTCACTATTTGATTGAGAAATAGCACCAGTGTGTGTGTGTGTGTGTGTGTGCGTGCTTGTGTGCGTGCGTGCGTGTGCATGTGCAAGCGTGAGTAAGGTTGCATCAGTGTGGAAGAGTGGTCTTCATTCATTACAGACAATTTTTTAATTCCTCGTGCATTTTTGTTCTTCATCTTCCAAGTTTTTGGTGTTGTTCTCCCAATGTACTGTATCTACTCCAAAACAAAGCTGAGTTCTGGCTGTAACTCACTGATTGGAGGTCCTGCAGTGTGTCTTTGGGGAATTACTCCATCATCATAATGTTTTCTCTGACATTAAAAGAGAAAAGGAAGGTCATGCGTCTCCAGCAGCAGCAGCAGCAGCAGCAGTAGTGGCAGCAGGAGCAGAAGCGGCTAAGGTGTTTTTCCACGTCCACTTAGCTTTCTCTTGTTCCTACCCGTGCACTGTGAGATCTGCTGAGGGGTGTCACTGTCACCGCCATCGTTGTTTGATCTGCCGTCTGTGCTTTGGTTCCTCAATCATTTTCCACATTTAAAAAAAAAAAATAATAATAATGTGAAATTCACAAACACCACTTGTGCAAAAGCAGCACATTAAATAACATCTGCCATATTGAACAGAATGAATTGTGATTGAGTTCATTTGCATGAGGGTTTGTTGTTGTTAAGATATGCGACAAAAAAAAAACCGACCACCTACACAGCTGCGAGGCCTCAGTGTTCCCCATCTCTCCGGTATATTGCTTTTGGACTGAAATAGCTTTTGACTGAGTGGATTGTACAGGAATGCTCAAGAATGGGATTGCGAATAGATAGAGAGACACTAGGTTAGCTGTGTGTTGCTGTACGGTAGCTGTGTGTTCAGTGCTTTAAGGGCAAGCTCATTAGGGAGGAAATGGGTTTGAGTTTGTTTTAGCTTGAGAAAGGAGAACGTGACTGTCCAAGGACCTTACGGCAATAGGATTAAAATGGCTAGATTAGCATTGTGTCCTTTCACGTTTGACTCCGGTGAAATAGAATTTGCGATTCCATACATTTGGTGACGACAGGAATAAAAATCTTTCGGCGCAGAGGGGTCTTGTTAAAGAGCTTGTTAGTGAAGCCCTGGCATTGATCATGGCTTGGGCTCTCTGTGTCCGGCTCATCTGTTTCACCGGTCTTGTTTGAGGATTTTTCCAGGCTGTCAGTGAAATAGTGCTGGCTTGTCCCAGTTTTCAGCACAGCAGATCAAGGCCTCCCATCTTTAAAGTTAGCAGTGCACATTTGGAGTCTGTGATTGTCAGTCTGCGTTACCTTCTCTTCCCATGATTGCTCAATCTTGTTGAACATGCTCGGATCTCTGGTTTTGTAAATCTCCTTCCAGCATCTCTTAAAGGGGAAATTTGGTGTGAATCAGTCAATAGCCCTGTTGTTCCAGGTACCTGAATGCTGTTCAGAAGGAGAAAATTTGATGCTACACAGACCAAATAACAAACCGATTACTAATGCTGACTGAATGGGGCATAATGAAACGAAACTGAAAATAAGTTGTTATGCCCCATTCACTTAGTGTTAGTTGCTGGTTCACTGCTTGGTCTATGTTGTATCAAATGTTCTTATTCTGTTCTTTCCTACAGCATTTGGATGAGTTTGAATAACAGGGCTATGGATTGATTTACACTAGATTTCTAGGGCAATCTTTCTTTCTTTCTTACTTTCTTTCATTCGTCCTTTCTTTCTTTTTTCCTCTGTCTGTCCTTCTTTCTGTCTATCTTTTTTCTCGTGCTCATCCTATATGTCTGGAGATCCCTCTTTCTTTCATAGTTTCTCACACATCCTCAGCTTATGAGCACCTGGGTGAAGTGCTCTCTTGTCCGCTGCTCACTTGTCTCCATAGAAAACAGACAACTTCCTGCTCTGGTCTGGACCAAAGGAAATCAATAGAGGAGAAATGACGCACTTGAGAACCGAACACGGCTCCGCGCTCGCCGCACATGCCAACAACACCGGTCCCAAATCCACGGGGCTGCGGTGCCCGAGGTCTAATGCGCTTTTCTGGCTCAGGCTAGATCCAAGATGAATGGAAGCATTAATAGGGAACTAGCTTCCAGCGGCAAGCAGGCGGGCAGGCACACAGAGAAGAAGGGAGGCAGGCAGTCAGAGCCCAGGCCCGATGCTCTCTCTCTCTCTCTCTCTCTCTCTCTCTCTCTCTCTCTCTCTCTCTCTCTCTTTCTCTCTTTTGTCTTAAGGAAAGCAGGCCCATAATAAGTTTTATGCAAATACATTAATATGCCTTCACTTCCAATCATGCTACTAGATTCTTGCGAGTGTATGTGGGGGGTGTGGGTGTGTGGTGGGTGTGGGGAGCTGTGAGAACCAAACATAGCATCAGTGGAGAGCGCTGGGCTAAGCTAGAAGAAAGAAAAAAAAAATCATACTGAGGGAATGAAGGAAAGGCAAAAAGAAAACAGCCCAATCTTTTTTTTTTCCTTTCTATTTGTTAGTGTTTTGGTGCCTACCCCGTTATATGAGTGTGTGAGATGACAGTAGCAATGTTTGGGGGGATTATTGTTTTTGAGAAGTAATAAACGTTTTGCTTCTGTCCTCTTTCTCTCTGTTTGAGCTGGAGCTGGAGATTGCTTTTCCTGGACGGCTCTCTGTTGTTCATGCTGGAGTTGATTCACACCCGCCACACGGCGCACGGGCCCGTAGCTGTGGAGTGGTGGTGTGGTGTGGTGTGGTGTGCGTGTCTCGACATGACTATAATTGATGCCATGAGTGAGGCTGCCCCGCGCTAGGCTAGGGTGGTTGAACACACGTGTGCACAGTACATGAGGGGCAGGATGGGGAAGAGCTGGTTATTGGTCCTCAGAGGAGGTGCTTGATTTCATTAGTGTGGAAAGGAAAGCATGTTTCATGACTTGCACTGGGCCAGAGGAATGGAGAGGTGATGACGTTTGCAGTGTTTCCCGCACATTAGTTAAGGTGGGGGTGTTTGGGTGGTGGGGGGTACTGTATGTTAGACTACTGACTGGCAGACTATCACTGGAAAGATTATGTTGTGCAGTTGTATATGGTACAAGATAGGAAGCATCAACAAAATAGCTTATGCAATGTTTTGTAATGCAACATTTGAAATTCTGTTCACATTAATAACAACTTTATACATTTCTATAGCACTTTTCAAGACATCCAAAGCGCTCGACACCCCAAAAAATGTGTATCTTTTATGGGAACTTTGGCCAGTTTGGGAAGGCATGCATTTGCCCATGCATGGAGATGTCTAGATTAGTTTCATGATTTTTTTGTGAATTTGACAGTCGATAAAACCAATCAGTTTTCCATAGCCGCCCATCTTTCTGTAGGTCTAGAAGCTTTTAGCTTTATATTATTGGAATTGGGTAGAAGTTGAACTGTCTGTCATAGTTAATATGCATTACATCTAGGTCATTCTTCTAGCCCGGTTGTATATTAATTTGGATTTAAACTATTACATGGTATCACAACCAGCACTGTGAGGATTGAGGACTGATATAGCAGTAGTTATTTTTTCTCTAAAGTGACGCCATTCCATGGGGAGATTTCAATTAGCATTTTATTGCATTTCAATTTGCTTTGAGTGACCTGACGGATTAGACTGAATCTAATCCCCCCCAGCGTCTATTGATTTGGCATACTTTATTGATAAACATATGGAAAAACACGGCACTCTCCCCATTTCTGTGATATGAATTTAAATACACCCTTGACAGGCCATTTTATTGAGATCAGTAGTGTGCTGCTACTCGGGCGTTTTTATTTATTTATTTTTTTCCCATGATGCACCTGTCTAAGTTGGCCGATGTCTCCCTCTCTCTTTGTTTGCCCAGTTTAGCTCACTTGTGGATTTGTCTTTACGGAAAATCAAATCTCATCGTCTGAATCCACTTAAACAAAGCGAATGTGTATTTTGGTGTATTTTCCCAAGTGTCAATTTCATCTTCTTCAGAGACAGATATGATCTTGGAGGCCCATAGAGTTTTATCATATGAGAAAAGATGGAAGGTTAAGAGATTGGTGGATGCTTTTTCTCTGGCTAGGCTAACTAGTATCAGTGAGTGCCGTGTGAGTGCAGTGTGATTAGTTGTAATGACTGATGGCTATCAAAGCCTTTAAAGGGTGTCCAGCTGTGTTGTCTGATTCCCTCTTTTATAGGAGGACTGTCAGAGCCATTGAAACATAATGAGAGTTCTCAGCGCTCTTCTCCTCTCCTCTCCTCTCTTCTCCTCTCTTCTCCTCTCCTCTCCTCTCCTCTCCTCTTCTCTTCTATCTTATCCTCTCCTCTCCTCTTCTCCTCTCCTTACCTCTCCTCTCCTCTCCTCTCCTCTTCTATTCTATTATATCCTCTCTTTTCCTCTCCTCTCTTTTCCTCTCCTCTCTCCTCTCCTCAACTGCTGTGCAAGCTAAGCGGAGATGTTTTTGGCATCCCCTGCCAAAGAACCTGTCAAAACAATGCTTCTGCTGGGCGCCTCTCCTCCTCCCCTCCTCCTCCTCCTCCTCTTCCTCCTCCTCTTCTTCCTCTCCTGCCCCAGCCAGCCGCATCCACCAACACTCTTGTACACGCTTCATCTTGTAGTGCGACTGTCAGTGTTAGCCAGGTTGATGTCTGTGTGTGTGTGTGCATGTGTGTGTGTCTGCGTGTGTGTGTATCTGTGTTTGTATACGTGCACGCATGCATGCTTGTGTCAGTGTGTGTGTGTGTGTGTGTGTGTGTGTGTGTGTGTGTGTGTGTGTGGAGGGGGGTGGGTCTGTGTTTGTGTGTTGTGTGTCTGAGTTTGCCCTTCTACATTCTTCTTCATTTAATTTTCTCTTCTCTCTTTTTCTCTGTTCACACTCTCCACTGCCATATTTTGGGTTTGGGTTTGTGTTTGAGAGCGAGGGAGGGAAAATATTTACACCTTGTAGACTGCCAAACTGTGAAATGCTTAGGCCTCACCACACAACACAACACCACACCACACCACACCACACCACACCACACCACACCACACTGCAGCACAACACAGCAGAGCAGAGCACAGCACAGCACAGCACAGAACCCAAGGAGAGACGCTGAAACACTCCAGCCAAGTTTCCTGGAGAAGTGGGCCTAATGAATATTCATTATGAGCAAAGGGGACCAAAGTGGCCATTTGGGTTAGCGGTACCTGTCCAGTGCCCAAACCACTTTCACCTTGAACACACACCACACACACACACACACACACACACACACACACACACACACACACACACACACTACACATGCACACACACAAGTGTGCGCACACACATTAGGGGTGTAAATAGGAGCCTTCATGGCAAATTGAGATTCAGAATTCCCTATGACATGATTTGATATGATTCAATACATATGCATATATAAACAACACACACACACACACACACACACACACACACACACACACACACACACACACACACACACACACACACATACATTCCAGCCATAACTGGGTTTCAGCTCATTCACATACACTTTGCCCATTGCAAGACAAACTGCCACACACTGTTTTCTTATGACTATCCAATCATAATCCACTTTTTCATTAGTCTCTTTGAGTATGAGTGTGTGTGTGTGTGTGTGTGTGTGTGTGTGTACAGTATACAGTATACAATAAGGGAAGGGTGGGAAATAGAGATTTAATAGAAAGCTCTGTTTCTGATTTGGTTTGGAATGTGTTTGATGTTCCTCTTGAAGTTGATGTATACATTGCATCTGATCTGCACTGGCTTCTGGCAATGAGAGCGCTCATCTAAAGGAAAAGAGAGCATAGGGTTCTGTACATGTATTCTATCTGAAGACATCAAATAAAAACCTGGGCTTCCGTCTTCCCCATCGCCGCCTCTCTCTCTCTCTCTCTCTCTCTCTCTCTCTCTCTCTCTCTCTCTCTCTCTCTCCTCCCTCTCTCTCTCTCTCTCTCTCTCTCTCTCTCTCTCTCTCTCTCTCTCTCTCTCTCTCTCTCTCTCTCTCTCTCTCTCTCTCGCTCTCACCTTGAGTCTTTGTAGATCTTCTCCCTGGCCTCTGCTTCTTTTAAAGCTGCCCAGATGGCTTGGCTTCTGTTCTTGTGGATTTTGGAGTTGAGATGGAGAATCTGACAGTAATTTCTGCATTGTGCTCTTTTTTCCCCCCTCCTTACGGTCTTTTCCTTTTCCCCAGCGTTGTGTGTGCCTGTGTGTGTGTCTTTGTGTGTGTGTGTGTCTGTGTGTGTGTGTGTGTGTGTGTGTGTGTGTTTTAGTGCTGCTGATGTCTTGTACTGTACTGTGGAGAGTGTGTCTTTGTCTCTCTCTGTGTGTATCTTTGTGTTCATGTGTGTGTGTGCCTGTGTGTGTTTCTCTCTGTGTGTTGGTTTGTGTGTCTTTCTTTCTTTCTGTGTGTGTGTGTGTGTGTGTGTGCGTGTGTGTGTGCGTGTTTAGTGCTGCTGATGCCTTGTACTGTACTGTGGAGAGAGAGTGTGTGTGTGTGTGTGTGTGTGTGTGTGTGTGTGTGTGTGTGTGTGTGTGTGTGTGAGGGGATTAAGGGCCTGCTGGAGGAGTTTGGGATGCCAGGCAGGGGGGCTGCTGCCATAGCGGTCATGTGACGCTGTCTCGTGGCCAGCCCTCACACACACACACACACACACACACACACACACACACACACACACACACACACACACACTTGCTCACACACACTCACAGCCCTCACACTCACGCACTTGCTCTGCCAGGAGGGTGAGCGGTGGTTAGGTTTCAGTTCAGGTCAGTCAGGTTGTGTGTGTGTGTGTGTGTGTGTGTGTGTGTGTGTGTGTGTGTGTGTGTGTGTGTGGAATGGTTGTATTATTCCCCCTGAGTATTGTGTGAGAGAGCTGTTATGTCTTGTATGACGATATTCCCTCTGTTGTGTACAAAAGCGAGTGGCTTAGTTAAGATTAGTCGGAACAAACACACACAAACACACACACACACATACACACACACACACACACTCTACCCCCTCTCCTGTAATAAGCCATTTTCTCACCTCGAGGCCTTCAATCACCTTTATTGACCAGAGCCACTGATCCTTGACTCAAGTAGCTGAGTCCCCTGCCTATTGGCTTCTTCTATGCTCTGTAATCAAGTCTATTACAAGTGTGGGCATAGGCAAGTCAGTCTGTCAAGTCAAGTCATTGTTGATGTGGATTAGTTTGAGAAAAGTCAACAGAAGGGTGTCAACATGGGCACAGTGTGTTGTGTTGTGTTGTGTTGTGTTCCCTGCTCGAGCACAGGCCCAGACATAACTCCCCCGCTGCTGCTGAGCCAGTAGGGCACGGCCACCTTTGGGTGCCTCTGACTGGAGGTGAGGTGGTGGAACATAGAGGACTGGAATGGAATGGATTGCAGTGGAATGGAATGGAGTGGAGTGGAGTGGAGTGGAATTCTCCTCCTC
>JAODXP020000021.1:21945444-21960444 GCA_027497455.2 Sardinella longiceps | reverse complement strand
CTCTCTGTGAAAGCGTTTGAATAGCTTAGGAAAATAAGAGCTGTATTTACCAGTGGTTTGTGTATGTTCTTGTCGGGGTGATTACTTTTATTTCTTTTGAATATTTGGTCGGCTCTGTATGAGGTAAATATATGTATTGCGTTGTGTAATTGGTGTGTGTGTGTGTGTGTGTGTGTGTGTGTGTGTGTGTGTGTGTGTGTGTGTGTGTGTGTTTGTCTGTGTGACATTTGAAGTCTGCTCTCTACCTTTCCATTGGCTCTGAGGCTAACTCTTGATGGACAGCCCCTTTTACCAAGACAGCCCCCAACTATTTCTTGCCTCCCCTCGTTCTCTCTTTCTCTTGTCACACACACTCTCCCTCTCACACTCACTCACTCACTCTCTCTCTCTCTCTCTCACTCACTTGCTGTCTCCCTCTCTCTCACACCCTCTCCTTCTCTCTCTCTCTCTCTCCCTCTCTCGCTCCAGCTTCTCTTCTACAGCATGATAAATCTGATGCTAAATTTAGCGGCAGTTTTTCTCCAGCAGTGAGAGATTACAGGCACAGAGAGTGTGAGTGAGGGAGAGAGAGACAGAGAGAGAGAGAGAGAGAGAGAGAGTGTGTGTGTGTGTGTATTTGTGACAGGCAGAGGAAGGCCTGCATGCTCTCTCTCTCTCTCTCTCTCTCTCTCTCTCTCTCCCTCTCTCCCCCCCCCAGTCAAATCATTTGGCAAGGGAAGAACAGGGGTCTTCCTGCCTTCACTTTTGCCTGACAGTTCAAAGGCTGTGTTTTGTTTGATTATTTGTGTGAGTGATTGTATATGTATGTTATTTGTCTGTTTGTGTTACTTGAGTTTATTTGGATATTCTCTCTGTCTGTACCGGCAGATACAACATGGCTCTCCTCAGCTTTAAAGAATTGAAACTTTTTTTTACGACTGAAAGCATATTGAAATGTATTGAAATCCCTGCAAGTTCCTGGTAGGCAGGTCTGTCATTATGTAAAAGATTATGGTCTAACCTCATCGTCTATGTTCCCCAGAGCCGAGCTGAAGTGAGTTTATTCTAGAGGGACGAGAGCGGCCTAGAGAGTGCTTCTTAACTAAACATTTTTCTTTGACCTTCACGATGACACCACTCATGTTTCATCCTCTGTGACCTCAGGAGTATGTTTCCATGGGCATGGCGTGAGTTCCATAAAAACTCAAGTGGGGGCAGATGAACAGCTATTCCCCTACCCCCCCCCCCCTTTGGCGTCATTGTCCTCCACTTTCTTTCTCTCTTTCCCCCCCCCCACCCCCCCACCTCTCTCTCTCTTTCTCCCCCATCACCTGTGCCCCTCCCCCCTCTCTCTCTCTCTCTCTCTCTCCCTACATCTCTCTCCTCCCCCCTCACCTCCTTACATCTCTCTCTCTCTCTCTCTCTCTCTCTCTCTCTCCCTTTCCCTCACCTTTCCCTCACCGCTGTGCCCCCCCCCCCCCACACACACACACCTCTCTCTCTCTCTCTCTCTCTCTCTCTCTCTCTCTCTCTCTCTCTCTCTCTCTGACTCTCTGGTTTCCTATTAAGATTGTGTTTGTCATTGTTGATCCAGTCAGAGATGTAATGGTGAAGTCCCACTGAGCTGTGTGAAGCCAGCTGCTCCTCCCGCTGGGGAGGGAGGGGATTTAATTCCCCACTCGGCTCCATTTCATTGCCATCGCCACCGCCACAGGGAAAATAAAAAAAGAAACCCTTAGAAAGCACGTATAGACGCCAGCCTTGGGTTTGCTGCGTGGTGTCATCGGAACATGAAGAACACACACACACACACACACACACACACACACACACACACACACATACACACACACACACACACACACACACACACACACACACACACACACACAGATACTCACACACACCTCCAAGTACCAAGTGAGATTTAACTTATTCCTCACATTGTCAGTGAAATCTTGGGGCCTGGTCGATAACAATCAGATAAGTGTGTTCTGTACGGGATGAGAAGGGCCCGATGAGGGTGGCTGTGTGTATGTGTGTGTGTGCGTGTGTGTGTGTGTGTGTGGATGGGGGCTCCGGTGAGTGCACAGTTTGGAGCACGTTCTTCCACGGAAGAGGTGGAGGAGACCCAGCGATCCTTCTGCTGCTGTTCCGTAGGGAACTGTATCCATTGGTGAGGTGGAACAGAACAGGTGGCTTAGTAAAGCCAGTCCCTGGTGACGGCACGGCAGAGACAACCTCTAAGAACAACAAAGCTCTCTGAGATGGATGACTGTGGCGGCGGTGGTTCACTCACAGGCCACAGACACCACCACACTGGCCTGCCCACGGAATCACTCACTCACTCACTCACTGCTACCACTACTTCCTGGTTTTAGTCACACTCTCGGCTAGCGTGTCACGCAAACGCGGCACTTTGATGTCTCCTGTTCAAACGAAATTGATAAGAGACAAATAAACCTATGTTTGACATTCATCTCTTGCTAGTTTGCTTTAGTTGTTCATCCACTGTCACTTGTCAGAACAAACCCTTCCTCATTGCCTTAGAGGCATGCTCAAGGTTACCTCTTGATATGGGCGTTATCCTGTTTGGTCTTTTTTTATTTATTTATTTATTTTTTGGAAGACTTGCTCTTGCTGTTGTGTTTGTGGCTCCTAACAGCTACCCTAGCACTAGGATCTTCCTGTGTCCTCCTGTGAATATTAAGATGAATTGCTGACATCTTTCCCGAGCACTTGCAATGGAGAGCTGCTGCTTTGTTATTTGTTTGGACGGGTTGAGAGCTCTCGAGTCCTGGCACTGCTTCCCCTCCACTCCCCCCTTCTCCCTCTTCTTCCTCCTCCTCCTCAGCCGGCTGTCTCAGCTGATGTTTCTGCCCAGCCTTCCTCGCCTGATGCTTCCTGCTCTCGGCCTGTCTCCCATCTGTCAGGTGGCTTGTAATAGCCAGGGCCCTGTCCATTGTGTGCCCTCTCTTCTACTCTTCCCTCCTCTTTCCTCCTCTCCTTTTCTCTTCTCTCCACTTCCCTCCTCTCCTCTTCTCTCTCTCTCCCTCCCTTCCCTTTCCGTTCTTCTTTTCTCCCTCTCTTCGATGCTCTTCTCCCTTCCCTTTCTTCTTTTCTCCTGTCTTCTCTCCTCTCCTCTTCTCTTCTCTTCTCTTCTCTTCTCTTATCTTCTCTTCTCTTCTCTTCTCTTCTCTTCTCTCCCCTCCTCCCCTGTCCTCTTTCCTTTCTACTCTTCTCCTCTCTTCTCTTCTCTCCTCTCCTCTTCCATTTCTTCTTTTCTCGTCTCTCCTCTTCTCTCTTCTCTCTTCTCCTCTTTCCTTTTTTCTTTGCTCATCTCTCCTCTCCTCTCCTTTGCTGTGCTCTCATCTCCTCGCTGGAGAATTTATGAGGGCCCATTAGGGTTTCCCCAGTCCAGGCATTGCAAATGATGCGCTGCTTTTATTTTGGGGTCTGGCCTGTGCTTGGCAGACTGCCCATTGAGAGAGGCAGTTCAAGGTGCTGCTGAAGATATTGATACAGCTCTACAGTCTCTAATGCTGTCTGTCTGTCTGTCTCTCTGTCTGTGTGTGCTGTAGGTATTATCTTCAGAGAGAGAGAGAGAGAGAGAGAGAGAGAGAGAGAGAAACACACATAGAGAGCACACACACACACACACACACACACACACACACACACACACACACACACACACACACACACACGATACGGTTCATGGAGGATAGTTCATTTTCTACCTTTCTTCCAAGTCTGCTTCTAAGTCTTTGTTTGCATGGGCCTGTAGCTAAGGGTCTCATCCCCCTGCACTAACTCACTAAATGACTGCTGCTTGGCTGTGGATTGCCCACACTACCAGCATGCAATGATACATCCAGTGTCACAGAGTAAACAACATTGGTGTCCATGGGGCCCTTTTTAAATAGTGGAAGATATGGTGTCAGTAGACTGCCTGCTTTGAGCCAACCTGAAGCTTGGAGGATTCTCTTGATCTCTCGACATTTTTGTTTGGTGCTTTCTAACAATGTATAGGCCTACAGCATTCACACAGTATGGATTCCATGTCTTTGTTGTATTGTATTGTTCTTTACAGCTAACGTAATCCCGTTTTGACTGTATTTATACCGGTTTGAACCCCTCCCCACATGTTCTGCTATTTTACTTGGCTAACCTGAGGGTCTGATGGAGTCTGTTCATTCCTGGTTCTCAGTCTGCACCGTTAGCTAGCTCTGGTAGGGCGGTTAGCCTAGAATAACCCCGAGCGCCTGTTCATTAGAATAGCAGTCCCCAGCATCAACCTCTCCACACACATTTTTAATGATGGGAAAACGATAAGCAATTACAGGGCGAGTCAGAGGTGTGTTTTTTTTTCTATTATCGAAAGACAAACAAACGAAAAGCGAAAAACAAAAACAACAAATCTGATGAGTAGCAGCACTGCGTTGTTCAGCACCTCAGTCAGCCTCTGAGGAGTAAAAATGCCAACTCTCCCGAGGATGGCGCAGGGTTACGCTCCCCTGGCCTCCGTTGCTATGCTACCAGCTCTCTGCACAGCGACGGCGAGGACGAGAACGAGGACGGGGATGAGCAGAGGCTCAGAGTCAGGTGCTACCCCTGGAGATCCCCTCCTGTCTGCCTGCCTGCCTGCCTGCCTGCCTGTGTGAGTGTCTGTCGATGTGCCTGCGTGCTGCTTCTTCCTCCTCCTCCTCCTCCTCCTCCTTCTCCTTTCTGCCTGCTCTTCCTCCATGCGAAGGGACAGGTGAGAGCTGTCATTACTGATGCTCTCAGACTTGTCTCGGCGCTCGCTCGCTCGGTCTCTGAGCGGGACACACACAGGAGAATGTAGGTCATATCAGCTCACAGGTTTGTCCAGCCCAGCCCAGCGTCAGCATCAGAACCAGCCCTCCACACTACCCCCCACCCCCCCTCCTCTTGGGAGCTACAAAGATTGGTGTGAAAAGGCTTTCACTGTACATGGATTTGAGCAAGAAAAAAAAAAAAAAACGTCACGAGGAAACGGAGGGGGTTGCTCCTGGCGTCGAATAAAAATGACTCCATTTACTTTAATTACTCTGTCCCGACTGTTTAATGCCGGGCTGATTGCTTCGGGTTTCAGCATAATAGGGGCCAGAGTTTCATAACAGTCTGCCGGGGATTTCACCTGTGGCAACCTTTGTATCAGAAAAAAAAACGCTGTGATTTGTTATGTTTTTGATGTGATGCTTGATGCTCGTTATCTCCCACACGCTTGTTATCCCTCATCCTTCTCAACACTGGTGCGAGGACCTGAAAGACCTGCGTCCATGCCCACAAAGCTCTCAGAGCTTCATATTAAAAGCCTGCACATCTCTCCCAGTAATCCCTCCTCACCATTTCTCTGGATCAGGCCACGCTATGGGCTTTTGGTGGAGTGCCCATGAGAACCAGATGACAAAAGCGTGTCGAGAGAGCGTGTCTTTCGGGGGTGGTGGACTGCACATTCTAAAGGCTTATTCAAGGACAATGGAGACCTGCTGCTGCTCACACACGCAAGCAAGCAAACTCCATGACATTGCAGAAGTCTTCCTCCCACCCCCTCCCCCCCCCCCCTCACTTCTCTTCTGTGGTTCGGAGACACACATCCCATCCCATCCCAGCTGTGCTCCTCTGGGACTCCGGGGGATCTTTCATATAAGCTGGAGCTCTTTTGGGAAAGGAGAAGTGTTTTTCCTTCAGGAAGTGATTGTTTGTTGATGGGTCAGTGTAATTCGCCCCCCAAACCCCCCCATCCTCCCCCCTTCTTTGTTTCTACAGCTGCCATTCCATGGCCGAGGTTGGTGCGTTCTTCAAGCCGACCTTGGGCTCTCTGTTTGCTATCAGTGTGTCCTCCAACTACATCCAAAGCAACATGGCAGGAGGTGGCCTACATGGTCTTTTTTTTTTTTTAATTGTTACCACAGTTTTTCTTATTTTCAAATCTCTCTCATTATTTGAGGACACAATTTGTGCTTTTTTTGTGGCACTGTGACTTTCGAGGCCACTGCATACTTGTAATTTGCAGCCTCTTTAACTTTAAACGCTCTGAGAGTTGTTTACTGTATATGCTGCTGGGAAGCTTGGTTGGAGTTCTGTTTGTCCTTTGAGCAAGAGTGGAAATTGGTTGGAAACTGTTTTTTTTTTTTATGTTTGTTTGCCTTTCAAGTGGCCTTACAACAACAAGCTCCAACAGACCTCCAATAGGTCTGAACTGAAGCAGAGGGAAGTTGTATGATTTCAATTGAATAGCCCTTCATTCTGGTTCTAAAAATGTAAAGCAGCTGGTCTAATTCAGATCGATGATTCAGTGCCTACAGCCCTTAGTCATGAGGTCTAGACGCGATGGTGCGCTCTTCCCCATTGCTCTGAGAAAAGGGGAAAGAATAGATGGCTAATCTTTAAAGTAGAGATGCGATGGGAAGTGGGCTGCGGTGCGGTCCTGGCGTGTCGTTTCACCTCTGTATTCTTTATTTCTCCCTCGATTCGCTCTTATTGCTGCTTTTATGAGCGCCGCTCTGCTCTTCATCTGAATTGGGAGTGAAAGGATGGTATATCAGCACAGAGGACACAGTCGGGGAGCACGAGCACACATAAAACCATCTTCGCTCACCAGGCTGAAACGAGCCACTTTTCAGAGAGCCGCTATTTCTTTCTTTCTTTTCTTTCTTTTTTCAGCGCGTCGCTGCCGTTTTGGCGGCCGTGACTGCATGCGGCTGATGGTCGGCATTCACATGCCAGAAATGAGGTGAAAAGAACAATGAGGTGAATAGAGTCTGCGAGCCTCGGTGGATCAGTCTGCAGACCCCTGAAGCCCGGAGAAGAAGCCGTGTCCTGCCTGCCTGCCTGGCTGCCTGGCCTGCCGTTCCCACCGTTGCAGCCGTTGAGTAATGCAGAAAAGATTACTCGCCAGAGGGGGAGGACAGTAAATTAAAGTTGATTTATGGCACATAATACACACCGCTGTGCAGCTCATAGAATTACATACTGGGATTTTAATTCTGCTGTGTCTATCAAAACAGGCAGCTGATGGATATTGGAATAGAAATTACACAAAGTAATTAACAATAAAAGAGCGCAGCCTTACACACTATCTGGCCATTAATTCAGACAGGCTGGGTCTGTGGCAGACTGGTGCTGTGGTTGCTGCTGTTGTTGACGTTGGCGTTTTTTTTTGGTGTGGTTGGTGTAGTTATTGTCGTTGTTGCTGTTGGTATTGTTGGTGGTGGTGATGTTGTAGTTGTTGTTGTTGTGGGGCAGGCGTTGGGCATGAAGCTGCCTCTGGCCCAAGCAACAGACAGAGAGGATGAGAGGGGAGGAGTGAGCTAAATGAAGATGGATGGCTTGAGTTTTTTCCCTGCCATCAGTGATTCATAGAGCTCTCACTGTTTAACTGGCCACCACTGGGGATCAGTGCATCATTAGATTGATTAGCTGTGCTTATTGATCTATCAGTGATGCCATTGATTTCTGCTGCCAATATACTGCACCTCATGACTGATGTCTCTAAGCAGACAGTATGAGGAGTCTCCTTGTTTTACTGGCCCTCTCATATGGAGCGGGCTATGGAATAGATTTTTTATTATTATTGCATAAAAAATGCATTAAAAATGAATTACAAGATAACCATCAAATTCCATGCCAGGAAACACACACACACACACACACACACACACACACACACACACACACACACACACACACACACAAGCTCTGTAGGCTGTTAAATAAACAGGTCTCAGCTCCAAAGTCAGCAACTAGACAGAAAGAAGAGTCGGAGAGACAGTGGGCGAGAGAGAGAGGGATAGAGAAAAAGTGATAGAGAGATAGAGAGAGAGTGAGAGTGATAGAGAGAGCGAGAGCTGGGAGAACCAAGGAAATAAAAGAGCAAATGGTCATTGACAAGACTGATTCCCTGCTTGCCGACTCCTAAAAACTAATTTGCCTCTTTCAAGTTCAAGTTTCAGTTTAACTTGGATGTCTTGGTTTTTTTAATGAACGTTGCTGAATGAAAGCAGGTATTCACCATATCTGCAGTCTCTCTCTCTCTCTCCCTCACACACACACACATACACACACTCTCTCTTTCTCTCTCTCTCTCCCTGTCTTTTTCTCACATAAGCAGATGCCCCTCAACCCCCCCCCTTCTGCTCTTGAATCAGAAACACAGTCATGGCTGAGAGGCAGTCATGCTAAAAGTAGCTATCCCTGATGGCACAGAAGCAGAGTGGTGCAGTCCTGGCTATACACCCCCCACCCTACACACACACACACACACACACACACACACACACACACACACACACACATGCACACACACTCTCTCTCGCTGAACTCTCCCCTCCCCTTTGGACTCTGATTACAAGGGTAGAACCAAAGGGCATGCGTAGTGAAGGCTCTATTTCAGTAGCCTGTGCTCTCTCTCTCTCTCTCTCTCTCTCTCTCTCTCTCTCTCTCTCTCTCTCTCTCCCTTCCCCTTCTCACTGGGCAGCCATTCTGTCTGAAGTTGAGGCCACTCCACTGCCCAACACCCCACCCACTCCCCCATGACGCACACTCCCTGGACAGCTGAATGCTAAGCGCTAAATGTAACTCAGTGCTCCCTTTAAGCGCCTACTGGCCCACAAGGACACGGTCATGCACATGTAGTCAGAATGGCATGTGTGTATCATCATTGATTTAAAAACCTCAACTCAGTGCCTAGAATTGCTAATGTAATGCATCATGAATGGCTATTTGGCAGCTGTTATTGTTCCTTATAAATCCAATGCCCAACAGTGACTGATTGCTAATGTGGCTAAGTGTACAGTAGCTGTTCAGGAATGCCCCACCCACCCCCACCAACACCACTACCCCCATACCTCTGTGTTGCTCTTACAGCTTGTGTTCTCTTGAGCAATATGAAACATTACCCTCTCTGAACTGTGAATGCAAATGCCGGGCGCTGTAAAATGGGGAATTGTGCGGCTGTCGTATAGCGCTAGTCCATTATCATTAAGCCCAAATGCATTTTGATTTTCCTCTGTCAGCTCATTTAGTTGCCATGCAATAACAAATAGGCTCAGCCAGCGCCTTGTGCCATTTCGGCTGCCTGTTGTTTGGCACGACCGCGCGTGGCTCCTCCTCGGCTCCGCACAAGTGTGCCGCAAGAAGATTTACAACTTGTGTTTACCAGTTAGATGATGTTTACTATTTCCCTATTACTCTGTCAGAGTGTGATGGGTATCTCTCTTCCTCTGCCTCCGCCTCATCCCAAACACACGCTGGCTTGTCTTTACCCGGTCGGTACCCAGCCTATCATAGCACTGCTGCACTGGAGACAGGTTTCAGGAGGACGCTTGACAGCCTTTTGATATACAGTACCCAGCTCCCCTGACTACTGTGTTTATTTATTTACATTGTCTAAGTGTTGAGCTGAATTACTCTCAGTGGCATCTGGAAAGTGTTATGGGCTCTGTCTGTCTGTCAGTGTCTCGTTTGTATTGGAGCCTCATGTTTTAAAGTTACATTTTTATTCTTTTCCTTGAAAAACTGAAATATGTTAGCCAGTGCTGTATTTATTAGCCTGACATAGCTCGCCCATAATACGAATGTTCATCCGTATCCATGGTCTGGGGACGGTCTTCATGGGCGGGTTTACATCGGTAGAGAGACAACCGGTCAAGCGAAGCTGATTAGACGAGCTGTCCAATCGTTTCAAACCAGAACTGAATGCCCTCCCCCCAGCCCTATAATCGCGTCAGGTTAAAGAACCTCCAGACCATGAATACGGATGAACAGGAGTATTATGGTCTTGCTATGTCAGGCTAGTATTTATGTTTTCTCGCACTAGTTGACTGGCCTGGGCCCGCCCATCTTGATTGACACTGCATAGAATTTTGCATTCAAGTCAGTCTGGTCAACCGCCCTAATAACAGCTGTTCATTTACCCCTGAAATAGGGAACCAATGAGAAATTAGCTTTTGCAAAAGAGGTGGACTTAATAAGTTCACTTTGCAAACAACTCACCTGCTAGGCTAACTACCTTGCTAGGCTAACTTACTTGAAATCAACTGTTTGGGTGGTTTCTGGTTTTAGTCAAATAAATACAATAAATGCTCTTGATAACCACAGATATCGCCTCACTAAATACCTCACTGAACTTTATTGACCATTAAAAATGGTCAGTGGTTGTAGTTTAGTGAGCTCTGTCCAATATCATAAAAGGCGGTTGGTAGACCCCTGTTGGTCCTGCCTCTGAGAACTCCCCATGCTTGGCAGATGTGCCAGACTAAACTCCTCTGAGGTTGGGGCCACAGACATGCTACTTGTTCTCCTCACACATTTCAAAAATAGACCTTGTCAAATTGGCCACGTCTCTTTTTACTCTGTAAAATCCAATCGGTTGCATTGCTCATATTTTTATGGGGAGCAATGAAAATAATGACTAGTGCAAACAAAAGGCTTTTAAAATGTCGATGTTGTCACCAGAGACACACCGCACACTATTTTATAGCATCAGCATATCAGGAAGTTGAGCAGAGGGGTGTCAGCATAAGGTGCAGAGATCTCTGGAGATCTCTAGAGCTGTCTGTATTTTAAGGGGCTCTTTATTTTTCATGCGTTTCTGTGTCTGAAACAGTCACACAACAGCCTGTGCAGGAGAGGTCCCCAGACTACTGGTGTTCCTGTGGGATCCAGTGAGTGCTGGTGCTGAGATGCAGGCCCAGGCCCATGCTGCTGCTCAGGCTGCAGGAGTGTTGTGGTGCTGGTGCTGCTGGTGGTGAAGGTGGTGGTGCTGGTGCTGCTGGTAGTGATGGTGGTGGTGGTGGTGGTGGTGGTGCTGGTGGTAGTCTCGGGGGCAGGCTCCAGGGCTCAGGGCTCAGTGGGTGGGTCTGGGCTGGGATGGAAGTGAAGCTGGTGAGGCTGTGTGTCCTGTGACAGGCGGGGATCATCTGTGGTTAACCCCTGTGGGTTTTGCCGCAAGAGGCTGCACCACATGCATAAGTGAACACAGGTTTGTGACGCAGGAGGAAGACTGGAGAGTGAGGAGGAGGAGGAGGAGGAAGATGAAGAGGAGGAGGGTTAGGGCGTGGAGGGTTTGCTTCTATTTAGGTTACGCCTAAAGCATTTGATGCATTTGAGAGAAGCAACCTTATAAGTTTAGGTTCTTGTAAGGTGTTCATTTGACAGTTTGCATTATCAGTTCTATAGAGTTAACAACTAGGTGGTGTTAAGTGGAGAATTTCAGATCCAAGAAAAAATGACTTCTAGTATTAGTGTAAATGGACTGTAAATGAACTGTATTTATGTAGTGCTTTTCGACTCCTGCGCTTTGCAATGTATGCCTCACATTCACCTACTCACGCACACACATCCATACACCGCTGGCAGAGCTTTCCCATGCTAGGTGCCAACCTGCTCACCAGGAGAAGTTTGGGGTCAGGTGGAGCGGGCCTTGAACCTGTGACCCTCCGGTTACTGAACAGCACCTGAACCACCAGCTCCCCCTGCACCCCATGTAGTGATGGATGTACAGTATTTAGTTTCATAGCCAGTGAGTTAGTCAGAGGGATAAAAAATAAGACAAAAGTGCATAGAGCTATTGATGGGATTGTATTATTGCTGCCTTTCTCTTTGAATTGCTATTCCACAGTCAGTATTATGGGATGTCAAGTGTTGGCGGTTGGGCTTGGTTCTTTAAAGGCCTATTGAGTTCTAGAACAGGTTACTGTACATTGACAAGTGCAAGTTCCATTACGTGTGCTGTGGGGTTATTAGTTTTGCTTGTCGTTGCATTGCTGTCAGTTTAGATTGATGTGTCATGTTGGTGACAGCAAGTCATATTGGGTGTATATGTGAATGTGAATTTGTGTTCCAGTCTTTCAACTCCATCTCCCCCACATGTCCTTGGAGTCAGCAGCACCCATCAGAAGTGTCTCTCGGTTATGTACCTCAGAGATGGCAGAACCGGCACACACACACACACACACACACACACACACACACACACCCCTCTGCCACAGAACTCCAGTTCCTCAAAGGCGTGCCAGTTTCTTCCCCGTGTTAGTTTTGTCAGCGACGTACTGTTCTCCAGACAGTTGGAGTTCAGGTTTCAACAAGCTTCAGCTGTTGCAGGAAAGACGATGGTGGGTGGTGGGTGGTGGTTGGGTGTGTAGAATGATAAGAAACAGCGAGCGGCGAACGGAGCGTCTTCTCCACAGGTGTGGGAGGTCTGGCATATGGGCGTCTTTTTTTTTTTCTGCTTTCTCGTGCTTCACTCTGCAACTCCGACAGTGCCTGTTTGTTTGGGTGTTGTTTTGAGTAAAACAGCCCTGTGTTTCCGGCGCTGTCAGCTGTCACGTAACGTGGCATCAAAGCCAAACACATTTCCCATTGAAGTTCCAGCCTGTAGTCGGAGCAGCTCTCTCAGGAGTTGAAACGAGCCCCCTGCGCTCTCGTCAGTCGCACCTCTGGAGAAACAAGCCCACACTCAACACAAGAAGTTCTTTTAGGAATTTACCTCTTCATCTCCCAACTGGCGTTTTAGTTGTTTTATTTTTTCGTAAATTAGCTGCTTTTTTTTTAAGGCCTTGTTATTATTCAGAAAGCCCTCACTTAGAAGCGGCTTGTTTGTCTCGGGGAGGTTTTGCTTTTGAATGGAATGGTATTGAGTGGGAGGAGATATCTGTCTGTTTTGCATCTTCGTTAGCCAATGGCGGCTTGTAGATCCCTCCATTGGAAAGAAGATTCTAGAACCATAGGGTGCTTTAGTGTTCCAGAGTGTGTCTCTTAGATGGGTATGTGGGCTGTGTCAGCACCACCACCTGGGTGGCATCACTTTCAGGTAGCCTAACCCAGGCCGCCGTGGAGAGAGAGGTGTGGAGGTGGGAATCGTGGAAACGGGTCGAGATGATGACTCATCAAGCACTCACCGGCGGGATAAAAAAAAAAACCCTTCTCCTCTGCCAACAAACAAACCTTGAGTGTCTGAATTTATTTCCTTAGGCCTCAACTTCACCCAAGGAAATCCCTCCTCCCCCACCTAAATCCTCTTTTGTTTTAGTGTTTTAGTTTTCACACTTTGCGAAAATCAATGATGTCTTAGTTTTTGTCTATTTTCTCTCCATGTTGGTGTTGTTTCAGTGAGTTTATTGTGCGTTATTGCTCTCACCAGGGTCAGTGTTGAGGGCCGGGCAGCGTTGGCAGCTTGGGTCTGAGGGCTAATCTTGAGGCCTTAAACACCGCACAGCCAGTCGATGAATCCCCAGGATTCCATTACCATGTAGTGAGCAGCAAACCTGCGCCTAATTAGCCAGCAATTGAATTTTCTGGGCACTCCTTATTTGGTTTCTTCATTGGCGACCAGACACCAGTCTGTTTGTGTGTGTGTGTGTGTGTGTGTGTTTGTGAGTGTGAGAGAGAGAAGGTCCTTTTTCAGTTTTTGTGGGAAGCGTGGATCCCCCAGGCTTTTATGGGATTTCTCTCATCTGTCTCCGGCCTTCTGCGGCACTTTGATTTAAAAATATGATTTATTCTATTCCATGTTGTTTTTCTTGTCCATTTCTCAACATTAATGTCCTCCTTTATATTTCTGGGGAGTTTACTGTGTGTGTGTGTGTGTGTGTGTGTGTGTGTGTGTGTGTGTGTGTGTGTGTGTGTGTGTGTGTGTTGTTTGGGTGTTGTACTGCAAGGTTGAAGGCTAGCCGGTGAGGTGACACAGAGAAATGGAAGTGGTATGGTGTGTCATCTTGTCTCTCTTTAGCATTATCACACCTCTACTGACACATGCGGTGAAGTCGTTTGGACAGATTGTATCTCTCTCTCTCCAGCATTGTGAACGCTCCTGAGGTTTTTTTTTTTTTACCCCCTTCCCTTCCCTCCCTCCTCGCAGCCCTGCTGGTGTATAATGGTGTGCATTTTCCAAGCTCTGCAGTCCGCTCACTAATAATGACTGCAGAAAAAGAAAACTGGGTTATGTTCGGCAGTAATATTTGTCTCTCCCAGCCGCATGGGCCAGCATTTGGTGCTGGAGAATAAGCTGTTTACCTCACATTTATTAGACAATCGCCAAGGGTAAGGATATTTCCACTGTTTTAGAAAAAACACCGTCTACAGACTGTCTGACCCATCCTACTGCCACCCGTAAATTACATATTGTTAAACTTTAAAAGACACGTTGTATTTTTCTCCTTTTTTTACCTGCATACTTTAATTACCTGCCCCGTGGTTTGTTTATTTGTGCAGTTACCATTTTTATATGTATGGGGGAAATAATAGGCCTGAAAACACCGCTCTGAGCAGTTTGCATAGATGTATATCAGGTAAGAAAATGTCCCTTTCATTTCAGATTATAGTGTAATTAAAAGCGGCTCTGCAATTTAAATCATCAGAGGAATGTTCCTGCGACACCAATTTGTCTGAATAGTGCAGACAGTCATGCAGGAGAAAATGGACTTCTTTGTGTGACGCAACGCTTTCTATTGGTGTGTCACGGCCAAATGTGGATGTGGTCCAATTTTGGTTCCTAGCGAGGAGAGAGAGAGAGAGAGAGAGAGAGAGAGAGAGAGAGAGAGAGAGAGAGAGAGAGAGAGAGAGAGAGAGAGAGAGAGAGAGGAGCGAAGGAGGGGGGGAGGGAGAGAAATAATTGAGTGTGGGGGCAGGTGATATGTTGGAATAACAGACTTAATTACTGTTTTAGAAATCAGGCTGTATTGTTGATGCCATTCTTTTTTGCCTCTTCGTTATCACCATCCTTAACGGAATCTTTGTGTTGTCATCCCCTTGATTCGACTCAGGTCTGACATTGTCTCTTTCTCTCACCCCCCCCCCCCCTTCCTCCCCTCCCTGAAATTGGTTTTATATATTTATGACAGAGGTTTTATTGTTGTGGTCATAACACAGCCCCATATTGCCAAAGCCCAATGTGACAGAGGTACTGTTGGCTGTGTCTTGTGAAGAGTAGAATAGAAGAGCACTTTGTGAGGCCTTTGGGAGCAAAGCCTAAGAATGGCTGATTGGCATGGCTCC
>JAODXP020000021.1:21937944-21940444 GCA_027497455.2 Sardinella longiceps | reverse complement strand
CACACTCAGCAGTGCCGGGCCGTGCCCTTCAGCGCGCTGCCGCTACCGCTGCTGCTGTTACCGCCGTTCCTCTCTCCTCTCCTCTCCTCTCCTCTGCTCTTCTCCAAGATATTATTTTACAACTGCATTGTCTTTAGTTTTGCTGAGAAGGGCAGAAAAAATGGGCGAGCAACAGCCGGCAGGAAAAAAAAAACAAAAAAAAAACAAAAAACAAGCTGGCATCATCATCATCCAGTCTCGCCCCTTTTTGATTCGCTCTTTTTCCATTAGCGCAGCTTGATCTTCCCCAGAATGTTTCTCATTGCGTCTGATGGCCTATCTCCCTATGACATCTGCACCATCAGGCCCTCTGCCTCGTGCATGCGGACAATGCGGATGCACACAATTCGTTGCTCTGATTCGTTTTGTGTGGGCAACCGTTTTTAAATGCTAGAACTGTGTAAATAGAATTTTGATTCTGTGTTTGCACTGTTGTTATTATTAATATCAGCAGGTGATGCAAGCAAAACGTAACATCAGTCTCTTATTCTTTACGGATTCAAGGAATGCGTTTAAAAAAACACACAAGAACAGTAACCACAAGTGTTTGATCAGGCAGTCAGTACCCCTTTCAACGTCCTAGTAGCTTGTTTGAGTGGAGAAACTGGAGGAACAGAGTTTTCCTGAAGCGGATTCTCCATAGGCAACATGCGCTTTAAGTGGGCTGAACAAGTACCGAGACAGAAAAATCAATTGCCATGCTAGAGGAGCCGAGAGGCACCGAACAGACCCACACTTCACTGAACCTGACAATCTGAAGTGGGGGAAAAAAAGAGAGAGAGAGATGCTCACACTCATGCTTGTGTGATATAAAGTGAGGAGAGGAGACACTCACTGACACAAACAAACAAACAAACAAACAAAATAAACAAACAATGTCTGGTTATGCAATTGAACGTCTCTGAACGCGTTAGACCAGTCATTGTTAAAATGTCGCTCTGAGTTAAGAAAAAAACAAAACAAAACAAAGCTAAAAAAAACGAAACGAAAAGCACAGGGTGTTAAGGCCCATCACACAGGAGGCTTCTCATCTGTAATATCCCTTCGCCTCCTCCTCCCGGTGAAGGATGTGACCCTGCGAGCGAGCCAAGCGTCGAGAAATCTCCTGGCAGATTCGGGGCAAGTGTCAGTTGTTTTGATTATACTAGGTTATATCCATCCGTTCAGGCAGGGGAGCGCAATACGGGGGAAATGTGTTTGAACCGCTGCTCCGGCGAATACCCAAGACAGGAAAGATAGAGATGAATGTTGAATGGGGAGGGGGAGGAGGGGGGTGCGGGAGACAAATAAGAGTGAAAAGGAATAAGCAACAGAAGATGTCAAGCTGTGTCTGTCTGCAGGGTTGAATGGATAGATTTCATTTTTTTTTAATATCTGCTTTTATACGACATTAAAAATGAATGGGTGGACTTTGAAATGAAAAGCGTCAGGTACCAGGTGCTCAGCGTGACGTCTGACTACCAGGTGATGCATAATTGGCGCTGAAAGGTTGCCGTGCTCTTTGAACAAGCCAATTGCGCAGAGCTTCTTCCTTCCTCCGAAAGTCTTCTCTGAAGGTTCTGCTTTTCATTTATTTATTTATTTTTTTATTTATTTAACGGAGACTCTCAAGATTCAAAGAGCGATAAATTCACCATTAGATCATCGTATGAATTCTTAATCTACCCACATCAGACAGTGGCAGTCGTAGAGATGAGATATGATTAAGAAAGCAGTTTAGTAACAGCATCGGTAATCAAACAGAGACAGAGAGATTCACACAGCACTTCATCAGTGTCACTGCTAGTCCAAATATATGACAGCAGCTTCAGAGAGGGTGTCAGTGTTTAGTGTTGTAGCGAAGTGTTGGAGGTGAGCTACCCCTTTTTCCTTTTCTTATCGCATCGCATATTGAATTTATGCTCTTGTCTCGAAGAGCAGAGTTGATGTATTGTGGTGAACGGGCCTCGTATTCACAGAAGAAGAGGAAGCATGCATTCTCTTTGGCAGATATTAATTGCGGACTTTTTCTTTGCCTCCATGAATCATTTTCTTTGCATGATGATTTGAGTGGTTTCAGTCAGAGCGGGATCATTGGTGATTCAGATCTTGTGGTGTGCGGACTCTCTCTCTCTCTCTCTCTCTCTCTCTCTCTCTCTCTCTCTCTCTCTCTCTCTCTCTCTCTCCATCAGTGGTCATGCATATCGTTTAAAGAAGCCCATTTTCTTGGTTGCTTTTTTCAGGCTAAGCCAATGATGCTCGGAATTCCGAGAGGCGCGCTGCTCTGTCTCTTCAGCTCTGCTAAATGTCACGCTAAATTATCATGCATCAACAGTTTAATTGCTCTTATTGTACAAATGTGATGGTGTTTTTAATCTCGCGGATGCAGCGAAAAGTGAAGTGTAAATAACACTTATGATAACAATGGACTTTGGTTTTTCCTCTCAGGGAAGGCACACTGCCAGTTCGCTATTTCTTTTCT
>JAODXP020000021.1:21927944-21932944 GCA_027497455.2 Sardinella longiceps | reverse complement strand
GGCAGCTGATATTTATTGCTGGATGTTCAGTCCTTTCATTTTAATTTTCAAAGAAACATTTTGCATTTTGATCAATTAGCTAAATGTTTGTGGGCATTGTTCTCAGGGAAGTGCACGAGTGTGTGTGTGTGTGTGTGTGTGTGTGTGTGTGTGTGTGTGTGTGTGTGTGTGTGTGTGTGTGAGAGAGAGAGTGTTAGAGACAGAGTTTCACCATCACTGGTACTCTTTCAGTGATCAAGAGTATCATTATGGACTTTTTTTTCAAAGCCGGGATTCTCCCTTAATGAGAAGATATTGCACTAGCCTTTGAAATTCTGCCAAAATACAGATGAATCAGAAATTTGCCCGAATATTTAATCAGATATTTGACATTTCCCCCCCTCATCACTCAGAGTTATAACACACACAAATCAGTGGATGCTTTCAGGCGGTTAACAAAAAAAAGACGACAAATTTTAAATTAAACTAAAGCGTCGTTACTGGAGTCCCACGGGTGCCCTGACTCAGTTCTTGTGGAGAGCCGTTGTTTTGACATTGCCTGCTTCATGCTCTTAGATTAACCTTTGAATAATGCAGCCTGACAGTGCCTTGAGCAGTAGAAAGGCTTTAGTAGTGAAGGGGGACTACTGTACTGTACAGTGCATAGGCCTACTAGGTGTCCACTAGCTTAGGCTAAAGAGAGATGGACAGGCTAGTCAAGCCAAAGAAGCAGATCTACAGCAGATTGAACATATCATAATTTTTTTATATCATGATATCATTTAAGGATAATGTATTGTCCGCCGGTCATTATAGAAAAGTATTTCCCAAAAGGAAGAACCGGACACCGAGACGTGAATTTCAAGCAAAAAGCCTGTTGCCTTTGACAGCGGTCATTATAGTTTTTCAGCGGTCATTATACCATGTTATACCAGGCACATTATGGGAGTCTAGAGTCTTTTAGCTGGATTACAGACAGCTCCATCAGGTTAGACTAAGGCCTTCTCCAGGTTAGGGAGGGAAGTGCAGGTCTACACCAGATTGAACATATCATTTTTTGGGGGGATTAATATTTTTATTGGAAAATCTGTCTTATCAACATACACTTTCACCAACACAAATCACAGTAAAACTACAGTAGCCTATACATCTCATGCCAAAAAAGAATGACAAGAAAGCAAGAGATAAATCTACAACAGATTGAACATATCATGACATCTCTGGCTCACACGCCTGAGATTTTAGCCATTTATTAGCTCTGATGTTTTGACTTGTATCCTCAGCTCTCCAAATCAAATAAAATGTGACCGTCCACAGCAAATGCATTCGCTGGTTGCAACAGGACATCTTAAGCCATTTCGAGATGTAATATATATCATGTGCTAAAATGGTGGAATTTCTTATTTCAACATAGTTTGACAGTATAATGCCTACACTTTGACATTATGAATGAACAGTGTTGAAATTCATTCCTTGTACTTTTCAAAATCGCCTTTTGGGAATGTGTTTTCAGGTCAGTGTAATCGAGCATAGTGTTTTTTTTTTCACTGCATTTCACAGGGAGAAGTTTGTGGTGGTTACCCCTACAAACTAGAAGAAAGATAGAATAAGAAGTAGATTCAGGTGACAGAACAGTGAAGTATTTAGTTAGCATATAACATTAGTATTTGACTATCAAGGAAAAAGCATTATGATTTTGCTGTTTCTCAGGAACATATGTGAAAGTAAACCATATCAATCTGGGAAAGCAAGCTCTAAAGGTTAAGAGAGATGCTACAGTGCAAAACAGTAGTTCATATATTGTCCAGAAGAAGTTGATATTATTGCCATTGATCAGCCAAAGGGAAGGGTAAAAGCAGCGTCTTCCTCAGTAGATGCCCTAGACTAGAGTGAATGCCATACTGTCATGGCCCATTCCTGGTGAAAGGATTTAACATGCATTATGTAATCCAGTCCAGCTTTGCTCGTGACAAATGGTGCTCTTGCTCTCTGGCTGTGGCTCTGAGAAGAGTCCCTGACTGCACCCCCTCCCAACACACGCACACACACACACACACACACACACACACACACACACACACACACACACACACACACTCACACAGAGACCTTGTTGCCACTCCTCTAGCCCCACGCCACCGCACTGCGTTGTGTCCGCAGGCCAGCTGGGTCCTAATTACAGGGCTAGCCAGCCACACAGGCACTTTATCCAGCTAGCCACTCTCTTATTGAAAAACTAGATTGTGGTGGTGTTTTGAACTCCTCTCTTTCTCTCTCTCTCTCTCTCTCTCTCTCTCTCTCTCTCTCTCTCTCTCTTTTTCTTGGCCTGAGGTGTATGTTGTGTTGATGTGTACAATTCCTACCTTAGCCTTTCTCCTTTGACAAAACAGCCCAAATAGGTTTATGGCTTTTGTTGCTATAGTATGTTTTCTTTCTACTATTTTTGTGAGCTATATATTGCCACCGGTGAACCCAGCTGGCAAGTAGCAGGCCGGTGCGAGAGAGAGGAAGTTGTAATGTTTGGATTGATCCAAAAGGACAGGTGAAGAAGGAGGAGGGAAGGCTTGTGAAATTCCCACCAGATCCCCACCACCCACTGATGCTGCTGCTGAAGACAGAGAATAATAAAGATGAAATGGAGGAAAAGGTGTGTGTGTGTGTGTGTGTGTGTGTGTGTGTGTGTGTGTGTGTGTGGTGGGGGGGCTGGGGGGCTAAAGACAAAGACGTGGCCACCGCTTGCCTGTGGTTTGAAAATGTCAGGTCTTTTAAAAGTGACAGCTCTGTATATTTGCTCTCTAAATGCCTCAGACCCCTTCAGAAGAGTCAGATTTGTTTGCCGAGCCTCTCTTCACTGCCAGCGCAGATTGAATTGAGTGTCGGCGCGCTTTTTTTCAGTGATTATCTGAGTCTTAGTTTAGACAGTTATGTATATTTTTTTTCCCTTCCCCCCGAAGCCGGTCTGAAGGCGCAGAGCATCGCTGAAAGGAACGCCTTAAGAGGCAGCGATCCTGAGCCTTGATAAGTTCCTCAACATTCGGCTGATTTAATATTTCAGCAGCCCACAGTCAAGTCCGATATCAATTTTTAGACTCCTAAATGGCAGCAGGGGAAAAATATCTGCTAGAAAAATGGCAAGGTCTATTGTACTAGCAAAGGGAGGGGAATCTAGTCGCTTTTAAAAATGTATACGGCTCCCAGCGTAATAGTGTAAGTAATTTGTTAAGTGCTTATAACTCCCCTCGCTAAAGTTTCCAAGATTTAGCCTGGAGCGAGCACTTAATTAGCATATTAATTTTTCAGAATGGCTTTGAGGAGTGCTTCTCCATTTTTCTATTTCCCTTTTTCTTCGCCCCTTAATGTGAAAATATTTCCCCCTCGTCTTTTTTCGTGGCCTGTTTATCTGGGTGTGAGGTTCATTGGGATTCAGACGACGACAGCGGCAGCGGCAGGCGGTGGTGGCGGTGGCGGCGATGGAGGAGCTGGAGGATGGGCGCTGGCGAAAGCGTCTCTGGGGCCTCATAAGGAGGCGGCCACGCCGCCCCCATCAATCTTCATAAGCGCACAATCATCTATTGACTATGGGTGCCAGTGTGGAGCACATCTGATCATTAAGGAGAAGAAGAAGGACAAAATGGGGGCCGATTGGCTCGGTTAGTCAGAGAGAGCAAATGTGTGTGTGTGTGTGTGTGTGTGTGTGTGTGTGTGTGTGTGTGTGTGTGTGTGGTCGTACACCAGAAACAGTGATGAACACTATATGGCCTCGTTAGTTTGGGGCTCCGTGTTTTACTCATGACTGATTAGATTTAAGACTAAATGAGTTTGAGTTGGTAAACGGTTGTTATTACAAGATAATATAAAGTGGAAACTCATAATTGCATTGTTGAACACTAGTTAAGTGTAGCTTTAGGCTAATCTTAGTGGTACCTGCCCCTTTGTAAATTGATCTTTCTAGGCCATTATAGTAGGCAACCTTGTTTGCATGATGCCATGATTTGTCACCTTTCCCAAATCCCTGAAGTTGGGTTAAGAATCCCCATCTCCATGCAAAGGACAGGACACCAGGGGCCCATAGGGGGGATGGAGCCACTTTGGCTTGGGCCTGGTTTTGGACTTGAGTTTGATCACAACTCTGCTTGGAGCACGAGGAGGGGAAGCAATGAATGAATGAATGAACTGAATGAGGTGGTGGGTTTCAGGCAAGAGGCTCCCAAGGGACACGGGGGGATCAGTGGGCCATATTGTAGGGATTTGCAGAAAAGCATTGATTCATCCACTTTTTGACCCCCCATCATCGCACCCATACACTAGCACACATGCACACACACACACACACACACACACACACACACACACACACACACACACACACACACACACACACACATTCATACTCACTCATCTTTGCTTTCTCATTTCGTAGCGCTGTATGGGTGTGTTTCCAGCTTTGAGCCAGCGAGCGTTAAGTTTAAGCAAATCAGCCTCTTTTCAACTGTGGCACCATGGAAATATCATTTCCAATCATACACACTCTCACACACTCACATACACTCACACAGACACATACTCACACACACACACACACACATTCACATACACTCACACAGACACATACACACACTCTCACACACACACACACACACACACACACACACACACACACACACACACACACACACACACACACACACCACAAATGTGGTGTGTTAACACCAGCTAGGCTCTGTGCTGCTGACTGGCCTCATCTTGTGTCATTGCTGGGCCTCTAAGCAGGGGCTCTGTTCTGGGACAACCAGCGACTCCGCTCAGCAGAGAGACAGAGATGTGTGAGGAAGAGAGCGGGCTTAGCCATTGTGTGTGTGTGTGTGTGTGTGTGTGTGTGTGTGTGTGTGTGTGTGTGTGTGTGTGTGCGTATGTATGCATGTGTACTGTAAGTGTGTATATGTGTGTGTATGTGTGTGTGTCTGTGTGCACCCATGCCTCTGTCACCTGCTTCTGGAGGCCTCGGCATAAAGCACCCCCCC
>JAODXP020000021.1:21922944-21925444 GCA_027497455.2 Sardinella longiceps | reverse complement strand
GGGATGAGGGGTTTAGGGTTAGGGTTAGGGTAGTGCCTTTTAGGCTCTGCTGTCTGGAAGGTGTTGTTGGGGCAAATAACACCCATTGAGCTCATTATATGTATAGAGGCAGGGGCAGAGACAGAGGCAGAGGCAAACAGAGAGAGAGGATGCTTGATGCCTGATGCTTGTGTTTGGCATTGGCATGCCCAGGCTTGCTGGAGGGAGGGGACTTAGTTAACCCCCGGCCCTTTGGCGGAGAGCTGACGGAAGCCCTAGGCACTGAGATGACAATCAGCCCAGGGTGCGTGATTGAGTTGATGGAAATAGTGTACACACACACAGTCATAAGCATACACAAGTACACACACACACACACACACACACACACACACACACACACACACACACACACACACACACACACACACACACACACACACACACTGCCTTATTATCTCTGACTTTAATCAGAGACATCCAGCCATGAAAACAGTGAGCAAGTAGGAAGCTGATTTCAAAGTGGCATAAAGAACTAAACAAAAACAATCAGTCCATCAGAAGTGTGTGTGTGCGTGTCTGTGTTTGTGTGTGCGTGTGTGTGTGTGTGCGTGTCTGTGTTTGTGTGTGTGTAAATAAATAAATAAATAAACACATAAATAAATAAATAGATAAATAAACGTGTTAGCGGGCTTGTCTGTGCATGAAAGGGACTCCTGGGAGCTGAAGTGACAGCAGCCAACTGCAATCAGTGGAGAGTTAGCGTTAGCCTCCATCATACACTACATACTGCTGATGCTAATCAGCGCAGCCTCCATCAGTGGGGACTCTACTCAGGCCACTTGGCCACGTCCTCCCCGCCGCTTGAAGGCCACCTGAGGGACGTGAAGAGGTACTAGCGAGGCAACAGGTGGTTGAGACATGCCTGTCAAAGTCATTCCCCATTAAACTCTGAATAACCCCAGACTTTGTCAAGCTGTCAGGATGAGGCGAGCCAGCCTACCCCAGAATGCTTGGATTACTTGATTTTTGTGTGTGTGTGTGTGTGTGTGTGTGTGTGTGTGTGTGTGCGCGTCTACAATAGTGCTATTTGATAAGCATCCCTGTTTCAGGGTATGGCACATCAAATGAAAGATCTTAATTAGATCTGTTTGTGCCCAAAGGAGTGGTGATCTAATATTAAAGTGTCACTCCTATCACCATGGCTTCAATGGAAGCTCCAGGACATTCTCCCGCTATTATTTTACGTTTTTCGCCGCACTTCTGATAAAATGTGGACTTAATAACTGCCTGGTGCCTTTTACACACTGTACAACTAGACTTGTGTGCATGTGTGTGTGTGTGTGTGTGTGTGTGTGTGTGTGTGTGTGTGTGTGTGTGTGTGTGTGCTCTGGGGCGATGTTCGCCTCACACTGCAATTCTGATTTCGTTTTCAAATTTGATCTCCAGGACTCACTCTGCACACTATTATTCTCCAATAGATCTCAGCAGATTGGGGCGTTCACGAAGGCCTGCTGTTAATTTGCTAATATCCCGACGTTGGTTTAGCAATAACATTGACATTTCAATGGTGTCTAGTTGGATGAGAGCAGCGCAGAAACGAGATTGAACGAAGAGAATCGTTAACATTTAGTAGATTTATGGATTCCATTAATACATTTATAATTTCTAATAAGCTTCTGCTCTGTTTTTTCCTTTCTTCTTTTTTTTCAATTTCAGTGTCAGCTAAAACTGAGGCATTTTGTGTTCTATGGTGGTGGTGTGTCTTTGAAAAGGGCAAAAATGTGGTAGACATAGAATATCCTTGAGAGCCCACTGGTTCACAATCAGACTCCTGCTGGGCCAATATTCTTTGATTTGCATGCCGTGTTAGAGTCTATTAGATGATGTGTCAGGGCCAGCAGACGAGTCCTTTAGGAACACCTTGTAGCCTCACAACGTTCTGCATGACAATGTTCTACACACAGGGTTCTACGTTACTTTCTGTTTTTATTTATCTTCTGGCTACCGTTTGATTGTGTACACAATCATATGTCTACTTCATCATGGGAGCCTGTTATCCCAATTTATTAGTAGGATAGTTCCGATCCTTGATTCTGATTGGTTGAAACGCGTTTGGTGCCGTTGTATATTCCCCTGATATAGCACAGCAGAGACCCCATTTGGTTCTATATTACTACGCCATTGGAAAGTTCCGTTGGCTGTTTTTGTGCGTTGCTTGGCGACCATTCACCTTAAAGAAATATATTTCTTGGCGAAGGAGTTGAGGTTTAGGAATAAATGGAGGCCTACACGTTTCATAAAAGTCAAGTAGTAAGCCTCTTGAGTCTATTTATATTGTTAATATATCACAGCTAAGGAGTGTTTAACGGCACTTCAGATTCATTTCAGTCACTTAATTCCTAAGAACACCCCTTAGATATATATTAACGACATAGAACGGCCTCTCGGGGCCTATTGCCTAACGACATACTATCTGTGTGTATGACTGCATCTTTCTATTTAAGGACAGTTAGACTTC
>JAODXP020000021.1:21915444-21917944 GCA_027497455.2 Sardinella longiceps | reverse complement strand
CACACACACACACACACACACACACACACACACACAATAAGCAGACACACACACAGACAGACACACACACACACACACTGTTAAAATATGCATTTTTAGAAGTAAAAATGCCACGGCACTGTAGGAGGTGTCAGTGGAGGTGTCTTACTGCATTGCTCATGACTGTAATGCTGACCCTGCAAGATATCTTATCGCTGATAGGGGAGAGTGACCCCTGCATCTGCACTCAGACTCTCCTCTCCTTGTGTGTTCACTGTGTGTGTGTGTGTGTGTGTGTGTGTGTGTGTGTGTGTGTCAGGCTTACAGTATGTGTGTGTTTGTGTGTGAAAAGGAATTATTTGTAGTTCGCCATTTTTTTTATTTATGTGTTTATCCTTTGTTTTCCTATTATGATATCCTTTGGTAGTCACATTCAGATAGTAGTCTCGTTTGCCTTGTTACAGTATGAACATAAAATGCTGTCATATGCCCTAATCTGTCTTGTCCTCTCTTTGTCTCTCTCTCTCTCTCTCTCTCTCTCTCTCTCTCTCTCTCTCTCTCTCTATAGATGGTCACAAGAACAAAGAAAATATTTGTGGGAGGACTATCAGCCAACACAGTAGTTGAAGATGTGAAGCAGTATTTTGAGCAATTTGGCAAGGTAAGATCCTCGTCTCTTCTGTTCTCTCGTCCGCTTTGTTTTTTGCTCTTGTCTCTCCCTCCGGTGAGCCGTGTGGATTCAGTGGAAGTGGTTGTAGAAGCACGTCCATCAAATGGGCCCTTTGTGATTTGGGCCTGGAGGCGGAGAAGCCCTTGTTCCTGCCAGCGTACGCCTCTCTCCCCTCTTTCTCTCTTTCTTTCTCCCCTCACTCTCTCTCTCTCTTTCTCCCCTCACTCTCTCTCTTTCTACCCTGGTCTCTCTCTCTCTCTTTTTTTTTCTCTCCCCAGCCTATCTCTCTTTCTCCCCCAGCCTCTTTCTCTCTCTTACGTTCCCTGTCTCTCTCCCACAGTCGGTTGCACTCCACAACTCTAGACTTTGTGTTGTACATCTCTCTCTCTCTCTCTGTCTCTCACTCTCTGTTTCTCTCTCTCTCATTCCCTCTCTCCCTCTCCCATTTCCCCGCTCTCTCTCCCTCTCTCCCTCTCCCTGTCTGTGGTTGGCGATAGGCCTCTGGTCTTCTCTAGCTGGCCCATTGAGTAGTGCCTGTGGCTGTTGTGTTATCATAACAGAGGCCCACTCTCTCTCTCTATCTGGCAGTAATGATCCAGCGCATCCAGCGCTCCCATCAGGCTAAAGCTAGGCCTTAAAACAGACCCACCAGCGGCCATGTAATCAATCCCATTTACTTATTTATTATCTTACCTCCACGCTCTGTCTGAATATGCTGCTGATTGGAGTTAGCAATCAAGTGCTTATTGTGTGTTATTAGTCAGTGCGTGTGTGTGTGTGTGTGTGTGTTTGTCTCTGCTGCATGCTCAGTCTTGGCCATCCACACGTTCACTGCGGTCGGTTGTGAGACAGTTTGCTGTGGTGCAGAGGCCAACTCCAGCTTGTCTAGCTGGGCAACATTCCCAAAGGAGTATTTAGTAAATGCAGAGTAGGAGGTGGGAAGTGGGATGTGGGAAATGGGGATGTGGGAAATGGGAAATGGGGAAAGAAGCGAGTGAGGGGGGCGGAGGAACACAACTTATGCTCTGCAGAGAAAATGAAGCTGTCAGGAGAGCAGCACTCAATACACAAGCAGTGAGTGAGGCGCGTGTGTGTGTGTGTGTGTGTGTGTGTGTGTGTGAAGTGATGCTGAAGACTTTCTTCTTTAGGGCAGGAGGGTGGTGTGTGTATTTGTGTGTGTGTGTGTGTGTGCGTGTGTGTATGTGTGTGTGTGGTGGGGGTGGGGAAGGGTGTTCATTTGTCAGATGTCTTGGTGAGGTTTGGACAGGCTTGCCCTGCAGGAGGTATGGGGCATGCTGTGACAGCTTTTAGTGGTACTGGGCAGGGAGAACAGCACTCGGCGTGTGTGTATGTGTGTGTGTCTGTATATATAATGGGGTGTGTGTGTGTGTGTGTGTGTGTGTGTGTGTGTGTGTGTGTGTGTGTGTGTTGTAGGGACCTCAGTGTGTACCTACGAGTATTGGAGTTGAACACAGTACGACTGTAGATTTGTATGGATATATGTGTGTGTGTGTGTGTGTGTGTGTGTCCCTGCAGGCTCCCAGATGCCCAGGCAGGGCCAATTAACAGAGTGTTTGTGGGCAGGCAGGCAGGGTTGAGTCGGGTTGGGGGGCTGAGAGGAGTGACTGGTGGGAGGGAACAGGTGGTGCGGGGCAGAGGGGTCACTGGATCTGTCTCTTCATAGGCAACCCGTATCCCAGCAGCCCTCCACACACACACACACACACACACACACACACACACACACACACACACACACACACACACACACTAACCCTAGGTCACTGGATCTGTCTCTTCATAGGCAGCCCTTCTCCCAACAGCCCTCCAGCCAGCCGGGTGGCCTGTGTG
>JAODXP020000021.1:21900444-21912944 GCA_027497455.2 Sardinella longiceps | reverse complement strand
GAGAGAGAGAGAGAGAGAGAGAGAGAGAGAGAGAGAGAGAGAGAGAGAGAGAGAGAGACACTGAAGTGAGTGTATGTGTGTAATGACTGCTCTCAGGGTTTCAGTGGTAGTTAATTTAGCATACCAGGTGAACCGCTAACATTTAATGGCATCCTATTTATTTGAGGCGGCGGCTGTAAAGCAGAGCATAGCAGCGGGGTCTATTATGATGATGTGCTTGAGGAACTCTCTGCCTCACTGATCTCTAACCAGCGCCTCTGAATTACTGCTCAGTCAGACAGGTTTGCTTTTCAAGTGAACCTTATTGTGTTACTGCCACTGACTCAGTACAGGCTTTGCAGCGTCACTCTTTCCCCTTCTGTGCTAAAACTTGCATCTGCCTGCGGGGCTTTTGCAGCAAATGTTTGGTTGGTGGCGGCGGCGGCTAAAAATAGACGTTGGCGTGGAGGCCAGATGCACTTAAGTGTCATAAGCGCGGTCTGACCCGTTTCGTAATCAGCCAGTGTCAGGACTTTTTGGCTGGATCAATTGGCGCCTGTAGTGGCAGCACTTTACGGTCATATGAATCCGAGCAGTCAAATATCTCTAAGCTTGCTGCACTCACACTCACATTTTTATATACACAGGCAACACTTTTCTGACTTGTGTTAAAAGTCTGCATATGTGTACTACCTGCATTAAAAATACACGTATCTTTGTATAGCCTGTGTAATAATGCTAATTAAACTAAAATATGTGTACTACCTGTATTGAAAATATATTTGCACAGTTTCTATTAATAATACTAATAAAGCAAAAATACAAATAAATACTCATACTAAATACACATACTGTTACTTGTTACTCATTACTTAACAAATAATAAAACACTGTCTGCTGTATGGGTAGGAAAGTAGAAGTATTTAGTGGGAATAAAAGAGCTAAGAGTATCACAGGCTGGAAGAAAGCAAACAACAAGATCTTGATTTAAGATTTTTGGTTGAAGGATTCTTTGGAAAATTCTCTGCTTGGAAAAAAAGTGTTTCTGTTGCTGCTGCCAAATTGATCATTCAAACCACGTTTGATTTTGGATTTTGCTTTAGATACAAAAACCTTCTATTGTCAGTTCACTGTTTTGTGTACACCCCCATATGCAAAACTGCAACAGAAGTAAATATTCCAACATGTTGGGTGCTTGTTTTTAATTTGTCCATAGTTGGTGGTCTTTTGTATGTCCTACCAGTATTATTGCATCACTTTTAGACCCTCTAGTAAACCTTATGATTTTGACGTTTTTTTTAAATATTTTTTCAATTAAAGGGTCAATTTTCTTGCATCTATCTATTCATCTTCCGAATAGCCAAAGGCTTGTGCGTACTGTCCCAGTGTTTGCAGCGCAATTGAGTCTGCCTGTAAAACGATCTCTCTGAAACATGGTTAGCCTTTGAAGAAAGCCCTAGCGTGCTCCAAAGATTCCCCTCACACCTACAGCCCTGCACACTGGTGCCTTTTAAACTCTGTGAAAATCACTTGCGGTTATGGGCTCCGGAAGAAAAAAAAAGAAAAAGAAAAAAGAAGAGAAGAGAAAAAAATGCTAAGCTAACTGAACGGGAAGCAAGAGGGGAGGGAAAGCAGAAGAAAAAAAGACAAATGATTTAATATTCTCTCTGACCTTTGTTTGCTCCGTGTATTGGCAATGTTTCCGCGAGTCAAGGGGGATGATTTTTAAAACACCCACTTGAGAATAGGAAGTTATAGTGCTTCTTGGCAATGATTTCCATTTTAATTCAGCTGCCTGTTTTCTCTCTCTCTCTCTCTCTCTCTCTCTCTCTCTCTCTCTCTCTCTCTCTCTCTCTCTCTCTCTCTCTCTCTCTGTCTCTCTGTCTCTCTCTCTCTCTCTCCTCCCCTCTTGTCTGCTGTTGGATAGTGAGTCGAGCAGTGCACTCTGGGAGGTCTATTCATGTGCTTGGGGCTGCACTCCTAACCACCACCATTTGTTACACTAACAGATAACTTTCAGCTGCCCATAAAACTGAGTCGAGTAGATCAGCATGAATTTCCCCCAAGTCCCTTGATCATTTATGAATCATTTTATCAGGCCCAGAAAGAGGAGTGAGTGGCCTTGTAAAAAGAGCAATAACAGCTACCCCAGCGTGTTCTCGCTCGCTTGTTCGTTCGTTCGTTCGCTCAACGCTGCGGACAGGTCTCCCTCACACACACACACACACACACACACACACACACCACACACACCGTTCGATTAAATAACCCCCCAACTGCATTGCTGAAAGTTAATCTAAACTCCTAATCACTATCCACGCTAATTGCTTTTCCCTTGAATGTCCCCTGAGTGCTAAGATGATTTACTGAGCGGAGTAGGCCATGCTGGCTGAGCTGAGTCGAACCGAGACGGGCCAAGCCGCTCGCTACTGCTGAGGCCCATGGCCGCCCAGGGCCGCCTCTCCCGGCTCGCTGTCATTAGCGGAGCGCTGGCACCTCACACGGGCCGCCGCCTCTGCCGCCGCCATCGCTTCGACGGTCGTGCAGCATCACGCTGCCAGAGTAAAGAGTTGGTCCGAGGGCCTTTGAAGCCCAGCCCAGCATGTGTTTGCCTCAGAAGTGGATGCGACCAAAGCTGGACTGCCATCGAGCGCAGGAAATGATTTGGCTTTTTTCCCTTTTTTTTTTTTTTTTTGTGGATGTTTGTCTGCTAGCACAAAGCAGGCGAGCAGGGTAGAGAGGCATTATCGGGTTGCTGGAGAGGCCGTTATTCTGCCAGATGCTTAAGTCCAAAAAAGTGCTCAACTCCGCCAATAGTGTGTCTTATAGGCCTAGTCCTTTGAAAGCAAGGTGATATTATTGCTGTGGCTGGTATTGAAGTTGCGGCTTGCCTTTAATTCTCCGTATTGATTGGAGGTCAGGACACATATCTAGGTAAGCCTGTAGTTATGTTTGGAGCAGAGGTTCAGCAAAGCAAATATCACTGGCCTCCATTGGTGATAGGTCTCCACTAAGGTTTAACCCCGCCGACCCCTCAAAACAGGTCTTTCCCAGAGATAAGCTGCCATTGGCTTGATTGCCTTTGAAATGAGTTATTAGGTGTTTTTTTTTCTTTTCTTTTTTTTGCTAGAGGACATCCATGAAACCTTGAACCTTAGTGTTGAAAGAACGAGAGGCCTTAAGTCGATGGAATGTGATTGGAGAAGATTTTCAGGGCCCATTGACAGAGAGCAAATCTCAGGAAGATTGCAGGCTATAATCCCGAGGCGGGGATTGGGGGGGAGATCAGGTGGAAGGTGGGTGGAGGCTAAAGGATGAAATCACCCCCCCCCCCCCATCTCCCACCCCCACCCTCGGCCCCCTCCCCTTTCTTTCCCCATGGCCATATTTGAAGATTTTTGTCAAAAAAGGAGGATCTGTCAGAGCTTTTTGGCTTCAGTCATGTGCTGTAGTGAGGCTCTCCTCTATCAGATTGCTTTGGCTTGCCACGCCAAGCCTGAAGGAGAGCGGCAAAGATGGCAATCTTCTAGAGCACTTTGCAGGCATGAAGTGCGCCAATTAAATTTGCCCAGAACTCTATTAGGATTTAAAAGCCACTATTTTGTTCTCTTATTTTTTTTTTCTCTCTTTTCCCACCCGTCTGCGCATTGGAGGTGAGCGTGGCATTTCCTATCCTCCAGCACCACATGTTTACCTGCCGCTTTTGGAGTCTTTGGGGGGCGTGGAGGGAGGGAGAAAAAAAAAAGGTCACTTGGGGGGCAGTTGTGATCTAAAAGATGGAAGAATCATCTTTTTCTTGAGATCTTACTCTCTCTCCAAAATAAGCCCTTCCCCGCCTCTCTGCCTAGCAGCAAGTGAAATGCCTGTCCTTTACTGTGGCAGTTAGCGTGCAGCTAGACAGCAGGTGACCAGTATTCAGAGAAAGCTTCAGAGAGAGAGAGAGAGAGAGAGAGAGAGAGAGAGAGAGAGAGAAGAGAGATAGAGAGTGTGAGATAGAAAGCTTCAGAGAGAGAGAGAGAGAGAGAGAGAGAGAGAGGACAAAGAAGAAGGAAAAACGGAGAGAGAGAGATAAGGAGGGAGGGAGAAAGAGAGAGAGAGAGAGAGCTATGAGTGACAGCCTCCTAGCAGCCATAATGCTACTTCTGTGGCGGAAACCATATTATCAGGGTCTTGATTCAGCCTTGAGTGACACCTAGAGCTTTGAAATAATTTGTAGTTTTTTAAACAGAATATGGAAGTCTGCAATTCTGTACTCTGTATAAATCCTTTCTGCCTGTTCAACGTGAACTGGATTGAGAATGATTCAGGAGTGTTATTGATTGCAAAGAAGGCAAGGAAGGGGATGATTCAATGCTTTTCTCCCCGAGCTCTTCTCAAATTGTATCATATATTCATCTCAGGGCCCGCTGTGTGCCTGCAGCTGGGACGCCCCATAATCAGACTGCAGAGAAAGCAGGACACACACACACACACACACGCGCACACACACACACACACACACACACACACACACACACACACACACACACACACACACACACACACACACACACACTTGCTCAGTCATCAAACTGCATGTATGCCAAAAAAAAGAGAGTTAAAAACAGGTTCCCACTGTGATAATGACATCCCACTCAAAACATTTTGAGAGCTATCCATAAATGGACTTTTTTTTCGCTTTCTCTTTCTCTCTTTCTCACCTCACACACACAGACACACACACACACACACATGCACACTCTCTCTCTCCCTCTCTCTCTCTCTCTCTCTCTCTCTCTCTCTCTCTCTCTCTCTCTCTCTCTCCCCCTCTCTCTCTGGACCTTTCTGTATCTTAAAGCGGAGGGCTGCTTTTGAGTGTTGTTAGGATGCAGCGGTTTAATGACGCCTCAAAGGTATTGCACATCATATACAATTAGCGTGCTTACACAGTGGAGAACGACGGTGTCCAAGCCTGGCTGAGCCTGCCTGCCTCCGAGAGGACCATCATCTCCCCAGGGGAGCTGCTGTTTGCTTCTGCCCAGATGAGAGTCTCTTGGCTGGGGAGAGGAATCACCTAACATGCCTAATAATTAGGTGTTGGGGTAGATCCCGGCGTGTGGAGCGTGTGTTGTACTCATTAAGTGCACTACCTACCTAGGGTAGAATGTGTTTTTTTTATTTCTTTCTGTTCTGGCAGAATGATTAGGCTATATAAAGTGAAGTTCATAGGTTCATGGATACACCTGACTTGTCTGGGCTCGACTAGTTTGACAGGTGACCCTACCTCCCACATTCTTTGTTTGAAATTACAGGACTGTAACTAAAACACTATGAAAGGGTGCGCAAGGCTGTTTAATGTACATGCTACGTCTCTGCAGGTGTGTGTGTGTGTGTGTGTGTGTGTGTGTGTGTGTATGTATGTGTGTGTAGCTGCCAACAGACTGTTTTACCACCAAGTGTTTTCCCCCTTCTGCCAAGTCAAGTGCACAAGGAAATGGTGAAGGACTCGCAGGGCTGGCGTGCTAATTAACTCAAATGCCACGCCGTTACCTGCCTTTTAATGAACTTTACAGCCATCCTCCCTACAGGAAGCCAGAGAGGAGGGAGGCTGGAACAGCGCTGATTCAGACACAGCCATCAGAGTCAGAATGCGGTGGAAGATGCAGCATACAGGAGCTTATCTTAGTGAGGGCAGCAGGCTTGGACTGGACATAGGGCTTGCAGGGCAATGCAATGCCCAGAGGGCCAATGGAAATTTTTTAGGCAGGGCTGTCACAATTTACTCATAATTTGTCTTGAAGGATATTGGCCTAGTCCAGTTAAATCTCTCATGTTCATGCAATGTGTCCAACTCAGTGTTATTTTAGCTTGCCATGACATTATTAGTATTGAATAAAATCACGGTGGACCACCATGGCCACAAATGCACAGGCCTTTTGTTTTGGTCCCAGTCCAGCCCTAGGGCACAGGCTTCTCTTTGCAGTGAGCATAGCTGCAGTGGGAGCTTGGGAGAAGCGGAGGTCAAAGGTCAAATGCATGGTGGGCCCCACTCAGGTGTATAAGTGGCCATCATAGAACACCATGTAGGGGGAATGGAGGGCTCTCAGGTACATTTCTTTCATCTTATATTTAGGGCCCGAGCACCGAGGTGCACGAGCCCGGAACGGGCTTGTGCACCGACCGGTGCGAAGCCCTATTGCTTTTGTAAGGATTTGTCATTATTATTATTATTATTATTATTAGGGCCCGAGCACCGAGGTGCACGAGCCCGGAACGGGCTTGTGCACCGACCGGTGCGAAGCCCTATTGCTTTTGTAAGGATTTGTCATTATTATTATTATTATTATTATTATTATTATTATTATTTCTTCCCCTGGTTCCGGCCATTTTTGACCCCTTTCCCGTGCGTGAAAACTCATGAAATTTTGCACACACCTTGGAAGTATGGCACACTAGAGGTATACAGAGGCATGGACTTGGGTGTGGCCCAGGGACTCTGTAGCGCCCCCTAAAGTAAAAAATTACATTGGGCTCTATGGGGCCGGACACCCACTGAACTTTAATGTACTCCTCGGACACCGTTGGTCAGATTCCTGTGAAATTTGGTAGACATGATGCCAAGATGTTGCTGATGTAAAATTGCGAAGGGATTATTCATACCCTTTACAATTTCAAGATGGCGGATGAGTGAAATATGGGAAAAACTGAAAAAACGGAAATGTGTCATTAGATCGCAGGGCGTTGATGGAATCGTCTGAATGTCATTTACAAATTTATAGATATTATCCTTACGACGACATTCATACACTTAATGGGCGTGGTTGTTACAGCGCCACCAACTGGCAAGGTGGAGAAAGTACAGAAATTGACATTAAGTGCCATGGTTGGCATATACTTTGAGCTACGCGCACAAAATTTGGTAGGTGTGTGTGTCTCCCCAAGACGAACAACTTTCGTATTACATTGCATTAGCCACGCCCAACAGGAAGTGAGGTAATAAGGAGTGTAAAAATTTGGACACACAGTGAACTTTAACGTACTCGTCGGACACGGTATGTCAGATTCAATTGAAATTTGGTGTACATGACCTCTAGATGCTGCTGATGCTAAATTGCGAACGGATTTTTGATATTTCGTAATATGTTGTAATAACAATATTATGAAATTGTATGATTTTAATAGCTCATCACGAAACAGGAAGTGTGTCATAAAATCACACTGCATTAACCGATTGGTCTGAAACTTCACAGGTTCATAGATGGTATGACTGTGATGACATCTAGACACCCCGTGGGCGTGGCTGTTATAGCGCCACCACCTGGCCAAGCAGGAAAAGTGCCAGAAATTGACTATGCTTTAACCGATTGATCTGAAACTTCACTGGTTCATAGATGGTATGACTGTGATGATTTCTAGACGACCCGTGGGCGTGCCTGTTATAGCGCCACCATCTGGTCAAGCAGGAAATGTGCCAGAAATTGACAATGCTTTACCCGATTGATCTGAAACTTCACTGGTTCATAGATGGTATGACTGTGATGATATCTAGACACCCCATGGACATGCCTGTTATAGCGCCACCACCTGGTCAAGCCGGAAATGTGCCAGAAATTGACAATGCTTTACCCGATTGCCCCTAGTGGTCAAATATTATAACTTAGAAACGGTTTGACGTAGCTTATCCAAACTTGGTATATGGACTCCTGACCGTGTTCTGACCACGCATAACCATGAATCGAAACTCTCTAGTGCCCCTAGTGGTCAAATATTATAACTTGGAAACGGTTTGATGTAGCTTATCCAAACTTAGTATATGGACTCCTGACCATGTTCTGACCACGCATAATCATGAATCGAAACTCTCTAGCGCCCTCTAGTGGTCAAATATTATAACTTGGAAACGGTTTGACGTAGCTTATTCAAACTTGGTATATGGACTCCTGACCGTGTTCTGACCACGCATAACGATGAATCGGAACTCTCTAGCGCCCTCTAGTGGTCAAATATGATAACTTGGACACGGTTTGACGTAGCTTATCCAAACTTGGTATATGGACTCCTGACCGTGTTCTGACCACGCAAAACCATGAATCGAAACTCTCTAATGCCCCCTTGTGGTCGAACATTATAACTTGGAAACGGTTTGACCTATCATAGCCAAAGTTGGTACTCAGACTGTGGACCACCTTCTGAACATGCAGTATGACTTATGTGAATCTCTGTAGCGCCCCTACTAAGAGAAAGAGTTTAAAAGGCAGACTGAGTGAGTGTGTGACAGTGAGTGTCTGCGAGTGTAAAAAATGAGGGTGAGACAAAGATAGCACACCTGTTCCGACTGAATGTGCCTTCACTGTGTACCATTGTTGCGATATGCACTCTTTGCGGTGCACCTGGTGCGAGGGCCCGTCATCGCCACTTGTGGCTTAATAGGGCCCGAGCACCGAGTGCACGAGCCGACGGCTTGTGCACCGATAGGCGAAGCCCTATTGTTTTGTAGAATTATTATTATTTTTTGTTATTCTTTTCCTCACAATGGAACCGGCCATTTTTGACCACTTTCCCGTGCTCAAAAAGTCACGAAATTTTGCACACACCTTGGAATTCTGGAACACTGGAGGTTTACAGAGGTATAGACCCGGGTGTGGCCCAGGGACTCTGTAGCGCCCCCTAAAGTAAAAAAATGCCTTGGGCTCTATGGGCCGGTCTCATGATGAACTTTAACATACTCCTCGGACACCGTTTGTCAGATTCCTGTGAAATTTGGTAGACATGATACCAAGATATTGCTCATGTCAAATTGCGAAGGGATTTTTCATACCTTTTACGAATTCAAGATGGCGGATGCATGAAATAAGAGAAAAAATGAAAAACAGGAAATGTGGCATAACATCACACTGGATTGATAAAATCGCCTGAAACTCATACCGTTTATAGATCTTATGATTACGACAATATCCATTCACTTACTGGGCGTGGTTGTTACAGCGCCACCATCTGGCAAGGTGGAACCATTACAGAAATTGACATTTAGTTCCATGGTTGACATATACTTTGAGCTACATGCAAGAAATTTGGTAGGTGTGTGGGACTCCCCAAGACGAACAATTTTTGTATTACATTGCATTAGCCACGCCCAACAGGAAGTGAGGTATTAAGGAGTGTAAAAATTTGGACACACAGTGAACTTTAACGTACTTGTCGGACACGGTATGTCAGATTCAAGTGAAATTTGGTGTACATGACCTCTAGATGTTGCTGATGCTAAATTGCGAACAGATTTTTGATACTACGAAATATGTTGGAATAACAATATTATGAAATTGTATGATTTTAATAGCTCATCACGAAACAGGAAGTGTGTCATAAAATCACACTGCATTAACCGATTGGTCTGAAACTTCACAGGTTCATAGATGGTATGAGTGTGATGATATCTAGACACTCCGTGGGCGTGGCTGTTGTAGCGCCACCACCTGGTCAAGCAGGAAATGTGCCAGAAATTGACAATGCTTTACCCGATTGATCTGAAACTTGACTGGTTCATAGATGGTATGACTGTGATGATATCTAAACACCCCGTGGGCGTGACTGTTATAGCGCCACCGTCTGGTCAAGCAGGAAAAGTGCTTATCACGAAACAGGAAGTGTGTCATAAAATCACACTGCATTAACCGATTGGTCTGAAACTTCACAGGTTCATAGATGGTATGAGTGTGATGATATCTAGACACTCCGTGGGCGTGGCTGTTGTAGCGCCACCATCTGGTCAAGCAGGAAATGTGCCAGAAATTGACAATGCTTTACCCGATTGATCTGAAACTTCACAGGTTCATAGATGGTATGACTGTGATGATATCTAAACACCCCGTGGGCGTGACTGTTATAGCGCCACCGTCTGGTCAAGCAGGAAAAGTGCCAGAAATTGACAATGCTTTACCCGATTAGTCTTAAATTTCACTGCTACATAGATGGTTTGACTGGGACGATATCTAGACACTCCATGGGCGTGCCTCCGGACTGTGTTCTGACTGCGCATTACCATGAACTGAAACTCTCTAGCGCCCTCTAGTGGTCAAATATGATAACTTGGAAACGGTTTGACGTAGCTTATCCAAACTTGGTATATGGACTCCTGACCGTGTTCTGACCACGCATAACTCATGAATCGAAACTCTCTAGCGCCCTCTAGTGGTCGAAATATGATAACTTGGAAACGGTTTGACGTAGCTTATCCAAACTTGGTATGTGGACTCCTGATCGTGTTCTGACCACGGATAACCATGAATCGAAACTCTGATGCACCCTCTAGTGGTCAAATATGATAACTTGGAAACGGTTTGACGTAGCTTATCCAAACTTGGTATATGGACTCCTGACCGTGTTCTGACCACGCATAACCATGAATCGAAACTCTCTAATGCCCCCTTGTGGTCAAACATTATAACTTGGAAACGGTTTGACCTATCATAGCAAAAGTTGGTACACAGACTGTGGACCATCTTCTGATCATGCAGTATGACTCATGTGAATTTCTCTGTAGCGCCCCTACTAAGGAGAGAGAGTTTAAAAGGCAGACTGAGTGAGTGTGTGACAGTGAGTGTCTGCGAGTGTAAAAAATGAGGGTGAGACAAAGAGAGCGCAGCTGCTGCGAGTGAATGTGTATCCCTGTTTGCTGTGCACCATCTGTTGCGGTATGTCACTCTTTGCGGTGCACCTGGTGCGAGGGCCCGTCATCGCCGCTAGCGGCTTTAATTATTATTATTATTATTATTTTTCTTCCCCTGGTTACGGCCATTTTTGACCCCTTTCCCGTGCATGAAAACTCATGAAATTTTGCACACACCTTGGAAGTATGGAACACTAGAGGTATACAGAGGCATGGACTTGGGTGTGGCCCAGGGACTCCGTAGCGCCCCCTAAAGTAAAAAATTACATTGGGCTCTATGGGGCCGGACACCCACTGAACTTTAATGTACTCCTCGGACACCGTTGGTCAGATTCCTGTGAAATTTGGTAGACATGATGCCAAGATGTTGCTGATGTAAAATTGCGAAGGGATTATTCATACCCTTTACAATTTCAAGATGGCGGATGAGTGAAATATGGGAAAAACTGAAAAAACGGAAATGTGTCATTAGATCGCAGGGCGTTGATGGAATCGTCTGAATGTCATTTACAAATTTATAGATATTATCCTTACGACGACATTCATACACTTAATGGGCGTGGTTGTTACAGCGCCACCAACTGGCAAGGTGGAGAAAGTACAGAAATTGACATTAAGTGCCATGGTTGGCATATACTTTGAGCTACGCGCACAAAATTTGGTAGGTGTGTGTGTCTCCCCAAGACGAACAACTTTCGTATTACATTGCATTAGCCACGCCCAACAGGAAGTGAGGTAATAAGGAGTGTAAAAATTTGGACACACAGTGAACTTTAACGTACTCGTCGGACACGGTATGTCAGATTCAAGTGAAATTTGGTGTACATGACCTCTAGATGCTGCTGATGCTAAATTGCGAACGGATTTTTGATATTTCGTAATATGTTGTAATAACAATATTATGAAATTGTATGATTTTAATAGCTCATCACGAAACAGGAAGTGTGTCATAAAATCACACTGCATTAACCGATTGGTCTGAAACTTCACAGGTTCATAGATGGTATGACTGTGATGACATCTAGACACCCCGTGGGCGTGGCTGTTATAGCGCCACCACCTGGCCAAGCAGGAAAAGTGCCAGAAATTGACTATGCTTTAACCGATTGATCTGAAACTTCACTGGTTCATAGATGGTATGACTGTGATGATTTCTAGACGACCCGTGGGCGTGCCTGTTATAGCGCCACCATCTGGTCAAGCAGGAAATGTGCCAGAAATTGACAATGCTTTACCCGATTGATCTGAAACTTCACTGGTTCATAGATGGTATGACTGTGATGATATCTAGACACCCCATGGACATGCCTGTTATAGCGCCACCACCTGGTCAAGCCGGAAATGTGCCAGAAATTGACAATGCTTTACCCGATTGCCCCTAGTGGTCAAATATTATAACTTGGAAACGGTTTGATGTAGCTTATCCAAACTTAGTATATGGACTCCTGACCATGTTCTGACCACGCATAATCATGAATCGAAACTCTGTAGCGCCCCTAGTGGTCAAATATTATAACTTGGAAACGGTTTGACGTAGCTTATCCAAACTTAGTATATGGACGCTTGACCGTGTACTGACCACACAGAATCATGAATCGAAACTGTCTAGCGCCCTCTAGTGGTCAAATATGATAACTTGGGAACGGTTTGACGTAGCTTATTCAAACTTGGTATATGGACTCCTGACCGTGTTCTGACCACGCATAACGATGAATCGGAACTCTCTAGCGCCCTCTAGTGGTCAAATATGATAACTTGGACACGGTTTGACGTAGCTTATCCAAACTTGGTATATGGACTCCTGACCGTGTTCTGACCACGCAAAACCATGAATCGAAACTCTCTAATGCCCCCTTGTGGTCGAACATTATAACTT
>JAODXP020000021.1:21878433-21900344 GCA_027497455.2 Sardinella longiceps | reverse complement strand
ATGAATCGGAACTCTCTAGCGCCCTCTAGTGGTCAAATATGATAACTTGGACACGGTTTGACGTAGCTTATCCAAACTTGGTATATGGACTCCTGACCGTGTTCTGACCACGCAAAACCATGAATCGAAACTCTCTAATGCCCCCTTGTGGTTGAACATTATAACTTGGAAACGGTTTGACCTATCATAGCCAAAGTTGGTACTCAGACTGTGGACCACCTTCTGAACATGTAGTATAACGTGAATCTCTGTAGCGCCCCTACTAAGAGAAAGAGTTTAAAAGGCAGACTGAGTGAGTGTGTGACAGTGAGTGTCTGCGAGTGTAAAAAATGAGGGTGAGACAAAGATAGCACACCTGTTCCGAGTGAATGTGCCTTCACTGTGTACCATTGTTGCGATATGCACTCTTTGCGGTGCACCTGGTGCGAGGGCCCGTCATCGCCACTTGTGGCTTTAATTTCCTTTATTTTTCAAATAGGCAGATAATTAATCAATTTACTGTAAGGATAACTCCTTGAGATGCAACATCTCGTTTTCAAGGGGCTCCCATTTTTGGTTGCTGTTTGTTGCAGTTTATTTGGAGGTGGTTATTATGGTGATTGTTGTAGGGTGAAGCCATGTGTAAGTTCAGTAATTGCATCAGTAAATGCACCCACTGGCGCTTTGCCTAATAGCAAAAGAGAAAATGTCCGTCAGTGATGCTAATCACAAGAGTTAGTAGGGGAAACGGATTGTAGGCAATGTGATTCATAAATAATGAATGGGGCTTTTTAAGAAAAGAAAGCGTGGCCGTGGCCAAGCCAGCACAGCACAGCACAGCACAGCACAGCGCAGCGCAGCGCAGCACAGCACTGGAATGGCTTTTAAATAACACCTGGTATTGTTTATGCATGTCCTTCTCCTACTGTCTTTTTTACTCTGTGGCAGATATAGATTTATAATGAAAGAAATATGAAGGAAATGGGACGGCCTGGGGGCTAGAGAGGCCTCCGCTGCGCTGCTCCTCTCCTCCTCTCCTCTCCTCTCCTCCTCTCCTCTCCTCTCCTCCTCTCCCCTCCACACTGCACTGCACTGCAGCCAGGAATAGAGCAGTCTGTGGCCGGGGCTGGCGGGCGGGCTGGCTGGCTGGGGGCCCAGGTGTATTCTCCTTAGATTTGCCTCGCCATATGAAAAGCCATTCACAGTCCATTAATACAAACAGCTTTCGTCAAACCATTTGTCCCCGGCCCGCGTGCCGCTTTTCGACAAGAAAATCGGACCAATTAATGTCATCGTCTTTTTTTTTTGAGGATTTTTCTGTCCATTAGGATTGTCGTTTCTGGGGCCTCCCCCAACTCGCCCCCCCCCCCCCCACACACACACACACACACACACCTCGTTTTAGTGGAAGACCATACATCTCCATTTGTCTTTGTGAGAAACGTAATTAGAAAAAAATAAAATGAAGTGCTTTTCTCAGGAAAGCTGCTCTTGGACGGAACAGGTGCTGAGTGGAGCCAGTGGATGTATAATGGATCTTTCTGTTTGGATTGAGGCTGTTTTGGAAGCCAAGCAGGGATCCAATATACACAGCCCCCTTCACTGTGGCCTATTGCTCATTTATTTCAGACAAAAGAGGATTTAATCGTTTTCTGTGGCGGTGCGGCATCGCCCCAATCCTCCGGTGCCGCTTACCTCTTGTTTGCTTCCGCGGTTCCTGGAGAAAGGTTCCTCTCGATTTGGTGCGCACCAAAGACAGATTGCACCTTTTTTTTTTTTTTTGTTACGTATGAGCGCGATTCTCTCCAGTTTTTCTCTCCCATCAAGACAATCCCACAATGGAAGAGTAAATAATGGAAAGGCGCTGAGAAAGAGTGAGGTGGTGGTGGGGAAAAAAGAAAAAAAAATGAAAAGAAAAAAAAAAAAACCCGAGGCAGATGAGCATTCTAATTTCCCCCAACAGCAGGTGGTTGTCATCCATCTGAATGTAGTTACAGACAGCTGGCGGAGCAGCCTTGGAGAACACGGTGCCGAGCTGGCCGTGGGGCGGAAGGTTCCGGAGGGGGGGTGGCGGCGGAAGGCGGGGTATGGAGGAAGGAAGGGTGGGATGGGGGGTGTTGGGGCAGTGGCAAGATGGCGATAGGGTCCAGTGCCCTGTGGCACTCTCCCTCCCTCCATTCCTAATGAGGACACATTGCCTAGGTGCCCTTAGAGAGCTGTCCACACACACAGATGTATGAGCCACCCAACTGGCAGAGAGAGAGAGAGAGAGAGAGAGAGAGAGAGAGAGAGAGAGAGAGAGAGAGAGAGAGAGAGAGGGGGAGAAGAAGAGGAAGACAAAGAAAAGAAGTTGCTGAAGTGCAGTTATCAAAGTGAAGAACTGCACACATGACCCTGAAGATCCTAGCAACCACTATTATAGATTTATTGACTTTTTTTTTGGAAGGGAGTGTGTGTCCATGTGCTGTGTGTGTGTGTGTGTGTGTGTGTGTGTGTGAGTTTGTGTGTGTGTGTGTAGGTGTGTATGTTTTAGGTGTGTGTGTGTGTGTCTGTGTGTGTGCGTGCGTGTGTGTGTGTATTAAAGCTTTCAGGGATGGTGGTGAACATGTTTTGGCACACAGATAACAACTCCCAGCACTTGTCCACGCCTGGTGCTTAGTTGGGCTGAGCCTCCTGGCCGCGCTGGTTGCTACGGTAGCGACCGCAATCTGCTGCTGCCATCCCAGTAGAAGCCCGGCGGTCTGGTCTGGTCTGCTCTGGTTGGCTCTGCTCTGGCGTTCTCCAGGACTGGGCAGCCAGCCGGGCAAGCCCGTGTGAAGTGTTCAACAGTTAACGGCACCCAAATGACAGTGAAATCACCACACAGCGGGATGCGTGTCAGAAGGGGGGATGGGGGTGTGGGGGAAAGGGGGGGGGGTGTTAGAAAATTCTAGAAAAAGAGGGCTTTGGGTTTCATTTGCAAGTTGGGGACTTTAATTAGAATGATCACGCGCGGGCGCAAATACATACACACACACACACACACACACACACACACACACACACACACACACACACACACACACACACACACACAGAGTGCGGGCGCAGTCCAAACGCATTAAGCATGTTTGTGCAGGAGTGTGATAAGTACACGGTGCTGTGACTGGAATGATGCCTTCAAAACGCACTCATCCCACCGCCCATCATTTCATCAAGGGGACATTTGCTTTTGGCACAGCGGTAACCATGATCAGTGTGTGTGTGTGTGTGTGTGTGTGTGTGTGTGTGTGTGTGTGTGTGTGTGTGTGTGTGTGTGTGTGTGTGCGCGCGCGCATACAGTACATGTGTGAGTGTTCGTGCGTATGTGTGTGTGTGTGTGTTTTTGTGCGTACAGTGCGTGTGTGTGTGTGTGTGTGCGAGCGTGTGTGTGTGTGACAGAGAAAGAAAGATTTAGGGGGGTACTTTTTGTTCTCCTTCCTTTATTCCTCCTATGTGGTGTGTGAAATCCCAGCTATGCTAATTATTTCCATTGCGGGCCATGGAGCTCTGGTCACATCAAACTTCTCAACTCCATTTTCTTACATCAGTAAAAAAAACAGTGTGTGTGTTCACCACTTTTCCCTGGTAGTCTGTGAGTTTATCTTCCGGAGGCTTCTGTAGAGGAGAGGAGGAGGGGGTTGATCAGTGGACTCCATGGCTGGTGCAGCACAGCGCTAAGGAGTAAAAATCCACCCAGGAGGCCTGGGATTCTCCATGGCTGAGGACAGACAGAGAGACAGGCAGGCAAAGTGTGTGTGTGTGTGTGTGTGTGTGTGTGTGTGTGGAGTGTGTGTGGGGAGTCCTGCCAAGAGGAGACCCTGCAGGCTGCCGTGCCATCACTGGATTTCTCTCTGGCTTTGCTTCTCTCTCCGATCCTTTGCAGCGCCTGCCTATGAAGTCTCATTACTGGACCAGTGTTCTGTCCACTGTGCTGTCCACTCTCTCAGTGGCCTTTAGTCCTCTTCCTGTGTTCCACTTCACAGACAGAGTTAATATGCAAGTCAGATGCTGCAGTGGGGTGAGGGAGATCTACTTTGGACTTTGAATTGAAATGAATGTGGAGGAGAGAATTAAGCAAGGTTACTTGATTTGATATGTTGGTGTTTTGTGCATATTGCTACAGATGATGTGGGAACAGTGATGTGCTCGTCTTTAGATGTCCAATCACGTCCTCTATCCCTGCTCAATGCTGTGTCTTACAGAGGGAGGAGAGGGCTGTGGAATTGCCTTTGCAAGTGAAGAGAGGAGCTGGCCTTTGTTTTATGTTCTCTGTCCTATGCCATTTGTCCTATTCCCTACTGTATGTGCTCTATGGTCTGTCCTCTCCCTTATCCCCTCTGTCCTGTGTCTTATGCCCCTCTATGTCCTTTGGCATCTGTGCTACAGACTAGGAGAGACAACATTGGGGTGGCTCTCACATGCAACACCTCATTTGCTCTTCAGTGGAGGAGTCCGCCGTACTCCCCCCACATTTCACATTCAACCTATAGACACACACAGACACACACACACACACACACGCGTGCTCACATACCTGAATCCAGATTTATGCTCGCATATATGCAGAACACATCCCCAGTAGGCTCCTAGTGTCCCTCTAAAGATGTGTGTGTTTGTGTGTGTGTGTGTGTGTGTGTGTGTGTGTGTGTGTGTGTGTGTGTGTGTGTGTGTGTGTGTGTGTGTGTGTGTGTGTGTGTGTGTGTGTGTGTGTGTGTGTGTGCGCGCGACTGCATGTGTATGTGTGTGTGTGTGTGTGTGTGTGTGTGTGTGTGTGTGTGTGTGTGTGTGTGTGTGTGTGTGTTTGCGTGTGAATAAATAGCCGAGTCCCCATCATCACTCCCGTCTCCCAGAGCCTCAGCTGGGTTAGTCTGATAAACACAATGCAGCCTCTCTCTCTCTCTCTCTCTCTCTCTCTCTCTCTCTCTCTCTCTCTCTCTCTCTCTCTCTCTCTCTCTCTCTCTCTCTCTCTCTTTCCACTGCTGCTGCTGCTGCTGCTGCCACAGTCATGTCATGTCATGTGTGCAGTGGAATATCCTCCCCTGCTTTTCATGGCTTCAGCTCTGTGCCTTTGCACGCTGCACCTTTCAACCTTCTTCTCTCTCTCTCTCTCTCTCTCTCTCTCTCTCTCTCTCTCTCTCTCTTCATAGAAGCTAAACACAAGCAGGCGCCGGCGAATCACAACGCCGCAAACAGGGACGTTGTAATGGACGCAAAGCAGCTCACCGTGCCCCACAAAAGCGTTGCTCTGTGCTCGAAATCAAAAACGATGGCATTTTCATAGTTGGAAGGACCGCGGGATAATTTGAGATGCCGAGTTCCTCAGAGCCTGAATGTGACCTTTTGAGAAGAGCAGCTTGCATATGCATGCATGCTGTTGGACAGGCGTCAGTTCTGAAGATCTCCTTTTTTCCCCCTGATTTAATGTGTGATTTATGCATGCCATGGGAATGAGATTCAGGAATTTCTGGAAGCCGATCATTTTTTCATTTTTTTTTTCCCCGAGCATTTAAAACATTAAGAATAGGGGAAAAGCCAAATTGTTGGAAAGAGATTTTATTGGAGAAATGTGACTCCCAATGTCCCAGTGTTATCTCTCCCTTATGTCTCTCTCTCTCTGTCACTTTTTCTCTGTCACTCTCTTTCTCTCACTCTCTCTGTCCCTCATCCCCCTCTCTTTCACTCCCTCTCTCCATCCCTCATCTCTCTCTCTCTCTCTCTCTCTCTCTCTCTCTCTCTCTCTCTCTCTCTCCCACCCCTCATCTCTCTCTCTTTCCCTCTCTTTCCATCTTTTTATGCCCTCTTTTTGTCTTCCCCTTTTCTCTCTCCCCAGCTGTCTGAGTGGAGTTGGAAGAGAAGCATTTGGCACTTTCTACTGTCTCGCTTCATGAGCTGGGTTTCACTGCTCGCTCTCTCCACCCCTCACCCCCCCACCCTCCTCCTCCTCCTCCTCCCGCCTTAACCCCCGTCTCCCCACCCCGTCCCCCCATTCCCCCTCCTCTTCTGCTGAATGCCCCCCATCACACCTGATTCCATTTGACAAAAGACCCTAATGGCTCAATGTTTTAGTGGGGATTGAGAGGCGCTGAAGACCGGGCGTGTTTGGCCCATCTGCCACAGCTGTTCCTTCCTGCATGTGTGACAGATTCGCTCTCAAGTATTTTAATTTGGGTGTCAGGGAGAGAGAGGGGAGGGCTCAGGGAATAGAGGCTTCATGGCTGCCTGATAAATAGCACCGAATTATGAGGGTTGCAGTTGAGGTTTTTGGAAATTGGTCTCCGCGTGCTTATCTGTGTGTGTGTGTGTGTGTCTCTGTGTGTGTATGTGTCAAAATGTGTGACAGATGTTTGTCTCTCTTGAGCATAGATTTCTATTGCTCATGTTTATGTACATGTAAGGAATGCATGTAGTGTGTGTGTGTGTGTGTGTGTGTGTGTGTGTGTGTGTGTGTGTGTGTGTGTGTGTGTGTGTGTGCATTTTTCTCTGCGACTGCCGCGTGCCCACAGATTTGAGTGATCACGTTGTGTGCAGAAGTGTCTTAGCCGGAGTCAGATGGTGTTGGAGTCAACCACTGGAAACATTCAAGTGGTTTGGGCTGGAAAAGAGTCTCATTTCTGGTTTACTTTCCAAGCGGGGTGGGTTGGGAGGTGGTGGGTGGGTTGAGGTGGGGGTTTAGGTGGGGGGGGTGTCTGAAGACGCTATTTGACTCCATTTCCCAGTCCTTGCTTCATGATTTGGAATGACCTTCAGGTTTGAACACATTCCCGTTTCTATTGTTGAAGTAATACTTTTTTTATGAAGCGGCCAACACTGGAAAGTGAGTGCGTTCTCCCAGAAGTTAATAACCATTCACACTATCAGAACGCTTCATTACCTGGCCTGACCTCTGTGGCATTTCACTGCTGCCTGGATATTAAGCCAGCTCTGCAAAAGTGCCTTTGAAACACTGAGAGACAGAGGGAGGGGGAGAGAGAGAGAGAGAGAGAGAGAGAGAGAGAGAGAGAGGGAGAGAGAGAGAGGGAGAGGGAGGGAGGGGGCTTAGGTATAAAAAAGAGAAGGGAGGATGGACAGACACAAAGATGAAGCAGAAAGCACAGAAAGCATGAGGTAAAAAAGACAAAACATTTTGTGTGAAATAGTTTGACAGGATTATGAGGAAAGAATCTACACGAGAGAGAGAGAGAGAGAGAGGAGGGAGAAAAAAGAGCGAGTGAGCACAGAAGTGTGTTCTCATCCAAGAGCGGCGAGCATCTGATTGTCAGGTGCAATGTTTAGTAATTACTGTAGCGTCGGCTCATCGCTGAGAAAGTTCTAGCTCTTTTTTGTTATTAGATTCTGTCAGCCATCTTACTTCCTTCCTCTCTCCCTCCCTCCCTCTCTCCCTCCCTCCTTCTATCTGTGTCTCAGCTGTGTACAGCACAGTAAGGCCCAGCTTGCATTGCAGCGTTGATGCTATGCTACACAAACTCCTAGGACTGCAGCAGCTTTGACTGACTGAGCTAGCTATCTTATGTCACTTCTCAGGTGATTGCTGTTTGTGCGCGTGCCGCCTCTCATTTCACACTCGCTTGGCAGATAGTTTTATTAGCCGGGGATTTGCTGGGTTCTGTCATTTCTTACAGTAGCTGCCCTGGCAGAGAAACTCCAAGCCTGAATCCTTAGGAAGGAAGGAGGGTTTCTATCCTACCACTGCCGCTGAACTACATCCTTTACTCTCAAGGTTACTCATTCACTCCCTACTATTTAGAGCATTACTGTACGTTCGTACTCGTGTAGAAGCTGTAAAATCGCTGGAAGCCATTCACTTTCTATGGGCAAGAGCGACAAAAGCGATTTGAGCGACAAAAGCTACCAGCTGTAAAAGTTGAGTGAATTGGGCGATTTGAACGACTAAAAAAAAGCTAAAAAACTGTGAACTTTATGCGAATTAGCTATGACGCGTTTCAGTTGTAAAATCTAACCGTTGTGATGTTTATGGAATGACAACAGAGGCACGTCATGAGCGATAGAGCGAATTTGGGAGAACACAGACAATTTTAGCAGCTGCTTTTTTGAGCTACAAAAGCGATTTTGTAGCTTTAGTAGCTGTTGGTGTGAACGTACAGTTAGGGGGTTTGTCATTTAAGCTACCCAACTTCTTGAAATGACTAGTGTTTGAGACGGCTCCAATTTTACTATAACTATTAAAGTTGTGTTACGGACTTGCATTTTTATTTGTTTAGTGTATTACTAGTTGAGAGCAGTGCAGTGGGCTGTTCTTGTTCTACGATAGGGACAGTTCTGAGCGCATCCGTGCAGTTACAGTAAAATGCTGTGGAGTGTTGGGTGTTGTAGATGATTTACTGCTGTTTGCTGTATACATTGAGTGTTCTTTCACAGCTCAGTGCATTGAAAGGATGGGGGAAGCCATTGTGCCTAGTCACAAGCTACGGCTTTAGAGGGATGAAACCAAAAGGCCCTGTTGAAGTATGCAGTTACAGTAGGAAGTTAAGCATTGTGCCGTCAAGCTCCTTTTGTTTCCTCTCCACACATGTATAGATAGATAGATAGATAGATAGATAGATAGATAGATAGATAGATCAAACATATGATAGATAGATCATGCATATGTTTATGCAAAAAAAACAATAAAATTATGTCTCGATTCTAGATAGATATGTATTTGATATGTCTCGGTTCTATTTGTTGCCCGAAGGAAATTGTGAAATTGTGGAATTCCAAGCAAATGAAAGGGTGATTGGGTAAATGCAGCTCAGTCTGTGTCTGTGTGCGGTGTACTGGGACACCCCTACAGTATTGCCAGACTCCCAGTGTTGGGATCAGCTGGAGGTGCCCATAAGTGAGAGAGGGTGAGATAGAGAGTGCTTCTCTCACTGGCTCCAAGGGCCCAGTGGCTTAGAGAAGACTCCTGTTAAGGACAGCTGAGGCCTTTTGCAGACTAATGCAGTAATGTTTCAACCAGTCTCTCTGACTTTAGATAATGGGCTCATCATTCTCCTATTACTCCTCACCAAAAACCATAATGTCTCTTGTGTGTGTGTGTGTGTGTGTGTGTGTGTGTGTGATGGTGTGTGTGTCTGTTTACTATATATTAATCAACTGGGTTGCTCACACCAAGTGGCGAGCCATAACCTTGTTTCTAAAGGCAAGGCTGCCCACTTGTTGGTGGCGGTGGGCAACGCGGGACACATCAATGTTAATAGCCGCGGCTCTATTAGCGGATAGCGAGCGCTGCCCTTAGCAGTCATTTTAGCGGCGGGCGGCGTAGCATTAGCAGGAGGCGCAGCAGCTGCAGTGGCCGTGGTAATGGCTGCATCTGGAGGCCGGGGGCCTGAGAGCCAGTCACATGTGGCCTGAATTAGCATCGGGCCGCTCGGGATGAAATCGGCTCTGGCAGGATCCAACGGAAGCGTGTAATTAGACGGTCGGAAGGCCGGTTGCCGTGGTAACTTTACAAGTGGCAGGAGGTCTGGAGGTGAACAGTCATGAGTGTGTGTGTGTGTGTGTGTGTGTGTGTGTGTGTGTGTGTGTGTGTGTGTGTGTGTGTGTGTGTGCCGATGGCAGGAACAGACCATAATGCTGCTGCTGCCACCCCTGCAGCCTCTCTGCAACCGTTCAAATGGAGAGAGAGAGAGAGAGAGAGAGAGAGAGGAGTGGAAGTGGAGTGGAGAAGTGTGGTGAGGGTGAAAATTGAAAGTTTTTTGCGTGGAGAAATTCTTTTTCAGATACCCTTAAAAGTCTAAAAAAAAAAAAAAATCAGAAAAGGTCATGGATGTTTCTTTACTTTCTTGCTTCCCAGCACCCAAGAAGTGCTTTGCTACTTGACTCTCACTGTTTGACCTGGATGGATCGAATTATGTGGACATCCACTGGCAAACACAACCGAGACTGTGTTCAAGGGGAATTAGGAAGAGAGAGAGAGAGAGAGAGAGAGAGAGAGAGCTTGGGAATATTCTGGCCAAGAACATATTAGTTCTATGATTGCCTCAGAAAAACAGCCCCTTCTCTTCTCTTCTCTTCTCTTCTCTTCTCTTCTCTTCTCTTCTCTTCTCTTCTCTTCTCTTCTCTTCTCTTCCCATCCCCTTCTCTTCCCATGGCTTTAATTGAATCAGTCCTACTTTTTTTCCTGCTGGAGTTTGGGTTTCTTCTTGCCCAAACTTGATTAAGCGTGTTTCTTAACGGTCAGATTGTTTTATTTGGTGTCCTGTGTTTGCTTTGGTAATGGCTGTGCTCTGAGTGTGCAGACATGTTTGGCAGAGAGCACAGAGGCTTCCTCGCTGGCCTGGCCTGCCTGTTTCTTTTAAAGGAGCCGCGATGCCTTAGGGCCCAAGACCGCAGGCCTGTGTGTGTGTCTCTCTGTGTGTGTGTGTGTGTGTGTGTGTGTGTGTGTGGATCAGAGCTGGGGCTATCTGCTCCTCAAAAGCACATCATGGTCTCGCTCACAGAGGACCAGAGAAAAGCAACACAGAGAGAGAGAAAGAGAGTTTGAGAATAAAGAGAGTGGTAATGAAAGACAGAGAAACACAAAACCAATAGTGACGGAGAGAGAGAGAGAGAGAAATAAAGTAAAGAATTCTGTTTAACCTTGATCCCTGCAAGTCAGCCTCTGCTCTCTCCTCTCCTCTTCTCCTCTCTGCTCCACCTCTCTCTTCTCCTCCTCCTCGCCTCTTCTCCTCTCCTCTCCTCTCCTCTCTTCCTGAGCATCAGCTATTTACTGCGGCTGCTGCCTGGCTGCTGGAGCCCAAAATAGAGGCACAGTAATCACAATTACACAGCCTGGGTGGAGAGCTGAAGTGTCATTTAGAAAAATAATCAAAAAGTCATCTCTTACCCTCTCTTTCACACACACACACACACACACACACACTCCCCCCTCTCTCTCTCTCTCTCTCTCTCTCTCTCTCTCTCTCTCTCTCTCTCTCTCTCTCTCTCTCTCTCTCTCACTCTCTCATTCTATCTCTCCACCACACACACACACACACACACACACTCCTCCCAGTCTCTCCATTTCTCTGCCACTTGAATCTGGCATACTTTCAGGCAGCAGCTCTGTTAAAAGCCATTAGCGGTGCGGGCTAAAGACCACATTCAGAGTAAAGGTTGATGAAATACAAAGTGGATCGACTGACTGGCTGCCGGCTGCCTGACTTTTTTTTTTTTTCCCAGTGAGTTTGTTCAAGCAGACCATTGGGCACCGTCAGGTACAGAACAGAGTCCTGGAGATGGAAACCAAAAAAAAAATATTGAAAAAGACTCAACAAAAAAAATCCCAAATTAATTCTTTAGTAGAACAGCATGTTTGGAGCGCCCCCACCTCTCCTCACCTCTCCTCTCCTCTCCTCTCCTCTCCCCCCACCTCCCCATCCCCCCACCTCCTCCTCCCCCAGTGCTTCAGCGGGAGCTCTGGTGTTGTCAGCCTTCATGCACTCCCCATTAAAGCGCTAAGTTGCATTTAGCGCTTCAGGATATTCAATTTTTGCCCAAATAAATGTGTTCCTGCCTGCCTGCCTGCCCGAGCCTGAGAACAGGTAGGGAATGGCTAATGAATGTGATGACTGGTTAGTGCCGCCACCTTCTTACCTTTTAAAGAGGCGTGGGAGCTCAGCTTTTAGTGGCTTTGGGAAGAAGGTGTGTTAACAAGGGTGGTAACTTACTGTAGAACACTCAAGCTAAATGTCAGTGTTCTGCTTGTCTTGCGTGCGTGATGTCTTCTTTTTGTCAGATTGCGTTTATGAAATGGTGTGCTATTCTGCACACATTGTGTACCCATTATAGAAGTTAATGATACTGATGCTGTGGATAGCAAAGCCAAGATAAATGAAGTTACTTTTTTTGCCAAGGTATTTTTTTTTAACACACTTACAATTACACACTGACACACACACACACACACACACACACACACACACACACACACACACACACACACACGTGCTCACAACATGACACGACAAGACACGCCACAACACAAGCACATTCATTTCAAGCCAACAGACTCTGTAGTGCAGTATTCAAGAGCAGAAAATAGAAGCGGTGTGATGGGGAAAGTCTGATAGGCTTAAGCAATTTAATTTCTCCTGCCACCGACTCCAGGGTCACCTCACAGTGCTGCTGAGTCATTGGAATGGCCTAATAGAGAGAGAGAGAGAGAGGGAGAGGGGGAGAGGGAGAGAGAGGGAGGGAGCGAGTGCTGGACGAATGTGGACCACAGCACACACTCAGCCCCTTTGGGTGGAGGGGAAGGGGAAAAGAGGGTGGGTGTCTGGTGGTGTACACAGGAAAATTTAGTTTTGTTGTGTGTTTGTTTGTTGTTGTTTTTTGGCATGTTTTGTCAGCCACTTAAATGTGCTCTTGGATGCCTAAGTCAAGGAGACGTGTGAGTCTGCTTTTGTTTATGTTATTATTTGTTTAGGGTTGCAGTGGTTTTGGACAACATCAGAGCCACAGCTCCAGAGTTGTTGTTGTTGAGACCTGTGCAGTTGCACTTGATAGAGCCTATCACATACATACACAAAGACATGGAGGGAGGGGGGGGGTGGATCGCGGTGGATCAGCGAGCTAGCGCGTCATATCATGGATCTGGGGACCTGGGCTCAAGTCCTACCCGAGATCATTTCTCGCCCCTTACCCGTCTCTCTCCCAGTCATTTCCTGTCCCTCTCTCTACTGTCCTATCAAATTAAAGGCAAAAAGCCCTAAAAAAAAACGAAGAATGTCTGCTGACTAAAAGCTAACGCAGATTTGATAAAAACCTTTTTCCACTGGAGTGCATTGGACTGGATTGTGCACATTTTCTTTCTTTCTCCTGTTAAGTCTCTCATTGAATGCCATAATGTTAGAGCACTGGTCTAAAGGAACTGCTTTAGTTCAATACACACAGTGTTTAAATAATACGCTGGTCAGGGTTAACAGGAGGCATTGAAGTGGGCCATATCTACCACTGAGACCTTGGTTTTGTGTGTGTGTGTGTGTGTGTGTGTGTGTGTGTGTGTGTGTGTGTGTGTGTGTGTGTGTGTTTTGTGAAAGCAGTTATAAAAGGGCCTCATTTCTTACTGTTACAAATGGCCCCTCGTCTGTTCGTGAAAAAAAAGAACAGAAAAGAAAAGAGAAAGAGCGAGCTTGTTGACAGAGAACCTGGACCTGGGGGTCATAATTTCCAGCGAATCCCGCCGCGCCGCGGCAGCCTCATGGCTCACGGCTGCTTCTGTACTGGAGCTGCACTCAGGCGTTTCCTGGTGCTCTGTCTGCGTGCGAGTGAGTGAGCGAGCGAGAGAGCGACTCAACGAGCGAGAGAGCGACTCAACGAGCGGGCGAACAAGGGAGCGGGCGAGCGGGCGGGCGACTGAACGAGCCGCGGCTTGTCAGAAGCAGTGCACTGTGGGCCTCCCGGTGGGACCTGACAGCACCTGGGCCGGGCAGCAGCTGCACGGAGGGCCGTAACGCAATTAGCCGCCATCACAGCGCGTGAGTCATAGCAGTGTGGAGGAGAGAGGGAGTGAAAGGAAGAGGGAGAGAAAGAGGGACAGAGAGAGGGGTGGAACGAGGAAGGGAGAGAGAGAGAGAGAGAGAGAGAGAGAGAGAGAGAGAGAGAGAGAGAGAGAAAGAGAGAAGAGAAGGAGAAAGAGAAAGAGAGAGAGGAGAATGAGAGATAGAGTGAGAGAGAGAAATAGAGAGAGAGGAGAACGAGAGAGAGTGAGAGAGAGAGAGAGGGAGAGAAAGAGAGAGTGAGAGAGAGAGAGAGGGTGAGAGAGAGAGAGAGAGTGAGAGAGCACCACTACTGGGAGAGACAGATGCTGTATGGGCCGCGTGAAAACTGGAGGCGGAGGGAGGGAGGGAGGGAGGGAGGGATATGGTAGAAGAGGGGGGGGAAGAGGGAGATAGACTGAGAGGGAAAAGAAAGAGTGCATATGGCCTCTCTGTGCGGAGAGCTAACAGGCTATTCCCCAGCACACTTGAGTGCCCTTCCCAGGGCAGAATGTGGCTGGATGTCTGTGGGTGTTTCATATCAGCTTGCATCTCTCCACACTGGGCCACAGAATCTGCAGCACATTTGCAGGTCATTGCCACAACATTGGCTACCCCAACAAGGCATACGCTTCCACCCCTAAATGCCTTGTTTATGGCAGAGGACTCAATCTGGCTATTAACCTGTGGCATGTAAAACGACGGTCTAGATTTACACACACACACACACACACACACACACACACACACACACACACACACACACACACACACACACACACACACACACACACCTGCATTTGAGGAAATGTTTGCAGGTTAAGAGGAAGAGACATTTTTACAGGGCTCTGCTCGTAGTGTTAATGTATGGGTCTATATTCTGTCTGTCACTTCTGGCCTTAAGGCTTAGAACTCCTCCTTAAGCTCCGCCCTAAACTCCTCCCCTCCCTGCAGAAGCAAGGGCCTCTTGATGTGCATTTGAAACGTGTCATACACTCTCACAACCAGTCCAGTCTGGGACCAGTTATTTTTTAACGATCAATATATGCTAAATCAAGTGTCTCGTGATCAATAAGCACTTAGTAAGCCCTTGGCTGTGTATTTATGGGATCAACATGGATATATTTCTGAAGCGCTCCTTAACTTGAAATGGCATAAATGTTGAGGGAGAAATCATTTTGTTGACATCTGTCCTCTGACAAGATGGGGAGGGATAAATGCATTCCACATGTCCAGGAGTTTAGCTCCTCTGCTCCTCTCCTGTTTGGCCCCGGGGCCACCCCCCTAGGGAAGGCCCCTTCCTGCTTTTTACAATCTAATAATAAAAAATAATCATAAAAAGCCCTTTGAAGAAGCAGCTGCATTTGGTTTGTGTATTTGGGTTGTCCGGCTCAGCTGCAGGAATGCTAAGAAGGTCTGGCAGAGTGGGCTGCGTCCACTGGAGGATTTGATTTGGTTTGATGAATATTTTCTTAAGTATTTATTAGGAACTAATAACAACAACAACAACAACAGTAATAATAATAATAATAACTTTTATTATTATTCATTTATCATCAAGAGTTTACCTTAATGCTGCATACTTACATAGCCATTAATCTCCATCCCAGCACTGACTAGTAAGATAAGTACACATTATCAGTATGCACTCACTCTTTGTTGCATACTATTCTATTTACAGTACCTAATGAACACATGCTATATGTAAGGGTTACAATTTGTGATCAACATTTAGCTGCTTTTTGATTCAGGTTGCCATTGGGTGACTTACTCTTCAGAGATAACACTGAGCACACACTACAGTATATATGCCCCATGCACACTTATAGACTTTAGAGTATACACTATTTGCGCTCAATTCAGAACTAGCTCAATACTGAACTGTCTTCAAGTCCAATATTGGTTGGGACTCCTTACTTACTGTACATAGTGTGGCTTTGCTCTTATTGTCTTGTGCCTGACGGCCTCTGTGGTTTCCCAGGACAGGAGACACACACACACACTCACAACACACGCAGGCAGTCCTGCCTCTGCCACGTCACCTCTCTGTCTGTGGTAAGCCCAATGGACACTCCTCTACGTCCTCACACACACCACAGCATAGTCCTCTCTGGAGGGCACACACACACACACACACACACACACACACACACACACACACACACACACACACACACACACACACACACACACACACACTCTTCCCCGCCACTCTGTCATTCTGCCATTCTGCTCAAGCCACCTTTTTCTGTAAAAAATATATTAAAAAATGTTGAAGTGATCTCACTCACTTGCTCCCAAGTGGTAGCTAATTAATTAGCCCCAGTCCCTATCTCACCGTATTGAGATGCTATCGGTTTGTTATTGCTCCTGTTTTCCCCTGTGTGTTATTGAGCAAAGAGAATGCCCTCTCTCTCTCTCTCTCTCTCTCTCTCTCTCTCTCTCTCTCTCTCTCTCTCTCTCCCCATCTCTCAAATAAAAATGGCTTCAAGGGGATGGGTATCATTAAAACAAATGCCATGCCCCCAATTTCAAGGACAGCACATTATGTTTCGAAAAACAAACAGAAAATGTCTCAATGAATCAGACACAACCCTAAAAAGGAGAAGGGGGTGAGAGAGGGGACTTTTTGATGAAGTAAACTTCTTGGCAGTAGTCTTGCGGTCTGCCGCTAGCCTAGAAATCTAGACGTACCCTAGTGGTAGCAAATTGTTTCAACACAGTCAGTACATCTATCTTAGCCTAGAACTCTAGACGCACTCTAGAGGTAGCAAATTGAATTTGCTCAGCGAGTGGGTTTAGGCACCAGCCATAGCTCAGACCTCGATTGCGTCTGAGCTGTTTCTGAGCTGTTTAAGCTCTTGGTTATATTCAGGCATCGTGGTGTTTAGCTAATCACAACGTTATATCTGGGCTGGGAGTTATTGGGTGGGCTTAGCGTTGTTTGAATAGCTTGTTAGTTGCTCGTCGCCCTGATTAGTTTTAGCAGTTTTACCCGGCGGTCTGTCACTCGTCTCCAGACTATACATTCATGTTATAGTCTGGCGTGTCAGGCTACATCTAGTGATGAGTCATAGAGACTTATCATTGGCCAACCCTCAGTGGTTGGGAACCAATCACAACACTATATGCGTGTAGAGTCTTGGGCGTCCTCAGCGGTCGTTTGAATTGGCTTGTTTGTAGCTCTGATTGGCTGTTATTAGAGCTGTGGCTCTGGTTGTAGCGCTATGCTATTGCGGTCCGAGGCAGTTTGGAAGCTGATTCTGCCCCTTGGATTGAGCTGTGGTCTATCCTTCACGGCCAGACTACACATTATAGTCTCTATACATTATAGTCAGGCTTATCAGGCCAGTCTGCCTCCACAGTTGCCCTGACCCTGTGATCACTCAGCTGGGCTATAAAGGTGGGCAATCAGGGAGCCCAACGGCTGGGGAGAGGAAGTGGGAGGCAAGCAGGATTCATGGAGGTGCCATTTTTTATTCTGTATCCTCGAATAATGTCCAACAGTTCAACATGGTGGCGGTGGTAGTGTAGTGGTCAAGGAACCTGGCTAGCTGGGCTGGTTGCCTGGAAGATGTGGGTTCGAATACCAGCTGCGACCGTTGTGCCCTTGAGCATGGCATTTAAGGGAGATTGGTCCTGAAGTACAGTAATTGATAGCAGATAAAATGTAAGTCGCTTTGGATAAAAGCGATAAAAGTGTGCTAAATGCATAAATGTAAATGCAATATTTCCATGCCATTTATCACATTTAGTTTTAATTCTTTTGTTGGTTTTTAGATTTTATTGTTTGTACTTTTAAGTTTCACTCATTTCCCTGGCACTTTTAACATCATTTTAAAAAATTAACTTTTTTCATACATCAAAAGCAATCCCAAGGCAGCTTTAGTTGGCATAATTCAATTGTTCAGGAAGGCTAATTAAAAGTTAAGTGAGTGGTTTCACTTTAATTTGAATTGAATGTGCAGGGATCAGTGGGGCTTAAAGCAATATTCTTCAAACTTTTGCTTGAAGCCGTTCAGTGTGCGGCTGTTTGGGAAGGGCCAACCCTTTTCACTGAGAGAATATACTGTTGCTAGGGTCAAATAAGCACAGAAACACACACACACACACACACACACACACACACACACACACACACACACACACACACACACACACACACACACACACACACACACACACACACACACACACACACACACACACACACACACACACACACACACACACATACACACACACCTGACCCGTAGTGTTTGGTTTCTTCTCTAGACAAGGGTCTGCTGTTTAGCACAAGAAAGCTATAAGCCACTCATACATACAGTAGTGTTTGTTTAGCATTACCTCTCCTGTTGCCTGTTGCTCTTTGTTGCAAATGCAGTCCCCTGTGTCTCTCCCATTATGTCTCTCCCTCCACCTCTTCTCCCCCAGCTCTCCGTCTGTCTGTCTGTCTGCCTGTCTGTCTGACTGACTGACATTAGGCTGGCATGGTTGGGTGGGCATGTTGAGGGGAGTGGGTAGGTGGATGGGGGGTGGGGGGTCTTTAGGGCATGGGTGGCAGTGCGACGGGGGGGTTTTTGTGTGAGTGTGGGTGGTGATGGTGATGGTGGTGGTGGGCTCACAGTCGGTCGGACCACCACCGGTGGAGAGGTGCCCAGAGGCCGCATCAACCCTGCGGTGTCCCTGAGGTGAGAGGCCCCTGTTCTAATCATGACACCATCTGCTCTCGGAGAAGGTTACGCTACGCCACTCCAGCCAGCCAGCCAGCCAGCCAGCCAGCCTCACTAATGTCACTCACTTCACTCGCTCTCTCGATCGCTCTCTGCAGCTCTTCAGGCAGTCTGTCACTCGCTCACACCCTCTCTTTCTCTCCCTCTCTTTCCCTCTCTCTGTTTCTCTCTTTCTCTTTCCGTCTCTCTTTCTCTTTCCATCTCTCTCTTTCTCTCTCTCCCTCTCTCTCCATCTCTCTCTCTCACTTTCCATCTCTCTCTCTCTCTCTGTCTCTTTCCATCTCTCCAAGTCTTTTACTCTCCCTCTCTCTTTCACCCCCTCTCATTCTTATTCTCGTTCTGCCTCCATCTTTCTCACATATTCTTTTTTTTCTTTCTCATACACTTGCTCCTTGTATCTATCTCACTCACTCTTTATTAAAGACTCTCTTTCTCTCTCTCTCTTTCTCTCTCTCCCTCTTTTACCCTCTCTTACTCTCTCTCGCTCTCTCTCACCCTCTCTCGCCCTCCTTGCTTGCTGCCAGCCGAACCGAGCTGAGCTGTGTGTGTGTGTGTGTGTGTGTGTGTGTGTGTGTGGCTGACAGACAGACAGACAGACAGACATCTGGGTGTTGGAGACAGGGCCGCGGGCGGGGCAGCGCTGGAGAGGGCCCCAAGGGGGGCACACAGGATGGCCCCTGCCGTCTGCCATCTGGACTGAAAGCCTCAACGGGGCCGCCGAGAAGAGCAGCACCCAGAGGACCCCGCCACCAAGAGAGAGATCCAGGGGAGAGAGCGAGAGAACGAGGGAGCGGGCAGAATACCAAAAGAGAGGGGTGGAAGGGTGGAGGGATGGAGCAAATTTGCTAAAAAGGGAGAGAAGTTCAGAGAGAGACAGAAAGAGAGAGAGTGGTATGACGTTCAGAGAGAGAGAGAGAGAGAGAGAGAGAGAGAGAGAGAGAGAGAGAGAGAGGACCATGACGACAAGGAATGGAATGAGAGACGGAAAGAATATAATACATAATTTTTATAAGGTGCAGGTTCTTACGTCATTTTTTGATTAGGTTGATTGACAGTTGGCGTCGACTGATGCTTGACTGGCACTTTTACACACACAGTATTGGCCAAGCTTCAGTGCGCCTCTTTCCACAACTATTTTAGGCATTTAATTCTCAAGCTAGGTGTGGCTGTTCTGCAAGTCAGATCAAAAGCCTTTATTAAGTATTAGAGGAAAATGCTGGCTGTCCTGATGTGAACCTGTGTGCATTAAATGCAAGGCCTCACTGTGTGTGCGTGTGTGTGTGTGTGTGTGTGTGTGCGTGTGTGTGTGTGTGTGTGTGTGTGTGTGTGTGTGTGTGTGTGTGTGTGTGTGTGTTGTGGAGGATAATGAGCTCACTCTCCTGTTTTTAACCAGACAACTCTGAGACAAGTTGGGTGTGTGAGATGGACGTGACGTGACCTTTGAGATTTGCATCAGGACTGGAGACTGACTGACTGACAGCCTCTAGTCGTCTTTCCAACCCCACAGTCAAGACTGCTGCTCTGCTCACTCCCCATTTACACCAGTCTGTCTTTTGGGGACTTTTCAGACTGACTTATTTCTACTATTCTGACTTTTCTCAGACAGTCAGAATCAGTTATTGGCTAAGTATACTAAACCTATGGAAGGAATGTTGGAAATAAAAAAGGTAGATAAAAAATAGATATGTAATAATTAAGTAGACAAATAGTAATAGTATTTAAATAGTATATAAATAATGTTAAAACCTTTTGTATTCAGTGATATTTGGACTATTGTTCTAGTGTGTGTGTAGAGTTGTTGTGTAATGTGAGAGAGTTGGTTGGTAGAGTTTGCTTTGAAGGAGTTGTATATACTGAGGAGTGCAGCTCCATTCATTCAGAGTTGGGGTGAGGGTTAAGGGGGTTAGGGGGAGGTTCTGGGTTAAGGTAGTGCCTGGCAGACATTACTGTCTGAAGGGGCTGTTGAGGGCAAAAAATGCCATTAAACTAGCTAACTTGGAGCTGAACTACAGCATATGCCGGGCTTCCAGTCTGTGGTCTTCTTCCAAATCCCCTGAGCAGACAGGTATAGATGTGAAATTGCCACTTTTGTGAAGGCTTATTGGCAAAAAAAAAAAGTTTTTGTCGTGATGGTAAAACATGTTACACATTGTGGAAATTAAACAGTTTCCTTTTGTGTATTTTGTAGCTGAAATAAGCTCATCCTAAAGCCCAGTGCCTGGTATCTGCCCCACTCTTTAAGCAGTGCACACAATACATTGAGTCTGAATGCTGTGTGTCCTGTATGGAGAAATAGTACATTAGGATTGCTTTCCGTCAAGGACGTTCAGCCATTCATTTTCTTGCTGCCATCTTTCAGTGGGGTCAGGCTTTTATGCCTGGAGGCTTACTGACTAAATCATATTTGCTCAGAGCAACACACACACACACACACACACACACACACACACACACACACACACACACACACACACACACACACCTTATGTGTCGGTTATGGTAGGGAGGAGGAGCCGTGTGTGTGTGTGTGTGTGTGTGTGTGTGTGTGTGTGTGTGAGAGAGAGAGAGCACGGTGTATTTGACGGTGTCTCTGTGTGTATGTTAAAGTACCAACCATTAACAAATTCCCTAACACTGTGTTGCTACAATATATTGTTCTGATGTACAATTGTTCATGTACAGAATGGTAGCCTAGGACACGTTCACAGACTTTGTGTCAGATGCTTGCAAATTGCTGGACTGAGGAAGAAGGACTCTAAGCAAACAGCTAAATACTGCTTTGTGTCTGCAAAAAAATAGGCTTTTTGTGAATATTTGGATGCTGTGTTGTTTTAATCAGTATTAGTCATTCCAAATAAATAATCAAATGTGACTGGATCTCTCTCTCTCTCTCTCTCTCTCTCTCTCTCTCTCTCTCTCTCTCTCTCTCTCTCTCTCTCTTTGTGTGTGTGTGTGTGTGTGTGTGTGTGTGTGTGTGTGTGTGTGTGTGTGTGGAGAGTAGTGGTCATGGGGTGGTCAGACGAGGACTGAGAAGAGATGCTCGTAGAGACACTAAAGAAGAATCGGAAGCTTTGAGCCACAGTCTTCAAAAATAATAAAAAATAAAGAAATCCGAAAGGAAGAAAATGTGAAAGAAAGAAAGAAAGACAGAAAGAAAGAAGGAAGGAATGAAAGAAGGAAAGAAAGAGAGAGAAACATGATGGGTAAAAAAAGAAAGAAAAGAAAGAAAAAGGTGGAGAAATAGGAGAAGAAATAGCGCTCTGCTTCCTGGCTTTTCTTTTTCTGCCTGTGAAAGAGAGGCATGCATGCAGGAAAGATGGACAGCTTGGCATATTTGACAAGTACTTGACCTTTCGTTTGGAGGAGAGGAGAAGCCAATGATTTCCTTTTCCCCTCCACTTCTCCTGCACTAACTCAAAGCAAGTTTCAAGTGAAGCTCAGTGAGGAGATTATATTTCAATTACATTTCAAATGCTGCCAACCTAAAAAGACATTTAAAGCGCTCTTTTTTTCCAAGGCGGGGGAGAGGGAGAGAGAGAAAGAAAGAGAGTGAGAGAGAGTGAAAGAGAGTGAGAGAGAGAGGAAGAGTCTCGTCTCTGATGTTTCCTTCCTCTGAGTTCCGTCGAGGTAAGCCACTCAGGTGGTCCCAGGCCGGCTGCTGTCTGTGTGTGTGTGTGTGTGTGTGTGTGTGTGTGTGTGTGTGTGTGTGTGTGTGTGT